>JAUESE010000062.1:5829658-5847238 GCA_032274725.1 Malacoctenus triangulatus
TTTCATCTTGCCAAACTCTCACAGGCGATGTGAGACAGAAGCACACGTTGATCTACGACTGGAGCAGATTTCTCCACACAGGTTATTTGCAAAGTTTTTTCACAACATTGGGTCGGCACAGAAAGCAATCGTGCTTCAGACTAGTCTAATAACTGGTCTGAGATCAGGGGCATTATTTCCCTGTTATTCTTACCAGCTTCATCAGTTTTTGTAGCTTTCTTCATCACAGCCTCACAGAGCGTTTTTTTTTTGTTTTTGTGAAATGTGCTGATAGAATTTGTGAGGTTTCCACCGAGGTGTTGTTGTTGTTGCTGTGGTCAGGGAGGACCCTCCGTCTTATCAGGGATGGACAGCACAACTTGCAAGCCACCCAAAATTGATTGAACTGAAGCTGAGAGGCCTTTATGGGACTGTCACTTCCAACCCATTTAAACTGTTACACATCGTACCTGGAAAGCATTTTGTACATTGGACATGAAAAGATTATGAGGGAAAAAAATAAAATGGAACACCTGCCTTTAGCTTATGATGTGCTCTTGCAAATGATTCATGGATCATGGTGGAAACTGCAGAGTGACTAAAAACTTACACTCCTTTTTTAACCCTGGGTGGTTCAGTGGTAGGTCCACGATACATTATTTATAAAGAAAGCTATCATTGTGTTTACCTAAAAATAAAAGATTTGAATAAATTCATTTTTGAGAAACATTAAAGGCCAAATTTAGGTCTGTTTGTTTGCAGCAGGCTGAAAAGACGGGAGGAAATAAACAGCAGGGGTGAAAAGATCACCTCCTTGGAGGAAGTCACAATAATCACAAGAGAGGAGAGTGAAAGTGTCTCTTTATCGCCCTCCAGGTTACAGTTTCGGCACACCCCAAGCAGACCAGTATGCCCCGCAGGTCCCTCCTCCACCCACCACTCCAGGAACGGCACCGCTGGGCTTTGCTCCCGCCACCACACCGACTCAGGACTTGAGCAAAGCCCCCACTGGGCAGCCTGATTTCCCTTATAGCCAGTATGGTAAGGAAAGCACTGTGCATAGAGCTGTATGCTGCCCCCCGCCCCCTTCTCTCCCTTTTCAGTTTTTATTCACCCCTCTTCCCACCCGTGTCCCTGAATATTCTACTAGGTGCGACCACAGCTCATTCAAGTGCGTGACCACATCCTGTAGATAAGCAGGAGCTTGCTCTTGGTACCATTTAGCTTGAACAGCTCCACATGCATACATGCTTCTTGCATACATGAAGCTCTCTGGCTCTGCTGTGAAGATGCCGCTGAAGTTTCATCAAACCAAGAGTCGTCAGCAGTCATTTCCACCGAGTTTTTCCAGCTGCTAAAGATTGGTAGGTCTTGTTAGGTTTGAATTAGATCATCCTGCCTTGCAATTGTTTCTGTTTGTTTCACATTTTTCGATTTGATGTGATTTTTAAACGCTGTGCAATCTTTTCCTGACTGTACGAAGCCTTTTTATTTCCTTCCAATAAGCCTACCTCACAATTAACCCCTCCTCCTCCTCCTCCTCCTCCTCCTCCTCTTCTGTTAATGACTGTGTTGGCTTCTTTTCCTGGTTTTGGCACGACTGCCAGAGAAGAGCACCAGCATGATATTTTTGTGCCCGTGAAACCTTATTGCTAGAGTTCAGCATGTCCAATCTACCGAGCTCCTCCATAGAAACTCTCCAACATGTTCATCAGTTTGTCTCACTGAAGCTTTGCATGCTCGTCTGCACAACGCAGCGACCTTGGAGGCATATAAACATATGGGGGTGGGGGGGATTCTGGACGAGTGTTTTTAGGCGGAATTGGGTTTTGGTTAAACTTTATGATCGACATCTCGGGCGTTTCGTTACCTTTGGACTCTGCTGAGCCAAAAAAATACTCTGAATCTCTCAGGCTTTCAGACACAAACTGTAACTTTTAAGCCACGTCCATCTGCATGGAGTATACTGTAATTACTTACTGAAATTTGTGACAATTACAGGGCGGCTTCAGTGACATACTGTAAACACATGTGAGATTCAGAGCCTGAGGCCATGCTGAGAACACAAATGGAGGATGGAGGTTTAAGATTTTAAACCAAATGAAGATTTAAATACTTCGAAAACGAAACCAACATCAATGGAAAAGGAACAATCTCCGTCTTCATTTGCTCAAGTCAGATAACAGATGTTCATTGACAAAATAAATCGTTTTTCTTAGCTGGCTGGTTTTTTTCTTTTCAGTTCTGGCTCACAACTGCTTGAAAAGTGCTGAATCTTCATTTTGAAGCAGTCATGTGATCGCTGTCAGTCATGACAGGTGCTCATCTCGTCCAGCGTTTCCTGCTTGTGCTTCTCTTCCATCCAGCTTTTCGCTTCAGGTGTTTTCGCCGCCTGTTTCAGGCCCCGACGATATCAGTTGCTAGAAAGAACACGGCCTCACAAAGGTTTTGTGAAATGAGCATAAAATGTGGAGCTGGAGACACAAAACCAAAGAAGGAAATTCCTCACAGTTTAGGCGAGTTATCACATCATGTGAAGAAATTCAGCCAATGTTAGATTGATAATATGAAGAAACTTTGGATTAAGTCTGTTTTTTGGAGCGGGAGGATTTAGTTTGAGTCGCAGTGTTTTGGTTCAAGTTGGAAGCAAGCCAGTGGTTTTGCTGTTGGTTTAAAAATATGTTTGATTTTAAAACCATAATGTTATTTTAAAATCTTTTTTTTTTATCATTCGCTTTGGTCACTGGAGCACCTTCGGGTAATGTTTGAACTGATAAGTGACCCTCAGAAGTGTTGGACCACAACCTTCCCACTCGATCCATCGGGTGGTTAAACGACTCGAATTCACATGATCACATTTTGTTCTATACTAAATATTTTTCAAGAGAGTTTCCACTGACGGCTGAAAGGTTGCATCCTGCAAAACCACTGCTTACTCGTCCACTCAGAAAATTTTTACTTGTTGGGGAAAAATAACTCGTGCTATTACCTCCATCATGGCACATGGCGCACATTTCACAAAATTTCTCGAGACCAGGCTAGCATGACGAGACGTCAGGCATGCTAGCAAGTAGCTCACAGTCAGACATGTGTTTTGGCTCCTATAGAAAGCTGAAGATGCGTAGTGAAGGCCCCAGTAAATAAGTCAATCAATGCATAGACCAGTAAGGGGGGAACTATAGAAAGTAGTCGGCCAGCAGTATCTGGGTTCAGTCAACCTGGTCTCCTCGTCTCCCTGATAGGCTTGGGTAACTACCCTCAGGACCCCTCTGCCTACGGACCAACGCGTCCTTCTCACAGTTATGGTCAGGATGAGCAGGGAGGAAATAGTGCAGGTAGGTGCCAGCATCGTCTTCTCCAACCACAAAAGAAGCATCTGTTCAGTACTGTAGTGTTGTTAGAGCTGCAACCTGGTTTTTTTGCCTCTTTTCTTTTGCTCCGTGTGTCGTAATTTGCATGTACATTTTTTGCATGTACATGCAAATTACTGTGTGTCCTCTTGTGCAGTAAAGCCCAGCTATCGCCTGTCTGACAGCTGAGTGGATATGAGAGAAAAAAACTGTGAAATTTGGCAGGCTGGAGCTGCGACCGTGTCTGCTTCCCTGCGTGGCTGAGGCTTTACTACACCAAGACTAACAATGTCCTCCTTTTTTTTTTGTTCACTCTCTCTGTCCACATTGCTTTGCTGATTGTAAAAGGATGATCTAATTGTCAGAAGATTTCTTCATGGTTCAGTTGTCTCCATGCATCAGCAGCCCATTCACCCGTTGTGTCCCCCCCCCATGTACTGTCTCCACATATAGCTAAAGGGGTGAGAAAGGAAAGAAGATTTAAAGGAGACAACGACACCAGTAAATTTCTATTCTTCTCAGATGATTCCTCCTCTGTCTGATGATGTCTGATTCTTTTGAATTCTCACGAGGAAACGTGTTTCTTCCTTTTCTCTCTAGTCTTTCCATCCCAGATGTTTATAATGTTCATTTAAATAGTATGTATCGGGGACGAGCTGATATCCTCTCTCTCGTGTTACCTGGATCTTCCCGGGGCAGGAAAATAGTGAGTCATTAGTCTACATCCTGCAAAGATCCGACCAGCCATTTAAAACGGTGTTTGTTCAGTTTAAAAGGCTGTTTGGATGAACGGCTGGAGAGCCTGGAGTGCAGCATCCACTGTCCAAGCCAGACGCTTTCCTTCTCTAGAAGTCACTGGGCCTCCCCCGGTGTTTGCAGGGAGATGGTGCCATCCAGTGTATAAACAGGAACACAACATCCCTTTATTCTGCAGACTGGAGACCAGCGGTGTCACATTTATCCTCGTTCAGAGGAAACATGCAATCCAGGTTAATGAGGGCTTTATAACCTCTAAAGAGCGACAATTCTCTGAGTTTTTCTCAGAAATAGAAGTAAATTCAAAAAACATTCTTTATATTGCGCTCAGAACCTGATATTTCTTTTTGATTTGGTCCAATCTGAATTTTTTCAATTTGTGTAACAGTGTGTTCACACTGTTGTTGGCAAAAGCCCGTCGATCCTCAGGCTGCACAACTTCTCCAGCTTTGATTTGTGCATTTCTCACCACACCATCTTCACACTCTGGCTTTAATTATGTCGTTTCTCTGGCCAAAAGGTAGCCCGCCTTCACTGCTGCATTTAGTTACAATTGGCTGTTCATTTGTGGGTCTGAGCTGTCGTTTCTGGAGCGCACAAATTAAAAATAGCTTCTCCATGAACTCAACATTTGTAGCTATTGTCTCTGTTAGGTTTCTACTGTCCAAGGTCGCCCTGCAGAGCAGACGGGACCCTCTGGAGCTGGATGTTTGACACCCCTGTTCTGACCATCGTTTGCCTCAATTAATTCCACTCGGCATGTTTTCAAAATCAGCCGTAACTTTTCCTCATGTTTACTACGCAGTTCCAGTTTCTGGATGGGCTTGTTGAGGGATTTCAGTGTTTCAGAAGAATTGTTTTTAAAGGAGTGTTTGGAAATTGTAAAAAGATAAAGGATGGATTTCTGTTTAACAGATATCTTGAAGATATATATTTTCTACTTTTCTGAAAGCTCCTGGTGACCCCGACACTAACGGCCTCCCCTTCATGCCTTTTTTTCTCCCCCCTCCCTCTGTCGTCCACCTCAGGGTACGGTCAGGACCTGACGGCCTTCGGCCACACTTTCGCGGACCCCAGCCAGCCAACGGCCTCGTACGGGGCGCCGACGGCGCAGCCCGCTGCCGCCCCCCAGCCCGCCGCCACCGCGTTCGGCCGAGGGCAGAACCACAACGTACAGGGCTTCCACCCGTATCGACGCTGACCTCACGCCACGGGCTGGGCAATTATGTAAAGTTCAAATAGAAAAACGACAAAAAAACAAAAAAAAAAAGTCAGGGAAACGTGCGTTTGTGCTGAAAAAGCAAAACTGGAAATCTGAATTGTTCTTTAGGAATGTTAAATGCACACAGTTCGTGAAACAGAATTTTTTTGTGACAGCAGGGACAGCAGTAAATTTATAAAGGGGTGTAAAAAGAAAATCCAGGTTTTTTTTGTTGGTTTTTTGCGTAACTTAAAGAACATTCAGCAGAAAGAAGCTTTTATCCTCCACCCCCAAACCCATGTTTTATAGTAGAACTAAACTACTTTGCAATAATTTTGATTGTCTGGTCAAACACTAGCACAGAGACTATATGTAAAGAGACTTGCATATGAATATGTATATTTATGGTGGACACAAATGAAAACAGGGTCTCAAGTTTCCTCAGCTTTAAATTCTAGGGAAAATGTTTTTATTTTTTATTTGGTGAATTTTGTTTACTTTCTGAGCCTTTAAAGTTTGTTTAAAATGGAGATTCTGAATATATATATATTATACACAAACTGTGCAATTTTTTAAAAAGAGAATTTTGTACGATAAATGTACACTGCTTGTTTTTTTATTTAAAGATGTAGACTTCCCTCAGGTGGCTGTTTCGGGTGCATTTTTTTGCACTTATGCAAAAATGAAAAAAAAAAAAGTACAAATTATTACAAAAAAATAAATGTTTTAAAGATAAATCGCTTGTTTTTTTTCCTTAGTGTGTTTGCTTCTGGTATTTTAGGGACAGAACAGCAAGAGAGATTCAAAACTGCTCTTTTGATGATCAGACTGAAAACAGGAACTGAGCCTTTTTTTCAAATCAGCATTTGAGTTATTGAACAAGGAGCTGTGGGCAGGGAGGTCAGTCAGGTCTCAGAAGAGGCAATATGATTGGATAAGAGTTAAAACTTTTGGACAGATATCTTTAAAAAAAGAGACAGAACTAGGATGGCGAGGATACTTGCAGTAAAGTGACAGGATGTGTACAGACTGAATCACATAATGTTAACAACTGACCAAAATGTAATGTGAAATGACAAACTCCAATAAAAAGCTACCATGAAATTAAGGGAAATTAATCATACATTGGGTCGAAATGGACAAAAAGTCAGAGTAAAAGATGAAGCGGTCCCACTTGTATCAGTGCTGACCAGTGGGTGCAGATGCTGCTCTTCCACTGCAACATTTTACCACCACTCGCCTGGACTCTGTTTCAGCTGGTTTCCATCATAAAGCACAGAACACCGGGTTGGAGCGATGCAGTCCAACATCTGAATGCTGTTCATGCTCTTCACTGATGAAGGACACTTGACTATGATGTACGTACTCACTGCTTGGTCTACTGTCTTGTTGGCTACACCAAACCAATGCTGCTTGCTGCTATTAAACCACACCGTTGTTGCATTCAGCCATTTTTTCTCCTTGTTGACAGAGACTAAAGTTAAGCATGCAAAAAAAGCGCTTTTGCATCTGTGAATCATGACTCAGTCATTGATTTCACACCTTTGGTCAATCTGTGGCCTCAAGTCAACACTCAGCCAATCACGTGTTAAAAAATATATCTGGCAGCAGCTTTTATTGCCTAAATGAAAGTGGAAAGTCCTAAAAACCAATAGTTAAGTGATTGCTTGTGGAAAGCTCTGGAAAGCATTTCACGGGATTTGGAAATATAAAAATTGAATCTGTAATGTATTTGACATTTTTCAACACCAAATAGGAAAAAAAGAATCCAATTTGGTCCATTTCAGTCCGGGGAGGGTAGGGGGGGGGAGTCCACGAAGTCTGTGCCCAGAGCCTCGGTTATTTGACGAGCCGGCCGTGGACGCGCCGTAAGCTCGCTCCCGTTCCAGGCTGCGCTCATTAACGTTAATGAAATCTCACATTTTGAGAGTGTGCCTAATTAAAGCGTGTTTACTTCTGCTCTGACGTGGTGTCTGCGGCTCATTTTGGGACAGGACAGGGGTGATATCCGGGTTAAAGGTGTAACCGTTGGAGCGTTTGATTCCGCAGCCCGTTTCCGCGTCGTTAGCACCTTAGCATCGAGCCCGCTGCTCGGCGGCGGCTCCCGCTCCTCCGGCAGGGTCTCCCACCGTCACCGGCTTGTCCCCGCAGAAGGTGACTCGACAGCAGGAGACTCACTCTCGAGGTCTCCGCGCGGAGAGTGTAAGATGAAAGCGAACCCGTGTCGTACCGTTTCTGACTTGTTTACGGTTTCCTTGAAGGTGCTATTTTTAGTTCGCCTGCTAGCTAGTTCCTGTTCCTGCCGCCTGGAAGCTCCTCCGACGTCCACGGCGGACGGTTAACGTGTCATTTCTTAGATGTGATGTGAAGTCGCACCACTGGCCAGATGTTTCCGATGTGCCAGCTCTTACCTCCGAGTTTTGGCTGCTTCAGCCGATGTCTCAGAGAAGGAGTAGGTGTTTAACAGTCACATTAGACGCACCAAGATAATGTGACAGACAAGATCCTGTTCATTACAATAGTTAGTATTTCTAGCTTAATGACTTTCCTCCTGAAACATGTCAGTGACTTCATCCTTAAATATACACGATGGCCACTCGTTCATTACTCAACAGTCACTAATGTCTTAAGCTGATGTGACATGACTGTGCAAGTTTTGCTGGAAACAGAAAGTAACCACACTCAGAAGCACACAACAAACTGACTCATCCAACTATAATACAGGACATTCACTCTGGGTGTTCATGTTTTCGACTGTTTCTGGGGAAAGCAGCTAAAACTGGAGAGTATTCAAGCAACCAGGTTGTGAAACACATTTTTGAATGCTTGGAATCTACAGTTTGAACATAGATCAATTTGCCCAGAAAAATTCTGTTTTACTTTATCCAAAAAGCCACAATGTGCTAAAACCATTTGGCCTTGAGTGGAGACAGGAGACGTCCTTGAAAGTTCACCCGTCCATCAATAGGACAAGTAGAAAAGAGAAAAATAGACCCAAAAACCAGATAAGAAATGAAAGTAAAACCTCTCTCTCTCTTTATTTCAAACAAAGGCACATGATCACAATCCTCAATTGCACTGCACATTTTGGATATTTAGCAAATCAACAATATGTTCATGTCTTTTTCCCCCCAAAAAAGAATGTTTGGACCCAAAATTCAGCAAAGAAAAAACCCCAACAACTAATGACTGTCATTTACTGTACAGCAATTGTGGTGGTGGTGTGTGTGTGGGTGGGTGTGCGTGGTTGGGTGGGGGAGTGTGTGTGTGTGTAAGGCATTTCACAGAGAACTACCAGCCAGAGTTCAAAAATGTCACTAGCTACAATCCAAACACGTGTGGGAAGTATTAGGTGAAAGAAACAGAAATGGTGAGTGGTCAGTAGATATGACAACCGTTCTTGGAGACACCTGATATTTGTGTTTTGTACTCGCCTCCAAATTTGCTTTTTCTTGGTTAAAATGCAGCTTTAATTCCATTTTACTTCAGTAAAATGCAAAGTTGTATTCAAATATAGTGGCATTTTGACTTCATATCATGCTTTCCGATTCAATTTTCCAACATATCCCACAGCACAAAAAACAGGATGCATCAATTGTTTTGACAACTAACCAAACCGTAGTGGTCCAAATACAAGACGTGGTGTGTTGTTGACAGGCTGTGAGATAACGGATGGAGGCAGCTGCTGCAGACTTCTCGCTCTGTGGAGGCCTCTGGCTGCACAACAGCCTGCAGCTTCCTTCCAGCAGTAAAATGTGGAGTACTGGTGTAACATTCGCCACGGTAACGAGACAGACGTGGACGTGTCGCAGTGGTGCAGCTGAGTCACACTCGGTGAGACTCGGCTTCAGACCGCGGGACGAGTTGACGGCGCTCGGCTGAAGAAACCGCAGCTCCTCGATGAAGCAGGACAGAGACGTCTGCCGAGACGGAGGCCGCAACCTCAGTAACGACTCCGCTGTTTGTTCCGAACTTAACTGAGGGTGTAATCTGTTGGATGTCCTGTGCATTTTCTCCGTTCGATGACGAGTTAGACCAGATGTTGGTTGGTTGTTGCTGTGAGTGATCTTCGAGTGATGGTTCAGCGAAAACGAGTCATTTTCTTCTTTGTTTTTTACAGGGTGTGAGGTCTGGTTCAGGCTTGTGGAACAGTTAATGCACAGGGTAAAGAGGCTGAGGATTGAAGACAAAAGAGTGGACGGCCAGGAAAGGTACATCATCGGACACAACTACAGTGCTTTGCCTTTTCCTCCTGAAGAGTGGATTATTTCCTGCCTTTAGCAGGCTGACTTTGTGTGTTTACCAGCCTAAGAATTCACATGATGTTACCAAAAGCTGTCATAACACGAGCTATTTTGTGTGACAGGTTTATCACCACATTGTTGGGTGAGAGGAAACTTTAAAAGTCACAAAGCTGATGAGAATGAGGTCCAAATGCTTTGTTTTTCATCAAGTGGTTGTTGTAATATTTCAGACCAAGTTAAAGCAGCGAAGTCCTCATGTGTTCGGTCACTGATCGTCGTCACACACACTTTGTTTTGCTGTAGAAACAGTTTAAAGTTTTTTATGAAGCTGTTTTCAAAACAGGTGTTTTGTTTCCAGACAAAACGTTGATTCGGGATGATTCTGTAGTCGGCTTTTATCCTGGAAGTGAATTTTAAACCTCCCTGAATGTGTCAACAGCGCCAGGAAAGCGGCTGTGGGCATGACAGGCGTGGCAGAGCTGTCGGACAGCACCGAGGTGGTGGAGATGGAGGACGTGAATTCCACCCAGTTCCACGTGGAGAAGCACACTTGGGAAGGCCTGCGGAAGATCATTCACAAAAGCCACAAAAACACTTGCATAGTGATCAACAAGGCGCCGCATGACTTCCAGTTCATCCCGAGAGACGAGGCCAGTCCGCACTCTCACCGCGTCTACTATCTGGGTGAGCAGAGAGATGCGAGACTGGAGCTCTGACACAGTGATCCGAAGCAGCATCTGGCATTCCACCAGGCCAAGTCTGAAGCATTTAGCATATCTCCATTATTTGGCCTGCAGACTCATCGCTCCCATTCAGCCTCTTTGGAAAGTAGCATATAAGAGTGACTAAACTGTGGATGCAGCTGGTGAGTCACAGTTGCCAGCCTTCATCTGTTTCATCTCTCAGATTTCCTGAAAGCTGCACAAGCTCCTCTCAGCATGTGTTGGAGGAAAAAAAAAAGCCTCAATCAGGGACATTATTACGCTCTGAGGACGCCTTCCTGTTATTTCCTGTTGCAGCTGTAGAAGTCGGGACCGTTCCTAAATCACTGGTGTTTAAAACTCCACCGCTGCAGATGTCACGCCACATTCGGAGCTGTGTAAAAAAGTCTGACGTTTGATGTGCACCTGGGCTGGTTGTCTATACAAGCAGCCACTCCAGGGGACGCTTCGGCCATAATTGTGCGTTGTGTCTTCGCAGGAATGCCCTACGGCAGCCGAGAAAACACGTTATTGTACTCAGACATCCCCAAGAAGGTCCGTAAAGACGCCCTGCTGGTTCTGACTTGGAAACAGATGTTGCATCACTTTCAGGTGAGGAGGCGTCTTTGGCTCGTTCACACTGTAGGAAAAAAAAAACAAATCAGATTTTCTTTAACCCATATCAAGATAAAGAAATGAAATTTGAGTAATTTTGTTTATGTGAATTGTTTGGGATTAAATGGCTCATTCCCCGGTCCTGATAACCCACAATAAAAGAGAAATAATGCTTTTTTTATCACAAGGTGTGGATGTTTCTCGTTTAGCTTTGCTGTGAAGAGGTTGTGTAATATTTCCTTTCACAGCTTTAGATACCAGATTTATTATTCCTTTACAGAAAGGAAACGTTTTATTCCATCATTCATTAGCAGCCATCTGTCACCCTCCTGCAAACTGGCATAATGAACCTCATTTGCTCCTGTTGCAAAAGATTTATTTATTGACTGGCAGCATTATTTCTTGGAGCTCTTGCGGTAATGTTTTCCCACCATCTGTTTGTTCTCCATGCCTCGAACTAACACTCTTTGACCTTGACCTGTGCCGGCCTGCCTCCTCACACTGTGTGTCCTCCTGTCCCCGCTGACCCCAGGCCAGCCCTCACCACGGCGGCTTCTCTCGGGAGGAGGAGCTGCTGCGAGAGAGGAAGCGTTTGGGGGTGTTCGGCATCACCTCCTATGACTACCACCGTGCCAGCGGCCTCTTCCTGTTCCAGGCCAACAGCAGTCTCTACTACTGTCGCGACGGTGTAAACAACAGCTTCACCGTGAGTTGAGACGCAGTTCATCTTTTCACCTGCCGCTCGGTCGCTTAAACCAAGTTGCAGGATTTTGGGGTTTATCAAAACTGGAGCCGTTGCTTCAAACCTGTTTCGACCCTTTTTCTTCTAGACGATTCCTGTCAATCCAGTGGAGATTAAAAGCCAGAGCGCGGGCACACGCATGGACCCTAAAATCTGCCCAGGGGACCCCAACTTCATCGGCTTCATCAACAACAATGACATCTGGGTGACGAGTATCGGCTCCGGGGAGGAGAGGAGGCTCACCTTCTGCCATAAAGGTCGCGGCTCAAACAT
The DNA here is from genome assembly GCA_032274725.1 of Malacoctenus triangulatus. Lineage (NCBI taxonomy): Eukaryota > Metazoa > Chordata > Actinopteri > Blenniiformes > Labrisomidae > Malacoctenus > Malacoctenus triangulatus. Next base: position 5,841,520 of record JAUESE010000062.1, read on the forward strand.
GCTGACACGTTCAGCTGAGAAGTTTTACCTCGACGCTTTTGTTTCTCATTTTCTGGCTTGTTTTAATCTTTTGCCTCCTCAGGTACCGACAACCCAAAGGAGGACCCTAAGTCTGCCGGCGTCGCCACTTTTGTCACGCAGGAGGAATTTGATCGCTTCACAGGTTACTGGTGGTGTCCAGCTGCTCATCACGGTGAGTTAACAACTACACCGTGAATTATTTTTAACCTGTTTGACTCCTACTGTTTTAATAACTACATTGATGTCACTTTCTATATGTTTTATAATGTAAACCAAAGAGAAATTAAACTCAGAAAATGATCGGGAAAAAGGTGCTCAGACATTCACATGTAGAAACAACCAATATCTTCAATGTCCAGTTATTTTGGTGATGGTAGTGAGTCTCTGGTTGACTTAGACCTTTATCATAGCTGCTGTTCTCACTCGGTTTTGTGGTTTCTTCTCATTGACTCAGAGCCCGACGGCGGTGCGACGCTGCAGATCCTGTACGAGGAGGTGGACGAGTCGGAGGTGGAAATCATCCACGTCCCGTCTCCGGCTCTGGAGGAGCGCAAGACGGACGTATACAGATACCCACGAGCAGGTATGAGGACAGAGAAAGCACACTTGAAATGTCTAGTTTCAGCCTGTTATTTCTCAGGTTTTTCTTATTTTGGCAGTTGTTGCTTTTATTTTGAGATACTAATCTCAGCTTCATTGCATTTCCAGGCAGCAAGAATCCTGAAATCACTCTTAAAATCGCAGAAATCAAGACCAACAGTGTTGGCAAAGTGAGTTCTCACTCAGTGCCACAACTACTTCTTCTGTGTTAGTCATGGATTCGTTTCCCTGTGGTGAGCTGAAAGCTGAAAGGTTTTTTGTGGACTTGTTCTCCTTCAGATTGTGAGCACACAGGAGAAAGAGCTGCCTGTGTCCTTCACCTCACTGTTTCCCAGAGCCGAGTACATCACCAGAGCCGGCTGGACTAAAGACGGCAAATAGTGAGCGTGAAAAGCTGACAAGAGAATACAATATCAACATCAGGATTGTTCTGTCGCTTTTGCCTGGTCCCCTGTCTCAGCTCCCTGTCCTCTGTGTCCGTCTCAGTGTCTGGGCCGTCTTGATGGACCGACAGCAGCAGCATCTTCAGCTGGTGCTGCTGCCTCCTGCGCTCTTCATCCCCGCAAACCAGGACGAAGCCAGAAGACAGGCGAGCCTGGAGTCTCTGGGAGACGCAGTGCAGCCCTTCATCATCTACCAGGAGCGCAGCGACATCTGGATCAACGTGAGGAGCTGCACCACCGCTCTGTCCCACACCTCCGATCAGCTTCTGCTGTTCTAACGAGCGCGAGCAGGACAGGGGAGCAAACGGTTAAAACGTCTGTGTCAACTTTTAAAAGGTCTTCTTGTGTGTCCTCAGGTTCACGACATCTTCCATCCTTTCATCCAAACCAGTGACGATGAAATCACCTTCATCGTTGTCAATGAGTCCAAAACAGGCTTCTGCCACCTGTACAAGATCACATCAGTGTTACAGCTGTGCAGCGTTCAGTGGGCCAAAGGCTACACACACTCTGAAGGTAACGTGGAGACCCCAGACTGCCGTCACACACTCATGATGAGGACAAAAAGTCTTGTTAGGATCTTACTCATAATCTGCACATAACTTGTAACGAAACAAAACCGATAGTCATAATTGAAGTTGTATAAAGGAATATTCAGCATACTTTTTTCAATATTTCACAGTTTCACAACTTTTATGGTGGATATTTCTGATGATCTGCTCACAAGACACGTTTTCTTCATTTTTCAGATGATTTCAAGTGTCCAGTCAGAGAGGAGCTGACACTGACCAGTGGCGATTGGGAGGTGCTGGCCAATCACGGAGCAAAGGTAACCGTCCTCGTGTGGCTCTGAAAATCATGGTGATCGTTATCGAGTTGAAACTACACATGAGCGCTGAAGTTGTATTTATTTCATTATTATCAGAAAGTTTGGGGCTCTGTTTGGTCTTTTTTCCTCTGTGTACCAAAATGTCAAGAGCTTTTTTTCTTGTCTTTTTTTGGACGTCTGTGCAGCGCTCCTCCAGTCCTCAGATTTGGGTGGACGAAGCAGCAAAGCTGGTTTACTTCCAGGGAACCAAAGACTCTCCTCTGGAGCACCACCTGTACGTGGTGAGCTACGAGTCGCCGGGGGAAATCGTCAGACTCACCAAACCTGGATTCTCCCACAGCTGCTCTGTCAGCCAGGTAACCCAAACGTCTCCACGCACCAACTGTGAACATTTTTTCCCCAAATAATTGAGTTTTCAAAGTCAGGACAAAAGTGTGGAGACTTTGTTTTCCTCTGATTGTTCGGCAGCGTTGTTCTAAATGCTGAGTGAACATTCCTGCGTAGCACTCGTTGCTGTTTCAGACTGTTTCTCTTTCTCTCTGTGTTTTCTCATGCAGACGTTTGACATGTATATCAGCCATTACAGCAGTCTGACCACCTCGCCTTGTGTCCACATTCACAAACTGAGCGGCTCTGACTGCGACCCGCTGCACAAACAGCCCGAGTTCTGGGCCAGCATGATGGAAAGTTCCGGTACTGAGTCCACCCTCCAGAAAAACAGTGAACAAATCGTGTGATTTTCTTAGTTAAGCGAGTGAAGCATTGTGTCACTGCTTCCTCATCACTGTGTGTCTGCAGAGTTGCTGGTTGAAGCTCTCCTTCCAGAGATCTTCAGCTTCACGGGGAAGTCGGGCTTCGAGCTGTACGGCATGTTGTACAAACCTCACAACCTGGTCCCCGGCAAGAAGCATCCCACCGTCGTCTTTGTTTACGGAGGTCCTCAGGTTCGATCCCTTCCACTTTTCTAACAAGGTCCAAATCCAAAAAAACACATTCAGAGTCCTCCTGCTGTGTCTGGTCAAACTTTAAGATCACCTGAGATGGAACTACAGCTGCCAAAGTGACAAATCTCAGACTGAGATTTTTGCATATTGTCCCAGTAAATCCTTCATTTGGAGTTCACAGGCAAATTGACTCCTAACAAACTGAATGAACACTTGTTGTTTTCCTTCCAGGTGCAGTTAGTCAATAACTCTTACAAAGGGGTGAAGTATTTGCGGTTGAGCACGTTGGCGTCTCTGGGCTACGTGGTGCTGGTGATAGATGGGCGGGGCTCCTGCCAGCGAGGACTCAAGTTTGAAGGAGCTGTAAAAGACAGAATGGTAAAAAATGTTATTGAGCACCTTTTTTTTTATTCTCATAGGACCAAAGGAAAGAATTGTGTGTTTGGTTTCTGTTCTTAGCGTTTCCCTGCATTAGGCTGCATACTTACTGCGTGTCCTTCCTCTCAGGGTCAGGTGGAGATCGATGACCAGGTGGAGGGTTTGCACTACGTCGCCGACAAGTACAAGTTTGTGGATCTGAGTCGAGTCGCCATCCACGGCTGGTCGTACGGAGGCTTCCTGTCGCTCATGGGCCTCATCCACAAACCAGACATCTTCAAGGTCGCAACCCATAACCTTTCATTCACAGTCAGAAAACGGGAGGAATTCGATTTTGAACCGCGTCTTTGACTTCCTGTTGGTCGATCAGGTCGCCATCGCCGGAGCTCCGGTGACGCTGTGGATGGCCTACGACACCGGCTACACGGAGCGCTACCTGGACACGCCGGAGAAGAACCAGAAGGGATACGAGGCGTGTTCGGTCGCCCTGCACGTCGACAAACTACCCAGCGAGTGAGAGCTGCTTTTCAAACGCGTTCGGTTTCACGTCGCCCGCTTTCTAGCCTGTGGTGTCTGAAACGAGCGCTTCGATCCTTGTGCTCCAAACAGGCCCAACAGACTGCTGATCCTGCACGGCTTCCTGGATGAGAACGTGCACTTTTTTCACACCAACTTTCTGGTGTCTCAGCTCATCCGAGCAGGAAAGCCGTACAGCCTGCAGGTACGACCCTCACCGGCTGGCCTGATTGGACCGCGTTCAACAGTGTCACAGGGATGAACAGAGATTTCACAAACTCTCTTTTTAAAATTCGTTTTTGGAGATAAGCTGCAGAGAAAGAGTTTGTCACTTTTAAAGACAGACGACACTGCGACCTAATTTTAAAATGTGCGATTGGAAGAAAGTTAATATCAGTTGGTAATATGAGAAGCAGTACTAATGGTACAAAGTATTAGTGTTGTTGTAGCTGTAGTAATTGAAATACTGTAATAATACAACAGCTGCCTGTAAAAAACAAACAAACTGAAGCAGCAGATTTTCCCTTCATGGCTGTTTTGTTGTTTTCCAGGTTTATCCGAACGAGCGCCACAGCATCAGGTGTCCGGAGTCTGGGGAGCACTATGAGATCACACTGCTGCACTTCCTGCAGCAGAACCTCTGACGACCCCCCCACCCCCCCAACCCCAATCACACATTCCTCCCCCCTTCTTACCCAAAGCCGCATCACTGCTCACTTTATTCACCCTGTTTCTGATGGAAGCTATGCCAAACCTCAGGAGCTGCTTGTCACTCCCTCAAGGTGCTGCAGCCTTTTGGCACCAGTCGTTTGTGTGTTGACTTGGACGGTCGCCGTCCTGCATGATTCAGTGTGTTCACGCACCAACACACCTGATTCTGATGAACGCATCGTTATCAAGCTCTGCAGAAAGTCGGATAATAAGCTGCTTCCTACACTCAGGTGTGTTGGAGCAGGGAAGCATGTAGAACATGTAGGAAAGTGGCCTCCAGGACGCTGCCTGTCCCGAGCTGTGTCAGAGTGGAGGGATGAGCCACCAGGGGGCGCTGCTGACCCAGTGTAGAGACCGGAGCACTCAGAGTGGCTGTGAGGGATAAGAAAGATGATTACTCGTGTTCAAAAAGGCTCCACTCAGCACCACAAGTACAGAAACACCAAGCAAACAAAAAGCTCCGACCTGCTGCTCTCACCTCCTTGAAGGTGACACACCTCTCTCTCTCTCTCTCTCTTTCTCTCTCTCTCTCTCTCTCTCTCTCTATCTCTCTCTCTCTCTCTCTCTCTGGTTGCTGGTCCCATTCCTCTTCTGACAAATACGTCTGTTTCTTCTCTGTCAAATGCTCAAGTGAAGAAAAAGGGAGAGAGCACACAAGCAACGATTACCCTCTTTGTCATCTTTTTTTTTAAATTTCACATCAGTCTTTTATGTGCTGTCTTAGACGTGTTTTGCTAAACTTTGAAATGTATACGCAAGAAAAGGATATCATGAAAAAGGCCATATTTTTCATGTGTATCTTCGATAAAGTGACTTTGGAGGAATCCAGTCACACGGTGGGAGTGTGCTGTGCTGCGACCGGTCGCTCTCTTTCTGTCACTTGCTTTATCCTCCTCCTCCTCTTTCTTCCTGCTGCTGAGGACGTTTGCACAGAACAAGTAACAAGTTTTTCTCTCGGCTCCAGCAGGTCTGTGATTAAACTGTTGGTGGTCCGAGGTGCCTTGCAAAAGAGTTTTCAGAGCCTCTGTCCCCCCGAGTTGATATCAGGGGATCAGTCGGAGGACCTACCACAGAAAAATGCCTTGTTATTACTGACGTGTCCGATGAATGTTTGGAGGTTCAGTGTAAATCTCTGCTTCAGAAATAAATCGAAGTGAACGATCTTTTCTTTTTTTAAAAAAAAAAAGTCTTTATTCTCTCTTTAAAGTGTATTTTTTTCCTCTGAACGTTGTGATGCGGCTGAAATGCTTCAGACAGTGAAGGGTTGTTCGTCAGTC
>JAUESE010000062.1:5976702-5993089 GCA_032274725.1 Malacoctenus triangulatus
CTACGATTTTACGTCTCTCTGAAACTAATAATGACATTTTAGTTTCTTCAACAGGACAAAACCAATTTAAAACCACTCTGGTATTTGAAAATATTTCAAATCCTAAATTAAGATGATGACTGTCAAAACAAAATCACTTACTGGGAAGTTGGTGCTTAAATCATGACTTCATAATCACTTTCTCCCTTGTTTCATCTTGATTTCATCCGTTCAGTGAATCTTAATTTGCCAAAAGTTGTCTTTTCCAAATGTCGCGCACCTGAGTCAGACACATCACACTGCACATGGATTTTGTGTTTTGTGTTGCTCTTGTTTCCACTGTGTATGAATGAAACGAGGCTTGTCTGAGTCAGAGCTCCAGTATTGTTCTGCTCTCGGTTTGCGCCTGACGTTAATGGTAAGCAGAGATGGATGAAGAGGATTTCTATGCTGTTGGCGCTCGTGAATGCCGGCACACACATACCACGAACTGCCCCCCTCGTAGCTGAGCGTTAGTCATGTGCCCGACTGTGCCACCAGTCACAGGACCAGACCTGTGTGCGAGTTGTCTGGTGTTTCCATGGATATCCAAAGCGTGAGAGCTGTTACAGGCACACAGGCTGCTGGCAGGCAGCCCTGCACAACAGTTGTTGGGAGGGTTATACGTTAGATTTTCCTGCCTCAGTTTGTTCCTGCTGGGAGGATTTACACTTGAGACACTCTGTGAAGAGGCTATAAAAACAGGTGACCCTTTACCTCACTTGCCCCCACTAGGATCTGTGGCAACCCTGACTGAACCTGCGCTGTTGCTGAAGTTTGAATATGAATTTGCAGTTAATTGTAATGATTTAAAAAGATGTTTTACTCATTTAGATCAAACTTTCTTCAGTTGTGCTTGAATATGAGCAAATTTTTACTCCTCCCGTCTTGAAGTCTCCTCATTAAGATCTGGAAAAATTGTGCACAGCCTTCACTGAGTTTAGTGAAGCTTTGCACACCAGTTCAGCACAAGACTTCCCGTCAGCTCTCTTTATGACACACAGATCCATTTACAGAGGTAATAATCACCACAGAGGGACGTACTGACACCACCATAATTTACTCACACATGCCCGGAGAGTAAATTGTACTCAGGATTCTTTGCTTAACACAAGGATGTCATTAAAACACTGAATGTCTGGATGAGTTCAGATTCGTGGATTGAAGAACAACGGATGGCTTTATATACAGAAAAGCGACATGAGGATGTCCAACAGGAATAAATGAAATGCACTTTTGTCGAATATGTTTCTCCCTAAAAGTCAGTTAGAGTTTAAAGATTTGTTGAAGAATTACTTCAATTGATGAAATTATTTCAATTCATGAAACCAGTTCCTTGCCTTGTGTCATAACTGACCACCGAAAAAACTTGGCTCTTAAGTCTGTGGGGCATTTTTATCTCGGATTTCAGTGACTTCTGTTGTGGTGAAACTAGGATAAACAACTTCAGTCAAGAGTGACTGGCTGTCTTCTGGCAGTGTTTTTGAGACTTCTTCAAACTTAAAACTTTGTACTTTGACAGCTTTCTGTAAGCCCGGAGTCAGAGGGGACAGAAGCTTCATGTGTTGTGTTATATATGATACGACAAAAATTTAGGATGCAGAACTTGCTTGTCTTTCCCTGAATGTCATTCCAATGTTTCATGTTCTGCTTTATGTCTGTTAAAAATTCACTCGCATTGATGAGTGCTTTTTCTTGGTTGTGGTGACCTTAAGTTGATCCCAAAAGCGACTATCTCTCTTCAGAGAGTTTTTATGCAGATAATTAAAAAAGAAAAACCAAAAAAGCCTTTTAATTGCATGTTTCACCAGTTCATCAACTTTTGAACAAGTGAAGCACTTTTTGACATTTGGTAATTGAAATCTTTTGGGAAAACATTTTAGGAAGCAAAAAGTATGGATCAATATTTTATCCACCATTTTTGTCAAATTCATTCTGGCCTTTTTGTTACACATTTGTGCTCTATTATGCATTTTCAGAACCCGAGCGTTGACCCCCCTGTCGTGACATTGCGCCCCCTGTGGAGGGCCTGCCCCACAGTTTGAGAATTGCTGGTTTAATATATTTCGCACATGAACACAATAACCACTAGAGGCCAAGATGCAGAATGTACTGAGAATTTAAGCAAACACTTTGGGCACGGCAAACAAACCATCACAGTCAGACCACACCAAGAGACCCAGAAAAAGACAGAAACAGCATTTTTGTTGAGTTCTGTGTGCTTTCTGTGATTGACACCACACACACTCACTCACTCACTCACTCGGAGTCCACCATCCATTCCACACGCTGTCAGAAAGTGCCCAGACCTGCCTGGCCTTGCAACTTGTGTAAGGCAAGTCGATCCCAAACTTTTCCAAACAGGCATGACTTTCTCACTTCCCACCGCCAAAGATTTTCCTCGCTGATAGTTGTGGGAATGTGGTTGGAGTTTGACATGGGATCCTGTGGAGCGGGACCACACCTGTGCACGCACACTGTGGGCCTGCATGGATGCTGCTAGAGATGCAGGCTGAGCTGATAAATTTGAATTTCTTTGTCTTTTGCAAAATTAGAAATCAGCAAAGGAATTTTGCTGTTTTACGAGTTTCAGTATTTAATTCAGGCAGTGATCAGAGTGACACTTCCCAGATTCTTGCCAGAACACATTCCCACTTTGTGCTGGATTGTTTTGTAAGTTTGTCCTCTCATGTGATGAAAGAATGGTGTCAATAAACTAAATACAGTTTCAGAAGTAATGCATCCACTCAGCCTGCACCTGGTGGCCTCTGGGTGTAGTCACGAACCATGAAGGTTCATCATACCCCTATTCACATCCGACTGAAGGGTTTTATCTCTATTTCTCCCATCCCTCACTCCTCTTATTCTTAACTTTCCACCTATTGTTCAATAAATGGCACAACCTTATTTGAAAATCTCCTCCTACTCATTTTGTTGTAACCATAACTGTAATATCTGGAGCTATACCTCTCAGCATGCCGATATCACTAAATCCTAATTTTTGCAGTGATGTCAGATTTTTCTTTTCCTCCTACTTAGAAAATGTATGTTCCAGAGTTTTAGCTTTGTCAGTCTGTCAGGTTGAGTTAGTGGGTGAGTGGAGGATCTGGGTCATTAGCTGTCTGACACTTTGCACAGGGCTCTCTGTGTGATGCTGCTTAGACCTGAGTGCGTGGGCTTGGGTATGTGGGTCCATCAGTCTAGACTGAACTGCATGGCTGAGGGGCTGACTTGGTAACATGCCTCAAAGCACAAAGTGAACAAGCTTTGTTGGGGCAAAAGTTTTTTTTTTCTACCAAAAAGTTGACATCAGAAGTTTTATGAGCAAAAAACTTGAAACTTGTGCTGCCTCTTGCTTGCATTTTCCTTCGTTCTTGTTGTCAGTTATAGGATTAACTAATTATGCAGTGACATGTCCACTTCCACTTCGATATGATGTTGACATACCCAGAGGCTAGTTTTAATGATTCTTTGATTCAATGCTGCTCTGTTTTAATGCTTACATTTTCTTTTTTTAAATGACATTTCAGCTGATAGCAGGCGAGGCAAAGCCTCTCAGGACAGTTGTTGTCATGGTCATGTTGTCATGGTTGTTAAGCACACACACGCACACAAACACACACACATCCATCCCTGGGCCCGTACGACTCTTAGGGAGAAGACAAATTTTGTGCCATCTGTGAAGCAACCGCATTCAATACATTATAAAATCCTCAGTCCTCAGAAATGTTGCCTTCACGTTTCAGACCTTTTTAAAGGCAGCCGGGCGCTTTGCCTCGGGCCCAAGCTCTGGCCTGACCCCGCAGGTCAGTCGAGTCATACCACAGGCTACTTGATCCAGCTGGCTTTTTCTTTCTTCTTTTAAACCTCACTCCATCTCCGTGGATCCTCCTGCCACCGTCTGGCTGCTTCGGTCCCATTCTGTCCAGCTGGCCGTGTCTCTGCGCTGCCGTTCTCCCCCTTGAAATCAGAGAGGAGAGAACCACCTTCACATGACAGCTCCGACGCTAAAAAAAGGAGGGAATCGTGGAGGGAAAAGCGGGAGCGATGGGAGGTGCGAGACACTTAACAAAGGCAGAAATTTGCTCCCGGGGGCAGTCTTCTGTTAAGCTCTTTTGCCCCTACTCGCAGACAGGACCAACACTGCTCAGGTTACAAACACGGGTCAGGTGTGTGTGTTTGTGTCGGTGAGTGAGAGCGTGAAAGCACCCGTAATGAATGGTACAGTGTAGACTGCGAGGAGGTGTGTGTGTGTGCCTGTCGGTGTGTGCCAGACCAGCTGTATGGCACAGTGCCGTCTCTGGAGCAAAGCCCGGGCCTAATGTGCAAGCACAGGCCTTTTAGGGGACCACTGCGCTGTCGTTTGGCTGCTTCAGTGGTCTTCATAGGAACTGGGCCACAAACTGGAGTGGAAAAAATGAATGTGGTTACTGATTTGAGCCAGTGAGCTTTACCACCATAGTGGATCATCAGTCGTGGCTCTTTTATGAAGTGTTTATTGTCACGTTGTCATTGTGAGCATCCAGATATTTGAAAGCAAAACACAGATCCTCAAACAGCTTCATTTTCTCCAAGATATTTATCCGGCATCAAGGAAAAAATGAACTCGATAAGAGTGTACTACCTGAGTTTATTTTTTGTTCTACAAACACTGCTTATGAAATGGTTTATGATATCCAGAAACTGTAAAAACTACCAGAAACCACAGAAACATCCCCAAAATACTTGATATGACTTCAACGGCACACCTGTTGAATCACAGATCAGATCCTTACAAAGTTCACAGATTGCTGCGTGTGAATGGCAGCCGGAAAGGTTCTTTCTTCACTCCTCTTCCTCCTCCTCCTTCTCCTCCTCTTCCTCCATCACATGAATTGGGAGTTTCGTGAGCAGGAAGAAACTGTTTCCAGCTGTCACTCCCTGTTCAGCGGCTTTTTATCTGGCTTGTCAGATTGATGGAGAGCGTGTGTACGGCGCGTTGTAACCAACACCTGAATACACACAAACACATACAATTGTACTGGTTCCTTAAACGTATTCGCAACGTTAGGTATAAGCAGGTTGTGGTTCTTGCTGACAATTGTATCATGCATGAGCATTAATTGCAATTATGCTTCATGGCCAAGTGAAAGACCAAGTGAAATCTTTGTTTCTTTATGTGGCATTGATTCAAACCGTTCCTGGAAACATGCAGGTGATTCAGATGGTTTTCTTTGGAAATTTTGTTCCTTATTTAGACCGTTCTTAATAATGCGCAGTTCTTATTTAGTTAAAATGAAAGGTATTTTGTAGCATTTTCCTTTTCCTCTTTAGTTCTGGGCTCGTTTGTCAGGCTTGCAGGAGATCAGCTCCACCTCACTCCAACGACCTTTTCCAAAAAGTTCACACTGCTCACTTGAGTCTCGTCGCCACTCTTGAAGGCAACAATGTGAGGCGAATTATGGATTTCACTTTTTGTTCTCAGGCTACTTGGGCAGGTTAAGGAATGAAAGGTGTCAAGAGAAGGTGCTCTGAAATCAGTGCTAATGTGTGAAGTGTTTGCGTGTTTGCACACGTAGTCACTTTCGCCCCTTGCTTGTGTGGAAGCAGACGACAATAAAGCCCTGGTTGTCTGGGCTTGCTCACCGGAATGCCCTCTGAGCCTCACGCTCACTTCGCCTCCTTTCATCTCCTCCCCCTCACCCTCCTCCCATCAGCTTCCTCCAGAGTGATTAGTGAGGGCTCAATGAGAGCTGGTCCTGTGTTCCCCTCTGCTGTAAAGGGATGACGTATCATCTTAAGGTGGTTGTGTGCACATGTGCCTCTGTTTCAGCAGGAGACACACAGCAGCAGCCAGTTCCAGGATATTGTTGCTCACACACATCTTTAAGCTTCGTTTTTTTTTGGGATTGGCTTTATTTGCTCGTTTGATGAGACGTTGAGGCTCTTGTTGCTTCATTGTATTAGAAGCCTTTCGAAAGAACGTCACCTGCTGTATTTACTGTCATGTCAGCGTCGGGTATCTACCAGTTCAGTAGAATCACATACAAGTTAGTCATACTGAGTAAATAAGGTCAGTAGAGTCTACTGGGAGTTTCCCTCTTCATCCCATAACATTAACAGTTGAGTCTCGGGTTAAAACAGTATGTTTGTTGTTTTAACTGATTCATTGTGTTGACTTTTCTTGTGTGTTAATGTGCCACAATCACCTCAAAATGACCTTTTTGTTTTCATCCTCATATTTTTGTTGCTGCTTCAGACTGAAATCCTCACAACTGTTAATGAGATTGATCTGCTGCTCAAACAGACAACTAGACTGTTCACAGCTCAAGTTCATACCATCATTCTATGAGCGTCAGCGTTTTGCAATGCAAAGTTTTATGCTCACACAGAAGTGTCCACATGTTCATCCTCTGAGGAGGACGAGTTTTACTGCCGTGATTCAGAGGCCCTGAATTTTGGGAGTAATGGGGGGAGTCTGCAGAGATGATAAGCAGACCGTCAGCGCTGTGGAATTACTTCATCAGCTGTTTAGTGTCCTTCACTAACACTTCTGTCCAACTCCTGCAACACTTCCTGCTTCATGCTGCATTTCTTCTGTGTCTGTCATTCCTCACTGCACACTTTTTTGCTCCCTTTTTTTCCAACTAGTTTTTTTTTCTTTCGTAAAATGATGATGAAGCAAATTGCAACGAGAACAAAAATGATTCAGAAAAGAGAAAATTCCAAACTACACGTGTCCCTGTGAGCAGTCAGTCCTCACTAAACCAAGAACCAGATGAATGCATGTTGCGCTGTCGTGTCTTCATTGAAGTTTTTTTTTTCTTGACAATTTATCCAAGCAAGTGATCTAATAAAAGACCTTAAAGATACTTTTTTTGTGAAATCCAGTAAATGAAGTCACTTCAGCCGTTTTTTATTTTAATTCACTGTTTGACTTTGAGTCTTGATCCAAGTGTGAAGTCATACACTCCCTTCCTTTTCATTCCTGCTGTTTTGCTTCCAGTCTTCTTTCTGTTATACATGTCTTGTTCTTCTTAGTGTTTCTGCCCTGCGGTATGATGCAGGTGTTTTTTCCCCTGTGCTACTCTTTCTCTGACTCCCTCTTTTTTCTTATCAAATCTTTGACCTCCCTGACCGTTTAACCTCAGTCATGACTTGTTTCTTTCCACTTCCCCATTATGGGGAAAAACAGCTTTTAATGGGCTCTACTCATTTTGGTAGTTAGTCATAACATTCAAACTTTATTACTGTCATTTTACAAATCCTGCTAGCTGTCCGTGGTTGTATTTTAGACTTGCCGTTTTTGAGTTCTCCTGAACGAGCTTAACATTATAATTGGTAATTCTTAGACAGCAATACTAAATTGTGAGCAGATATGCCTAAAAAAGCACCGTAGTTCAGCTCTTGTAAATATTCTCAAATTGTTTTCAAGTGAGAACACTGTTGTTGGAATAAAATTGAATTAAAAGTACTAAACACTTTTTCTCAAAGAACATCCTAATCATACATCTTGTAAACTAGGTTTATATCCATACTCAGAAGCAACTTGTGATCCTTATGTGGCAGAACAGTGTAATAGTAGTTCAAAAGATGCTTTATAAAGATGTTTGTAGTTCAATAGATGCCTCAAAGTACAAGTACCATACTCAATTACAATATTGTGAGTTTCTTAGTTTGTCTGCAGTTTCACCCGTGCTTGTGTGCGATGTTGATGTAACACAGTTGTCTGCATCTATATTTTCTCGGCGGGGAGACCGTCTGGAAATGAAGTAAGAAAGCAAAAAACAAGCTGCATGTTGTAGACGACAGGCAATCAAGAGGTGATGATGGACGTGGTGATTAGGAAATAAAACGACGGAGGAAATCTTGAGGCCATCTCTCCTCCTCCTCGGGGAGAGAGAGAGAGAGAGAGAGAGTGTGTGTAAGTGTGGGAAAACAGGAGAGGGAAAAGGCGTTGGAGGGGTGATGCGAGGGGGAGGCTTCTGTTCACATGATCCCAGCACAGCGTGGCCACCGGGGAGCCATTCCCACTGATCATCCTGTCACTCACACACATGCACACGCAAAGATCTGACATCAGGTGCCGGCGAAGACGAGCTAATAGAAAAACCAGACACTCCGCCGGTCCTCGATGGTTTAAAATCTGTCAACTTTGGGTCGCGGTTTTTCCTCAGTCACAGTCATGCTGCTGTGGGATATCAGTATAAACATTCGCTTGATTTATCGTCATATAGTTTGTGGACAGATAGATAAATGAATAAATGTACATTACACAGCTCCGTCTGGCACGGCTGCTGAAACACCTGCAGCCCAGTAAAAGCAGCTTATGGGCTTGAACAGGCCTTTACTTCTGCATCACAGGAATTCCAGGTGTGTTTACTGCCTCTGCAGGTTATATGGACATGGAGGCGTGTGAGGTCCAGAACAGCTGGAGGCGTGAATGCACCTGAGGGCAGCGGGGGGCCAAAGAGGGGGGGCTGCCCTGGGTTGCGTCTGTCTGCAGACATGCAGTTATCATGACACCTCAATGTGTACATATACGTAGCAGGGGTGAAGTGTGTCTGGTCGGTTATGATGGGATGTCGGTGTGAACCAGCCTTAGATTTCCAGCTTTGATTGTCAGTCGGCCTTAAAGCGTGCCCAACGTGGGTTTAGTTTATGGTATATATTTGTTTTAAATAAGAGTTCTTGACTCCAGCCATTCTGTTTGGTTTGTGGAGACATCCTGTTCTTTGACTGCGTTCGTACTAAAACTGGTCTGCATTTAATCTTGCCTCTTCATGAGGCCTTAATCACGTGATCGTTTTTTTTAAGGAGCCAGACAAACAAGAAAACGATTGCACCACATCTCGTCGTATTTCAACAAAACCTGCGCGGTTTCTCTAGTCTGAACTCTCTGTCGTTGCAGTATTTACAATTATTGCAGCTGTTAAGTTAAACAGGCCTGAGAATGAATCCACTATCTCCATGATTTTTACTGCCTCCTGCACTAAAATTGTGGCGTCTGGCCCTTCAAAGGCATATCTAATGCTTGTCAGTTAAACCTGGTCATCACCTGGGTCCTTTCAAAGCTTCTCCTTTTTTTTTTTGACTGGTGTTGTTTAGTCTGCCCTCTGGCTGACCCCGGGCTTTGACCTGTCCGGCCCTCTGCACGTCTCTGGCCAGGTTGGAGCGCTCTCTCCCAGGCATCTGTTTTCTAGATAAGAGCCGCGAGTGCCGGGGCTGATTCATTGCTCTGTCACAGACGTGGCGTTCAGGCCGTCGGCATACCTGCTCTCCCTGCGTCCACGTCTCCCATGGCTTAGCTTTTATAGCGTGACCATCCAGATTTAGTGACAAATCAAGCAGCATGTTGAGGAAAAGGGCTTTTCTGTTTGTTACATTAAGAGATCGGCTTTCAAAGAAGGAAACGGCCGAGCTCCTAAGCGTTTACCGTTCCCACCTACACCGTGGCCTTGGGAGCCATGAGATATAAAAAGTTGCTTCGTGAACGATGACAGGTGGGGACAGGAACCCCACCCGACGGCCGGCTCTCTCCAGTGACCACGCGGTGAACTGCTCCCCTCTCGTCGGTCGTACGTTGCAGACTGGCCAGCGAAAGTAAGTCTCAACCTTGGCACTAAACTTCATCCGCTGAAATCTTTCTGTTGCCACTTCTTCATAACAAGCAGCCTTTCTTTACCGTTCCCTCCCTTTTCACATCCAGTGAAGAAGAGTGGCCATCTCCCATAGGAAGGGGATTAGTTTCCCCTGCTCGGCGGCGAGTTGCAGGCCTCCCCGTCCTCTCGCTCTCATCTTTTTCTCTCCTCTGTTGTCCCTCTCTTCTGTGTTGGCTACTTGTCCAGCGGGCCACACAGTCTAATTACAGGTCAATTAAAGGCTTTCTGGCTCAGTCCTCCTTCTGCCAGTGCTCCTGCCACCGCGGGCTTAGGGGACACTACAGAGTGTGAGTGAATGAGATATCATTTCATGTGGAGATCAGCCGAGAGAAGGCCCTGAAAGAGAGGATTTGGGGGGGAAAGGCACCCCTCTCTTTCTCTTAGCCTGCCAGAGTCCCTCCACCCTCGGCAACCCACACACCACCAAGCATCTTAAAGAAGGGGCCTCTGGGATAGAGGCCAGAGGATTATGGGAATATTCATGACCAGATAAAGGGGTGAGCGGTTGAATGACTGTGTTTTGGGGCTCATCTCTTAGGTAAACAGGAGCCTAAATGGAGTTTTAGATCGCTACTCCCACCGCTCAGTGAGCAACAGGCAGTGGTGACTCTGTCCACTGTTTTTGTTGCATTTCCACAGGATGGTGAAAGGAAGGCCTTGTTGTGGCCTTTTCTTCTGCTTGCTGCTGTCTTTTGGTGGCAAACAGATGGTGGTGGGGGAAATAAATATCTGTTTCTCACAGTTTTTATCCACAGAATATTGGCTTTTCTGAAAGGCGGCATTCACATACGCCCGTGGCCCCCTGGGCTCCCAAAGCTGCTGAGGGCTCATTTTAAAGTCATTAAGCAGCCCACTGGAAGGGAATGGTTGGTTTTTAAGGCTTTTGTTGCGTCTCATCTACCCAACGTCAATGTGGACAGGCTCTGTAGTTTATCAGGTACAGGTGAGAGTCAAACTTTTATGTTGGCATCATTGGTTTCTGGTTTTATCCAAATCATTAACATCTCTTGAGATGTTTCTCTCATTGGAGTTTTTTTCTCTGTGAAGGTTACTGTGTTTAATTCAATTTGTTTCCTTTTTGCAACTTGCAAAGTTGCTTGTATTTGCTGGTCTTGGGAGCTGACGATGCCTGAAGCTGAACTGCTGGCATTCGATCTGCAGGGAATTGTCATTAGCAGCTATCAAGAGCGCCCAATGTTCGTCATCGGTGTCCTTGCCCACGTTTTTACTGCCCGCGGTTGGTCCAAAAGGATCTTAACAGTTGTCATCGCAAGAAAAGTTGGCAAACAGGTGTTGGCGCTTAACGACACGAGTCCTGAACGCTGTTGTCTGTACACAGTTCAGAGGAGGTTTGGGAGCAAGCTTGTCTGGGCTGACATGGTCTGAACCTCCCGTCAAATCCCACTGAGAGTCAGGATGCATAGATACCTGCATAGTTTATGGATTGAAATGAAAGAAAGAGGAAGCACCACTATCAAAATACCAAAATACCAGTCGCTTGTTATACAGACGCTGGAGTTCACAGTCTTGATTTATTGTTCCTTGTGTTTGCCATTGCTGTGTGTGAACATCACTCACTCCTGTAATGATAATCTTTAAATGCGTTATATTAAAACACGAACCGCTTCTATTTGAGACCCGGGAAAAGAGTGAAACTAACATATGAGTCGGGGTGATGATACAAGCAGAACAGGAAGTGATTCTTCTTGCTGCACAGACTTCACATGTAAACGACCCCACATCTCACTGGAATCTGAAACAAGTCGGAGTCTCACTGTGATTCAACCTTCAGCTCAACTCCCCCAATTTCTCCGAAAAATACGTGAAGAACAATTCAACTTGAATTTTCCTGAGCTCAGCGGAGTGTCCCATTACACACATCTGAACCGTGCACAGGTGAGACCCTGCGTCTGTCAGAGGGTCTCAGCTGGTTAAACAACAGGTGCCTCGGAAACGAGAAGTGTTTTTTTTTTTTTAATGTCCTCCCATTAAAACCTTCCTCGGCCAATCTGGGAAATTAAACAAGTGTCTTCTTTCCTTATTCCAAACCGTCTAAATTTAACCTGTGGACCTCGACTGCCCCCAGAGATCTCGCAGAGCTTTGCCCAACAGTTGGCAGGACCCTCGGTGGCTGACCTGTGCTGAGCGGTCTATTTTGGAACCACGGAGGCTCCACCTTATCAGCAGCCACATCTAAACCCAGCCAGGAGCTTTGAAGCCTGAGCCTGGGGATTTCCCAGGTTTCTGACGATCTGACAGTCGGGACCCTCCTCTCCCCACACCAACCAACCCAACCCCCCCACCCCACCCTACCGTGTCCCCTTTATCCCTCACGCGTCTCTCTCTCTCTCTGTCCAGGTTGGCCAGATGTTGGTAATCCTGCTCTGACCGGCTTGGCTTGAGTCATGTTGTCCTGTGGTCAGCGCCGGCCTGGCTCTTAGCCGCCTTTGAGCCGTGCCCCGCGGTGGGCTGCTCGCTGGAATGGCGTACCGCAGGGTTATGTTTCATTCAACCCCACACCTGCTGCAGTGACTTGTCAGCGTGCCCCCCCCCTCGACAGCCCCCCCCTTAATGCCTCCATTAGGTGTTGTAATCTCCCCCCTAACGCCCTGCCATTTCGCCCGAGTGTGTTAACAGAGTATCAAAGACCGGGGGGATTTTTTTCCCCCTTCCTGCCACCTGCCAGTGGTGAATGTGTAGGAAGGTGAAAGGAGGTGGAGGTGGCATGACTGTACAGCTCTCACCGGATTTCATGACATTCGCGGCGCTCGTGTCTGCGCGGCTCTCACAGCCAGACGTTTCAGGCTGTCAGCCTGTTTTTCCTCGCCTCTGCCTACCTGTGTGTGTGTGTGTCTGCGTTTGTGTAGCCGCGAGCGTGTGTGCTGCAGGTTCTCGGCCTCGCCGGCGTTTCGGCACGTAAGTGGAGGCGTGCCTCCATCTCGCCTAACAATCGTTTGCTCTCCATCCATCAGGAAGAGGATACCTCCGCAGTCGTGCCCCCTTCAAAAGAGGCTGCACACAAGCCCCCCCCCCCCCGTCCGCGCTATCCAGTTTCACTGCGAGGCACGCACACAGTTATCACCTTTGTACCCACCTGAAACGGACCCTCAGGACACTGTTGCTCCGAGGTCCAGGCCGCAATGATTCATCCTCTCGGAAAACGGACGACTCTTTTAAAGCCGTGTTTTCGGAGGGCCTCCTCGTAGGAAAACAGCAGACAATAGTTCGCCTATGGATCTCGTGTTGCCGATTGATCAAGATAGAGCGGCGCTGGTTTGTTCTTCAGAGCTGGTGTTTGAGTTTGTGCTTGGGGGAGATCCAGGCAGATTAGCGAGGGTGACGGGGAAGCTGCAGAGCCAGCCAGGCCTGGAGGTGCAGCTGGCAGGCCAAGCCGCGGCTTCCTTCTCTCCGCGCCGGCCCGCAGACTTCCTTCAGCCACTGTTTAATCAGCGATTAGGAGCGCCTTAGATGGCTCGCTCATCTCGTGTGACAGTACATGTTGGGTGGAAGGATCGCTCGCCTGATGCAGCCCGCGGACAAAAGGAGTTAGGGGGGTGAAAAGAAGTGAGCGACTGCTTTTCCAGTAGATTCCTTTCTTTCACGTGAAATGTTGTTGTGCTGGTGGCTTCTTCTGTCCATTTGTAAATGTGCCTGGGAGGTTCGCACCATTAAAAGGGGCGTGTGAGAGCTTTTGATGTGGTCTGTGTTCCCTGGGAGTGGAGGCGTGGAGAGGTGGTCCGCCTTGAGGTTTGGCTGCTGCTGTCACAGGAGACCATCTGGTGTTTTGGTGAAAAATGTGCGGGAATTTCTACCTGCAGATACAAACAACAGTGACGCACTGTCTGACTTCAAAATAAGAGCTGCACATAACACCCGTAAACTCCTTGGTGCTTCAGAAATCAACGCTGAGGGCAACTTTTTGACTTTTTTAGATCATCGTGAGCAGTTTATCTTTCTTCTAATGTCTCACATTTAAATCAAGGCCCGCAAAGTTCTGTCTCCATTGCTATAGCTGTTACTTTTTACAATAATTGTTTATTCAGTGGACAAATTAATTTCAGGATTTTCAAGCATCAGATTTAACTATTCAACACAATTTAGCATTTGGTTTATTGTGTTCAAGAAGTGTTTTTTGATTTTCAAGACTCAAAAAAAGACCTGTCTTCTGTCTGTTGCACTAAACTATTTGTGAATAAATAATCAAGTAATTGGGGCAAAACGCAGTCATTCACTTTCAACTGGCACTTTTTGAGTGCTAATTAGATTAATAACCTTTTTGTTTTTTCAGGATTTCAAATGTTTTGATAATTGGAGACAAACCTTTTGTCCAATCCACAGTAGTGACCAGCACTTAAACACAAAACTGCACATATTCTCATAGTCTTTGGTGATGTTGGGTAAAAATGTAAATGAACTCCACTTCTATGGAGCTTTTATCTACCCGATGACTTTGAACTCTGAGTCATATTCACCCATTCACACATAAACTCATTCACCATTAGTTGCACGGCGCTCACACAGGCCACTCTGAGTAATTTAGTGTTGAGTTTCTTGCTTAAGGACACTTGGACATATGGACAGACGGCGTTATCAGTCAACCTTTCAATGATCGCTCTGTTGAAGTGAAACTGAAACTGATGTTTTTGTTGATCTTCATTTCTCAAATGTTGTCGGATTATTGCTTTTTCTCTTCAATGACAAACCTGCTGTTCTCTGCAGAGAAAGTTCGTGAGATCCAAGAAAAACTTGAAGCCTTCATCGAAGCTCTTCACAAGGAGAAGTGAGACAACCAGGTATGAGTTTCTGTCTCGTAGATTCAGCCGTTGTCTCAGACGGGTCACAGGATTGATAGTAACTCTGCACCCTGTTTCCTTTTCTTCCCAGCAAAGCTGTTCGCCGCACATTTCCGACCCACAGCAGAAAAACTGAACAAAGAAGACTCATCTGTAAATTACCGCCATCGTCACGCTGCCCCGAAACAATTCTCATCAGTTTTCACCTCCCACGATTCTGCTTCTCGTCCCACCTGCTGGACAATGATGGAGGGACGGACCTGAGCAGAGAGACATTACGAGCAGATTTCAGGCCGTCTCCGTCTGTTTTGCCGCGTTTCATTGATAAGAAAGAGACTCCTGCACAGGAGCCGGCGCTCTGCTGAATCAGAAGAAACTCCGGGAGCTTGCACATTTTTTTTGCCCGACATCTGACCTCTTGTGTTCAATAAATGAGGATTGTGTACATGTTTAACTCACACTTTTGTATTATCGTTTGACCTTTTTCGTTGTGTATATGTGATGACGCACTGATGAGTGTGCAGAGGGACGTCACTGGTCCTGCTGCGTCACATCGCCTTGGATTTCCGTCTCCCTGCGTGCTCCTCAAACATGCTAAGTTGCTTTTGACACAGAACTCTGAAAACAATGTTTTTGTTGCACTTGTGCTCCAAAGCACTTAATTTTTCCTGAACTTTGCCTCCCAGCAGCCCAGAATGTTCCAGTCTCCCCACGAACCATAGCTCCGGTTAGAACCTCACAACATCCACTTATTACCAGGAGCAGCAGAAAACACACAGTGTGAAACAGTGAAAAAGTTTGTTTTGCTTTTTTTCTAATAACATTTTTTTGTTTGCTGAATGCACATCACTCTCTTTGGTCCCCAATCAAATCGCTCTGTCTGATGGTTTGGTGTTAAATCTCAACATTTCCTCAGCTGAACCACATTAGAACTTCAATTAAGTTTCTTTTGATTGGTCCAAAATGAAATACTAAATAGATTTGGAAGTTTGAAAATCACATTAACGCATGCAGATCTCTGCAGTTAGCTGTTTACGTGATGACTATATCTGACAACATCCTTTTGTTTTTTCTCTTTGGCCCCCATTGTTTGTTCCTGCCTGATCAGGACCCAGTTTTACAGAAACTGTATGATCCCATCAGGCTGAGCGGCCTTTTTTTTCTAGTTGTGATACGTCTGCCTGGGATTGATTTGGGCTCAAAAGTGGCAAAACCAAGAACGAAACTCCCTCTCCTTCCTCCCCGTCTATAAAAAGGAAACAGCAAAATACCCTCGTTGGTTATTTTATACTGAGGCTTCTGTCAGCACACTGAAGCTCCTGCCAGTCACTGTTCAGGGTCAAATTTGCTCCTGTGCTCTCTGTCTTTTGCTCTTTTTCCCCTTTACAACCTTGGAAGTCCTTTCTCATCTCATCACGCCTCCTTTTTCAGGAGCCTTCCCACCTCCTTCTGCCACCCAGATCTTCCCTGAAAACCCTCATATGTGTATATTGGTACATAAATATATATATATGATCTGACCTGCATTCTGTGCAGGTAAGCTGAAGAAGCGCTCATGAAGCTACCATCATGTACAGCACATGTATGCAGAGAGAGACAGACACGCGTGTAACGGAGAATTGGTCTGATGGCTCAAAAACGTGTTATGTTGTAGAAAATGATGTTTGCATGGTGTACCCAGTCAGATGTGCTTTATTTATTAAATTTGTGTTTAGGGGAAATTGACAATAAAATGGACAAATACAAACATGACGTTGCAGTGTTTAAGCGATCTTGAATGAACTTGTTTTGTGTTCAGTCTGCAGTTTGAGTGGAAACACTGGGAGCTTTGGTTTGTCTCACAAACACCAGAGTTCTCCAGGTTCACTCCCACCCAACAAGGAACCGATTAGAGTTTGATGGCGAGAGGTTAAAGGTCGCTCTGACCTCAAGTGG
>JAUESE010000062.1:6099290-6111517 GCA_032274725.1 Malacoctenus triangulatus
GTGTGTGTGTGTACACTACAGTTCTGCTTGGGTGAGCTTGAAGAATGCCCAAATGAATCCTGGCAGAGGAAGAAGGAGCTCCTTTCATCACGTGGAGCCCGAAAACCCCACCCCAACTTTTCCTTGTACCATCTTCCAGTGACCCTGCATCCCTCTCCACCCCCCCCACTTCTCCTTTTTATTTCTCCTCCACACTTCCTCCATCACTCGCAGGAAACATTCTTGTGAAAGACTGGCTGCATGCTTTCCATCTCATTCACAATCTGCCCCATCCTCTCTTTTTTTCTCCCCTGTCCACCCCCCCCACACACACACCCAGACCCCCCCCCCCCCCCCCCCCCCCCCACACACACACACACCCAGACCCCCACCCCACCCCTCCCCTCCCCTCCTTCCCTCGTGTAGCGTGGGAGCTGTCAGTGGCATTTGCACTGACACACACTCGGAGCTCCGGCAGCATGCAGGTCCCTGTGCTTTAAAGGGCAGCAGCTAATTAGCTCTAATAGCTTCCATTTTGTTCTGGCCTTGCGTCATGTCTTTGATGCAGTGATTGGGAGTGCCGGGGGGGGGGGACAGACCGGACAATTTTCCATGTCTGATTTCTTTGAAGGGGAGGTGGGTGTGATAACAATGATGTCAGGGCAACAGAGGGTCCGTGTTAGTGTTTTCCCACTGAGTGATGTGGACTCTACGTCCTTGAAGTGGCTAATTACTTCTCGTGTGGTGATGAGGGGGGGTTTCCGATTGAATTGTTGGTGGGTGGGGAAATAAAGGTGGTTTATAGTTTCTGCTTCTCTTATACCAAACGTGGTGAGTTGTATGTATTCAAACAAAAAATCCAAATCAACAAAAAAGCTCAACAAAACAAAGCTCATCCTCAGAGAAAGTCTCTGAGGACATGCTTGACCGAAAAGCTTTATTTTTTAAAGAGTTTTACATTGTTGAGCAAACTGAATACTCTGATAATATAACGTATCATTCAAGGTTTAACTTTCAAATCTACTTTTATCTTTGTTGAAAAAAGAAACCCTGTAATTTTTGTGACCTTTGTTGTCAACAAAAATCCTCGATCTCCATGAGGGAAAGTTCATAACACTGGAGCGAGCGTCTCTGACCTCCACTTAAACCCTGAAACTCTCCCTTGCTGTCGCCACCCTGCTTCCTCGGTTCCCCACGGATCAGGTTGACTGGTGAACTATAGAGGCAGAACCCTTTGAACGTCCTTAACACACACAGGGGGGAAAAAAGCCAAACAGACATAAACACAAAAACACACGCACACACATACACACAGCTGAGGCGCTAATGGTGCTTGAACCCCAGCACAGCTCAGTTCTCCCGAGGAGCCACAGAGAGAAAGAGGAGGGAGAGAGATGAAGGGAGCAAGAGGAGGAGAAGAAGAGGCGGAGGGGAGGGGGGGGGGCGTCAGGTTCCCCCCTCGGCATCTCTAAAATAGGTTTATCTCTGCCAGGGAGGTGTCTCTTTGTGTCGCCACGCCGGGAGCTGAGGAGGGAGAGGATGCAGGCAGCCAGAGTGGAGACACAAGAACAGGCGGAAAGTGAAAGAAAAAGCATGATAGAGGATGGAGGGATGAAGAGGGAGGAGGGAGGAGGAGGGGGGGTGAGCCTTCACTTGGGATGGGACCACCTGCGTCGCCTCCTTTTTTCCGGGAGATTATGCGGGCGCACAAAGCGGCGTTGGGAGGCAAGCAGGGGCACTGGTGGGGGCGGGGGGTGTTGAGGCGGGGGGGGCGCATCAGGAGAGTGAGCAGCGTGGAAAGTGGAGCTGGCGTGTGTGCCAGGGGTCTGCCACATACTGTACCACCTCCCCACACTCCTGCTTCCCACAGGGCTGCTTCTTTCACTTCCCTTCCTCATCTTCTGCTCGTCTGCTTCACTCATCTTTAGAAAAAAAAACATGAAACCGTCTGAATCCACCATAGCCGGATTGTTTTTACGTATTTTTTTTAAAACAATTTCTTTCTAAAACTGTACAGATGTGCCAATTTTTGAGCTACAAGTTAATCATTTGGAAATTGAGAAAACAAATTAACAATCACAATCAGCTATTATCTTTTCCCTTTAAGGGTCTCCCCCCCTCCCCCCTTCCTAAATGTCTGTTTATTGCATCGGGTCCTGTCATTGCGGTGTTTCACATAAAAACAAGGAAACCGTCCTGTCAGCAGAGTTTCTTGTGTCTTCTCCAGTCGCGTTTGTCAGATCCGTCTTCCCCCCACTCTCGTCACAGACCTGCAATTCATCCATCACTGTAATCTCCGCGAGGTGAAGCTGATTTGTTGTGGTTAAACTACTTGGGTCCCTCCTTGCCACTGTTACCGACGGCCCCACAGCTGTGAGCCCCGGTCCCCCCCCCCCCATTGGGATGGATGTGGGCTCAGCACTCATTGTTTTGGCCGCTGTCATTGGTCAAGATTAATAGCCGTTTCTGGTTAATTATTCCAGGACGGCGCTTCAGTCTGGAGATGAACCTCGACTAACCCCCGACAGCTCTGTCAGCGTACAATGGTTCCGTTTGGACTCTCCCATTCACCGCAGCCGGCCCTCAACTCTAATAACTGCGCCGTTGCCTTTGTCTTTTTGCTGATGCGGGCTATTAGAGAAGAAGCCGGAGCATCTTGGGCCAGGTTTGGGTCACGTCAGTTTTGACGAGGCTATTCTCCAAAAGTCTGCCCCCCGTCTTGTCATCCTCTTTTGCATTTCTAAGAGGAAGCTGCAGACCTCAGCAAATTCTCAGCCCAAGGTGAAGAAGGGAACAGAGGGAGCGGGAGCACAGAGGAGGACCGACCGCAGAGGCAACCTGTGCTTCTCAAGGTCTGCCTGAATGGGGAGTTTTAGGTATTCATTGTGGCCCTCTCTTTCACCCGCTTTCTATTCTTCAAAGTGCTGTCGGAGCCCCGGCTTGGCGTGGGTCTGAGCTTGCATCCTTCCCAGCGAGAGCTCCGGGGGAGAGGCGGAGGGGGGGGTGGGGGTGGGGGGGAACACTGACGTTCTAATCATAACCCTGTGGCAGCAGCTTTGTGTGCCGCGCTGGATGAACTGAGGACTGGCATCCTGCCGCTCACTGTCCCTTTGTCCCCCCCCTGGAAGGTGCTGCAGCCCAGATTAAAGCCAGCAACAATGGAGGTCACCCCCAAAAAATCTGTCCTGCATGTGCACTCGGGGGTTCTGTCTGGAGGGGCCGATTCATGGTATCGGGGGGGAAAGACGTTTTTACTGGTGTTCAAAGGCATCAAATGTAAACCAATGAGACCCTATATGAGCGCTTGTTGCTCAGCTTGTAGAGCAGGTTGTGATTTAACCCCAAGGTTGAGAGTTTGATCCCACATCACACCCTGTCCATGAGGAGGAGTGTCCTTGAGCAAGACGCCAAACTGCAAATTTGCTCTTTTTGCTGTGTGAGCTTGTTGCGAGAAAGCCACCATCGAGGAGCGAGTGTGTACACGTGAGTGGTTGACATGTTACCCGTGAAGGATGAGCAGTTAGACAGTCTCTTTCCAGAGTGATCATGTGATCTTTCTGTTGGTGCAGTTCTGTTTTTATACCTAACAGATGTGCACACGTATGTATTTTCACCATGAACAGTATTAAGGATATGTTGACTGATCCTTGTCGTCAAATACAAACAAATCTGTCAGAGTTTTGTCCACCTTGAAGAGTTGAACCCAACAAAGAAAAGCTCCCCCCCCCCAGGTGTGGACCCAAACTCTCACTGTGATGCAAGAGCTCAACCTACTACGCCACCGTGTGGCCCAGGCATCAATCATCAGTCATTCAGCCATTCTCAAAGCCACATTTTATCAGCAGAAATAATCATTTCATGCCATTAGTAATTTTTTTTTTACATTTTGTAACAGACCTCCTATACTTCCTGGTGTGTTTGTGAGCCTGTTGCAACTTGCTTTTCAGTCTGAATATTCTTAGGATGCACATTTGAGGGTGTTTTCCATATGTGCCGGATTCTCTGACTTTATCAGCCTGAGATTTATTTTAATTTTTAAGAATTTTAGGGTTCTTTGAGTTTTTTTCTCCGTGCGACTTTTGCCAGTTAGTGGCTCCACCCAAAAAAGAAGAAGACAGCATTTGTGATTAGTGGTTTCCATGAAGATATTTATTGAATTAGAAGCAGTTTTTGGAGTGCACAATCACTTTTTCCACACAAACTATTGTGAGCTTATGACTTAATCAATGTCTGTCAATGTCCTTCCAACTGTTTTTCAAGAACGCTTTTTCTACAGTAGAAAAATAAGCTGGTTCCAATGAAAATGACGGTCAATTAAAATACACAACCAAACTTCCAAAGTCTCATAATGTTGACCTACACATTTTATTATGTGCAATTGTATATATGTTGAAATATGGTGTCGTTCTCGGAGTGTAATTTAGGTTTATTCAAACAAAACAAATTTGAATTTTGCAGCTTCACAGAAATGATGTCACACAACAATTATCCAGCCCTCAAAGTTGTGAAATCTTTTACATTTTCTGAACAGACTCTTGCACATAATCTCTGTCATGTGGTGACACAGACTAATTTCTTCTTCTGTGCTGCAGCTCCAGACTGCCAAGCGACTAAAAAGCACCAAAGAATACTTCTGTTCTCCGCCCACGCTGTCTCTAGTTTCTCCACAGAGACTCTCAGAGGTGTCATAAAAAAAGTATTAGGTATACTAGCTCATGATGACATTATTACGTTTGCAGTTGTCAAGCTGCTCACTGGAGAGACAAGAAGAGTTCAAGTGTTTATCAAAACAAACAGCAGCGGAGACTTTGTTTAGTCGATGATACACAGAGAGGATTCAAGTATGAGGTATTTTTTTCAAGCTGTTGTGGGTTTTGTTGCTTTTTTTTAGAAAATAAAAGCATAATACAGAAGTTTCATCACTCCCAGAAGCACTCCAAGAGTGCAAGAAGGTTGGTAACCTTTCCTGCTTCAACTTCAAGTACACCAGGATCTCCTAAAGGCCACAACAGTTATAACACACCACCAAAAGCTCGTCTTTTATCATTTTGGACAATCGGGCATGAGGATTACTTCCAACATTGAATCACTTGTATCATCCATACCTGCAAATATCTTTGAAATCCTTCTAAAAGTTTTGTAGTTGGCCTGAAAGCAGACAAGATGTTACAGTCTCCACCAGTCATTTGAAGGGGCTGTTATTTCCTTCAAAAGCGTGTTTATTGTCAGGCTGTTTAATTTGATTGCATTATGTTGCACAGATTTTGCAATTATTTAGCGTTTACTCATTGGTTTCATCAGCAGTGATGAAAAATGCCACATTCAGCCTGTACCTTCTCAGAATTGGTTTACAATTCACCAAACGATCAGAAAATGTGCTTTAGTAATGCACTAAATAACAACAAAAGTAGACTCCTTGGAGACCGAAACAGACCACATGAGAGGAAATGTTCTGAAAGTGTTTCAGTAAAAAAAAAAAAGTCATGTTGGTAATGATTGCCGATCCATATGTTTAAGTCCTTTTTCCTCAGAAAGTCATGAAAATCTTTCATTAAGAATCTCTGAATCTTGATGTTTTCAGCCACGGGCAACCAGACTGAATCAATACACCTAATGAGTCCGTTTAGTTTGTACCACTTTTCTAACGACGCCTCTCCGAGCAGCCGTGATCCCCGGTGACACCGACTGAGTATGTGATCATAATGATGAGCCCGCATTCCTCTCCGCAGCACGCTCCCTCCCAGTGTCTCTCACATCTCCACCGTGCAGACCCCCAGCCGTCATGTAATAAATGTTCAGCGCCATAATCAATTTGCAATGCTTGGGGAGCATCTCTCTTGATTTAGCCTGTAAAAGAGGAGAATGAGGGAGAGAGAGAAAAGGACGGAGCCGAACACAGAGGACGAGAGGAGATCCCCGTGAATGTGGTGAGAGCGTGAGGCAAAGAAGAGGGATCGGGGGGGGGTCCATTAGAGAAAAGACTTCCTGTGGCGTAAATAGTATTCATGGATGACAGAGTGGTCATGGAGGATAGACGAGAGTCTTCTTCTCTGTGGAGTTTGAGTTGACTCATTCTTTGCCGTGCTTTTCTTCCCGACGCGCCTCGCCGAGGGGCTCCTTTGTGCCGTAGCAGCAGGTAGCGATGGAGTGGCAGGTCAACTCTCCTGCCAGCACAACTACCCCCTTCTCACACTGACCCCTGCTGGGTGATTCTCTGAGCAAGAGTGAAAGTGTAATATTGTGCGTGGGTGTGGGAAGGAGAAGGAGAAGACAGAACACCGTGATTAAAGAAAATATAACGCCATCGCACTGCATATTCTCGATTCGGACCCGTTGCATGAAAAAACGTTTTTAGCTGACTCTGCTCTGCTACACTCCTTATTCTGCGTGAAATTTGCTGGACAGCGACTGCTGCGAAATAAACAAACTGGAGGATTTTTCAGTCAATTTTTCAGAAGACGTGGATCCCCAAACAGGAAAAAGCAGTGTTTTGCCCCCGTCTTCGACCACAGTGTCCATTACTTTTCATCATGTTGCAGTTTTTCTAACCAATTTGATGCCTCTTCCCCCAGACAGTTTTCTTTTTCTGCCCATGGTAACTCGAACAGTTTTCACAGTGGGTGGTTGACTCAGCCGAGGGGCTGCAGAATGGACTTGCCCACATAGCACGCAGCCTAATCGAATAACTGCCTCAGCATGGCGCCCAGCATGAGCGTCGTCCCCAGAGGGGAGCTTGACCGAAGGCTGCAGGTACTTTTCATTGCTGTCTGGCAGGCCGGGCTCCTTTTCTCCCTTCAGAGTCCTGCTGCTAAAAATTTGTTGGCCCCCTCCGGCTTTCTTTCTCCACGTGTCATCTGCGGGGCCCCTGATGGGAGATTTGTTGATATGATAACTCGATTAGACTACAGGATGGATGACATGGTGGCAGCGAGCCAGTCAGCGGCACACGGGGAGGTGATGACTCTCCTCTTTAACCTCTCCTCAGGAGCCCGGCGCTCAGCACCTGCCCCCGGCTAATCAGCCTGGCTGCCCAGGACGCTGGCTGGAGGAAAGGTTGAGGTCAGAGCCTGTTTAGATGTGAGGGATGGCGCTTTCCGACGCCGGCCGGACGCCCCCTTTAGCCCCGGGATGCTCGGGGCAGAACGCCTCCTCTGAAAGATTTAGAAAAGAGACGCTTGTTCAATTATCTCCTTGCTGAGATCTTTTATGTAGCTGCAGTCGCAATTAGTTGTCATGTGAGGTCTCGCGGGCCCTCAGGTTTCATACTGAGTTATGTAAACGGACGCACAGTTTTTTTGTTGAGGTCAACGTATCAGAAATTTAGATAAGTGTGAAAGTTATTTTGCCGCTCCACATTTTTGATCACGACACAAGAATCTCATGATCTCCTTCACCATGTCATCGGCTTGTAATGCTGTTATCAGCAGCAGCGCGGCTACATTTCACAGTGGAAATCAGGCGGCGTAAAAATTCTCCAGGGTTTCATTAGCCCGGATCGCAGAGGCCATTAAACTTTCCTCACAGGTTTTCACCACCGTTCGGACGGCCAAAAACACTTTGGGATGCACAATACCTTCTCTGTATCTCCTCCAGGTTATTTGCCGCACGGTGCACTGGGGCCACTCAAGTCAATTAAGTTCACATCTCCACTTCGGCCAAACAAGGGATTGCGGCAAAATGAGGAGCGCTAAAGACCAACAGGAGCCTCCCCTTCCCAGCCCCGGCATTGAGGAGCAGCAAAAAGGACACCAAACAAAGGGCGGCCCCTCTGTGTCTCAATGACTCCTCTCTTTGTTGCCTTCTTGGGCCCCATAAAGGAAGAGGGACGCTCTTGTTTGCCCAGGAGGTGGTTTAATGGCCCCCGGTAGAACAATGCCGGCACATTCAAGCCATCCAGTGGGGCTCATTATATGGGGCCATCCCAAAATGCAGGGTCCCTGGACGTTCCCACTGGAGCACCGGGTGAATGGTCCTGATGGGCGGGGCGGACCAGGGAGGGCACACAGGGGGGAGAATGGAGACCATTGAGGTGACAAGCAGGTTCCATCTGCCCCCAATGCCTCCTCACCTTGCATCACGACAGCTAGGGGCCTCCCCGCGCACAAAGGGCAAATTTAGTGTGTCGAGGTGGTTTAAAACTCTCACTTTATAAAAGACCATTGAGGGAAATATCAACACTGTCGACCAAGGAATGGCGCATTCAGGCTCCGCTGCCCCTTCCCATTGACTGAGTTCCTTTTCCTTTCACTTCTTTTCTCCTTTTCGCTCCATTCACGTCCCACTCCTCTCATCTCTTGAGCTCCTCGGTCCTGGCCATTTTTCCCATACCTTGCAAAGGGGCGGATGACAAGAATTAAGTTAGTTCTGGCTCGGCCCAAAAGTTTTGTCCTCTCTGAGCGGTGGCAGGTAACTGTGGCTGTAATGAAATGGATCATCAATCACTGGCCAACCCTCTCTGGTGAAGTGACACAGGCCTCGAGGACTCCAGAGGTCAGCAGGCGTCAGTTCGAGATACAATCACACGATATCTCAGAGTCACTCACTGAGTTACTCCATAATGGCAAGAGAAAAAAAAACTTCCTTTGAATGTTTTTAAATCCTGTTAAATTTTTTATATTTTTCTTCATTCACTCATCATTTCTTTCATTTTTGATGCTAAATAGTTCAGTTTTTATTACGTCAAACTGTGAGTTACATAGCAAATGAGCAAACCGACTCTAAATATATCTTAATATATCAAATGATGCATGTTTCAATGCAGAGAAAGTTGCAGTTGCACAGATTTTTCCTATTAAAACTTCCCAGCACAGTAAATCTCATGTATTATTGATAACTCCACCTCGAGGTCCTCATGGAGTAAATGAGGAAGAGTAAACTTTTCTTTAATGATTCATTTTGTGAATTACAGTCCACACATTTGCTGACCTTCAGGTCACCATTGAACATCATAAACAGCTGCCAGGCTGCTGCTACTCCATCTGTATTTGGCAGTTTGGCTTTTTTTCCCAGTGAAGTCATGTGCTGTTTAAATCTGAGAAAAATCAACCAGAAGGTGTCCAATTGTTGGAATTAACTCAAGTTTATATCCTTAAAAGTGATATATTTCAGTCATTGTTACACCATTCAGGGGTTGTGTTTTATACACTGCAACATCTGAATGCTCTGCAACATTCACCAGAGGTGACCAGCAGTATAAGGAGCTGGTTCATTCTTAAAAATGAGTTTGAGGCTGCGAGTTGACGATCAAGCTGCTTTTTTCAATCTTGCCTTAAAAATGTCTATTTTCCACAAAGAATCAAACTTTTCTTTTAACTTGCTGCTCGCGTATTCTCTCACCGTAAAGACTCGGTAAAAGGTTTATTTTTCATTTTGTTCTCTAACTGTTTTCAACTGAAATCCTTTTCACCATTTGTGATGATAATTGTCATTCCTAAATGTCCAAATGTGACAGACTGAAAGGCTGCCAGCTTTTTCACCCCGTGGTCTGCGGAGCCTCTGGCACTGTGGACTGAAGCACTTTATCCAAACTAACCAGAGATGACACCACTGTCCACCACACGTGTTACAAAGTCCATTCAGCGTTGATCTTTTTCTTTTTTCATGGGATTTAACGAAGAAAACGATGATTGAACGCTTTGAAATGATTTCTCAGGACCTTCAGGTTGGGGCCATGGGAACAGCAGCTGCAGAGAGATCAACAACAATCGTCCATGTCTAAGAGCATATATCTGGCCCTGAGAAACGTTCTGTCTCGGCGGCCTGTCTGAGGGACAAGGCCTTCATGGTCACCACACCACTCCGAGCCTTATAGTCTCCAGGACGGCATCTCCCAGACACCCCACTGTGCAGCTAGCAGCTAGCGCCGGAGCTCCCACTGGGCAGACCCAGCAGGGGCCTTCGGCGGCGGGCAGGCTCCCCGGGGGCCAGATTGCACGTATTTTGCGCCAGGCTTTTGTGTTTGCCCCTACATATGTGTGTATGTGCTCCAAAAATGAATGTTTCTGCACATATCCTTCTGGGTTTGGGTTGATATCGGGCACGTGTTTTCCTATCTGGGTGCCGAGGCCCTGAGTGTGTGAGGAAGACACTTTAACAGCAGATGCCTTCACTCCCAGAACTCTTAGCGGGGTGCCAATGAAGTCCCGCTGGGTCGCCACAGTAGGAACATACATCTCGCCGCAGGGAGAGGCCATGAGCCCTAATGATGAGACACATCAGTCTTCCTCTCGGCCTGGCCTGACATGCCCAAGTGTCTTGTTCATGGTGGCATATCCATAGCGAAAGAATGCGTGTGGTAGGGGTGCTTTATGAAGCCCTGTGGGAACCTGTGTTCGCTCTCAGCGGTGGAGAGCATTTAAAGACTGCTCAGCGCAGTTGGTGCAGTTTACTCGCTTAGCGGGAGGTTGTGATCTTATTTCCCCGCGTGGTTTCCCCCCCTGCGTGTGCCATTGTTCCATAATTTTGTCTTATTTACAACTCTACGTCTGCACAAGTTGTGATATCACCTCGTGTGTAAATAATATCAAGTGCAATTTTGTGTGCAAACAGCTTAACCTCATGTTTAACTGAGAATGGTTGAAGGATTTTTCCAAAAACTGTAAGCTTACCACAGTACGTCACTCCAGATGGAAAAACCACAACAACAAAAGTCTGAAAAGTCTCAGTACTGATAAAAAGAAACTCACCTGAACGCGTCGTCTAGAATCGAGTTAATTTGCAGCGAGCCAAACAAATGTTTCAGGAACAGGAAGCAGAGAGCAGGAAGGATCTTTCAGAAGTAAGAAACAAAAAGGTGCACCACTCTGTAAGACTGCTCGGTAAAATGTTTGCAAAGCCTAATAAAATCCCTTTACACATTCAATGAGAACAAAGAACTTCCCCTCAGTTTGTCGCTATTTGATCCTGCATGACTTTAAAATCAGACACAATCTTGATCTGACTCAGTGAAACTTCTCGAAACCTTCATCTCTGAAGACACTTAATAGAAAAAGCATCAAGTTCCAGTAAATCACACAACCGTGCAAAGTGAATAATTAAGCAAACTTGTTACTGGAGGACTGCCAGTTCAAGTACCTGGACTGACAAGAGGTGAGGTGAGTCAAGTTGGAGTGACTGGTTGTCACCACCACTCTGGGCCCTTGAGCAAGGCCCTTAACCTTTGACTGGTCCCTGAGCGCTGCAGCGCAGCAACCAATTGCTCCACGTAAGAGTAGTTAAGGTTAACAAAGAACAGGAGGGATGAAATGCAGTGAAGGATCCTCCCTCAAGAGGGTCAATAGAGGATAACTCAACTTACCAGCTCCACTGAATCCCGACCTCGCCAAACAAAGTATGTAATTCATGACACTTGGAGGAGATGAACGAGCAACTCGAGTCCCCTGTGAACTATTTTGATCCATTTCGACTGATTTGATCATTTAAAAGAACTGGGATGAACACACCACTGCGGTCACTAAATTTAAGCATTTTGAAGACATTAATTCTGAATCACTTTGCTTATGTGGAAATTCTGTGTCCTTTTCTCAGTTCCCAAATTTGCACGTTGCTTTTCTTGACATTTTTACACTGCATATTAACTTTCTACGCTCTTCAATTTCCTCTCTGAAACCTTCTGAATTCTTCGTTGTAGAATTGATTTTGAGCTGTTTGCTCACCCAGAATCTGTTGTCATACATCTGCCGGCTGGAGCTGAACTGAGTTTGAGGGTTTTTGTAACTTAACCAAAAATACAGAGGCACAGAGGTAAGAAGGAGGGATAAAACAGCCTCAAGTCCTGGTGCTGAGTTTTGGTTTCAGAAAGCCTTGGGTTTAAAAAAAATGGAGAAAAAAAAGGGTGGCAGGTGCACTTTGAAGGCGCCTACGAAGGCGTCGCTGTCTTGGAGCCCGAGAACATGGCTGTTTTTGGTAGTTGTTGTTTTTTTTTTTTCCACTGATGATACCAGCGAGACTGCGCCTCCTTCCAAAAAGGAGAGCAGCGCATCAGAGGTCACTCTGTTCTGCCTCGGTTGCACACATCTCACTCCCCCGGTTGGCTTTCAACGTCTCCATCACTGCGAGCGATTCGTTGCTGCCGATTATATAATGACAAGGATTTTTACTTGTGGAGCTGAAGCACATCAGAAAATGAAGCAAACAGTGGAGAGAGATGGCGAAGCAGAGCGGAGAGAACAGCATGAAAAGACATGGGCCCATGTGTGGCCATGGATGACTCCAGAGGTTGTTTTTGCATGAAAGACGGCGCTTCACTC
>JAUESE010000062.1:6114651-6126270 GCA_032274725.1 Malacoctenus triangulatus
TGTGTGTGTGTGTGTGTGTGTGTGTGTGTGTGTGTGTGTGTGTGTGTGTGTGTGTGTGTGTGTGTGTGTGTGTACATCTGTGTTTCACTGGGAGTGTCTTGAGGTGGTGGGGGGCTGTTTCTGTTTATGTACCACACCGTGCCGATTGTGAGGCCTTAAATTAGAGCCATGCTGCAGGGGATTAGGCCCCGGCTGCAAAAAAAACAAAAACAGAAGAAGTCTCTCTATCAATGAGACTTTTACTCTGGAAAACTATTTTCTAATGAAACCTTTTTTTTCTTAACATGTCTGTGTTGAGCAGTGTGATGAATGTGACTACACGGAAGAATACATTGTCATTTCAAAAGAAAGGCGAGATCATCCGATGATCTGATACATGAACATAGTGAATAACTAAAACCTCATGTTGCCATGAAGCACTTCACTGTTTTTACAGAACACAAGAGTGAAAGATCCCTTTGTTAAATGACGTGAAATTATTTAAGATTTAACTTTTGTCATTCTTTACTAGTTGTGCTGTTCTGCACAAAATATGTGCATCCTGTAATCATTATGTGTTTGAAAGTTGATTTTCTCTTTTTGAGAGCAAAATCTTTGGACCCACACGACAACAGTAACTGAACTTTTCATCTCGTTTGTTTTTTTTCTCTATGAATTTCTCCTCCCATTTCCCTCCCTGCTTCTTTTATAGTACACAGAAAAAAAAACTCTAGAATGATCCACATTATTTACTGTAAATTAGGTCTCCGAGTCAAATGGCCCATAGGAACCTAAATAGTGTTGGACGGGTCAAGTCATGTGTTCATGGGATTGGGAAACAGGCAACCAGTCACTCAGCGGAGGCCAAGAAGGATCAGTGCAGTCCTCCGTGTGTAGCGGATGTTTTCCACAAGCTGCGCAGCCAGCTTGGCCACAGCTGTCCAAACCGCAGGCCCTGGGAGAAGATGAGGAGGAGGAGGAGGAGGAGGGGGAGGAGGAGGGAAGACTGGGGATGGAGGAAGGCGGCTTAGAGGGGGGGCCGGGGGGAGGGAGGGTGGTGGGCTTGGCAAAGGTCAGACAGGCTGAGGCGGCCGGGAGTGTGGGAACTGTCCGGGAAGGCATGTGCGAAATGCTCAGAGACGAAGTATCATCTTTCAGCCAGACCGCCTGAGGGAGCGGAGGGCAGTGCGCTCGCATGTGGAAGTGTGTGCGCGCGTGTGCAACGCGTTAATGTCGTCTGCATACCACTGTGAATGCGTGTCTGAGTGTGTGTGTGTGTGGGGGGGGGAGCTTGTACACTGAGTGGGCTACCCTGATTCGATGTATGAGAGGATGAGAGTATTTATCGATATGAAAAGAGATAAAGACTGAAAAAGAGAAAAATTCACTCATGCACAGAGGAGAAGAAGAAATGGCCCCTATTGCAGACACACACACACACACACACACACACACACACACACACACACACACGCACACACACGCAGCTGTGAACATTCCTGCTGTTAAACAGGGTTGTCTTTGAGTCCAAGTACTGTCAGCCCAACAGACTGTATACAGAGGTATGTTGCACATGTGTGTAAAAGGATTTCATGTCAGGGGAGCCCTGACACTCTTAACTGCGTCGTCATAGAGAAATTAGCCTGCTGCACCATTAATATCGCTGTGGTTTGAGGTAATGCATGGCGTGTGCAGTTAAACTGTGTGTGCGTTGTAAATTGCCGTCGAGCGTCTGAGCGAGCTCCTCAAAGCGTCCGCTCTCAGATTCCCTCACGTTTTAGGGGGGCGAACCGGCTTCATAGTCGTCTGTGTTTGTGCGCAGCTGAGATGCACTGATGGTTTTAATGAAACACAGACATCCTTTGTTGAACTCTGCTTGCACTCAGGGATGGGATGAGAAGTTTCCACGCGCCGACGCACGTGCACAAACAGCCTGGCAGTGGCAGCAGTCTGGCGAGTCTGGCTCGGCTCGGCGGGGGCCTCGCAGTCGCCCGGCAGGCAGGTGAGGTGAGGCGAGGCGAGGCTGGATCCCGCTCTGGAGACGCCTCGACATGCAGGACTCACTCCT
The DNA here is from genome assembly GCA_032274725.1 of Malacoctenus triangulatus. Taxonomy (NCBI): domain Eukaryota; kingdom Metazoa; phylum Chordata; class Actinopteri; order Blenniiformes; family Labrisomidae; genus Malacoctenus; species Malacoctenus triangulatus. The sequence goes on from JAUESE010000062.1 coordinate 6,116,699, forward strand.
CCGTCATCATCTGGGTCGTCCCACCACCTCAGACCAGCCAAGGCCATCCTCCTCCTAATGTCAGAGTCTCCATTTAGGAAATAAACACACCTCAATTCAAGTGAGCTTTCGAACGTCACCTATCTATGCGTGTGTGCATGCCTCACTGTCATAACAGTACATGTGTATGTGAATGTGTGTGTGTGTGTGTGTGTGTGTGTGTGTGTGTGTGTGTGTGTGTGTGTGTGTGTGTGTGTGTGTTGGACTAACTCCCATCTTTGTCTGCTCCTCCTACTCCCATCTCTCACAGAGCCAGGTCTTTGAAGAAGCCTAATCCGCGTTATTTGCTTTCCCATGCTTGTGTCAGGTCCCGCTCTGAATTGACTGTGGAGAATACACTCGAGTCCGCCGGCCGCTCCTTCTGTCCCCGATTTATCCGAATAGGATGTGGTCGATGGGTGGATATAAAGCGGGCTGAATAGTGGGTAAATATGATCTCACCGCCGGCCCTTTTCATCCACGAGGCAACACTCTCGCTGTTGCTCAAAAACTTTTATGCGGGCTGACATCCATTCAAAGGCTGGTCGCATTCAGCCCCGCTCAATGAGAGGTCCCCGAAGAGCGGCACGCTCACAATGGGGCCCGCTTCATTACAGTAAATAACAGTGGCAGCCGTCACCTTGTTTCCGCAATGCAAGTTTGTTTAGCGCAGTAAATTGGTGATTGTTCGGAGCCCGCTGGTGCTTCCTGCCTGGCGGGGAGGTGGACACACACGCTCGGGGAGCGGGGCGGCGCGTTCCTCCTCACCTCCTCACCTCCTCCACTGGAGAACCTCGAGGGAGGGAAGAGAGTTGGAGATGGGGAAGCGTAGATTGGGGGCTGTTTTACGAGGGGGAGACGTGGGGACTGATGTTGGGTGCCAGCAGAAAGAAGTGTTGGTTCTCAAGCATGGATGTGGTTTGTTTGAGACGGAAAAGTGCATGTGTGGGACGTGCCTGCATGTGCTCTTTATATCTAAATATATCCAGTGTACATGTGCAACATTCGGTGCCTTGATTATTTGTCTATACATTTGAGCGAAAATACTTTCCGTGTGCTTTTCTATTTACACAAACATCCTATATTTACTACACAAGTCATCCCTCTTTGATTGTGCTCCTCAGACGGCCAATCTCCCACAGTGTAGTTCCCTGGTGTTACACACCAGTCATCCCTCTTCCACAGTCACGCGATGGCCGCGCTTGCCAAGGCCTCTGTGGCCTCCTCAAAGCCGTGCGTTTTCCGTTCCCAGGGGCCCTCGGAGCTCCAGCCCGGCCGTGGCACACCGCGTTTATGTCCTGTGTAATTGCAGACCTCAGTCTGAGCAGGAGGCCAGCGTCTGTCAAAATAGCTGTGTGTTCCCCTCAAGCAAAGCCTAAATCACATCAACTCCTGCAGCCGGACCGCGTTTCCCACAACCCCCTGCCTGACAAGGGCTGGGGGCCCTCATGCCCGCTGATTGGATAGAGGGGGGAAATGACATGGAAATTCCACTGTGAACACACACAGGCAGCGCTCGTGCACTGCACCACTGCAGCTACAATTCTCTAATAAGTCTCACACACACACACACACACACACACACACAAACACACCCACACACACACACACACACACACACGCAGCGCTCGAGCACTGCACAACTCCAGCTACAGTACTCTAATAAGCCAGCGTGCTTTGACGCACACACACTCACACAGTCACACAGTCACACACACACACACACACACACACACAAGCAGCACTCGTGCACTGCACAACTACAAGTACTCTAATAAGTCAGCGTGCTTTGACACACACACACTCACACACACACACCGGGGCACAAGCTTCACGCACGGAAATCCAAACACATTATTCCTCTTTTATACCCCCCCATCCATCCAGGCGTGGGGCCCACACTCGGTCCCACACCTTGAGCAGGCAGCCGTGAAATGGGGCCCTGTCTGGGATCTGCTGGCAGGCCTGCTGGAAAGAGCCAAAGCGTGGTCCTTGTTAGGCCCGATGACGCTAGCCCGCCTGCTGTCCCCGGGGAGCGTACTTGGCTGCTGCTGCTACTGCAGGGAGGCCGGGTAAGTCGTAGTGAAACATACGCTGGTCCGAGGCCAAAGGGGCTGAAGCACACATGGCTGGCTCCGACGGTTACGTCACCATAACCCCCGTCATTTATTAACCAGTTAATAAGTCGATCTGACCCCGGTATTTTGTTACAGTATCAGCAGCTATAACAACACCGGCTGACCTCGTGGTCACCCAACCCACTGACCTGCACTGACCAGTGAGGCTTGACTGCATAATTCGCTTGACCTCAAGCGCGTCCCTCCACTCCCAGCCTTTTTCTTTTCTTTTTTTTTCCGCCTTTGGGAAGCAGAGGCAGATCAAGGGGTGGGTGGGTGATGGGTGGGATGGTGACAGGGGAGCATAAGGAGAGGAGAAAATTCCTGAGCGCTTAAATCCCTTCACATCCACCCTGGAATCAGAGATTCCAGCTCGCTTTCTGCCCACACAAACCCAGCCCCTGTGACACCCCTGGAATGCCGGAGCTTTCCCCCCCCCCGCCCAATTTAAGTAATTACCGCAGCGGTCACGGTGCTCAGAACAGAGACCGTGACCCTGGGCGGTGCAAAGTGACAGCCTGTGTAGCTCAGGCGGCACTCTGCTTTATACCGCCGAAACCAGACCTGCCGACAAATTCATCACTGACTTCTCCGCGGCAGCTCTTATTTGCTGGGTATAATGACTGCCGACTGGTGCATTGTGTTGCATCGGGGATAGCCCACATTCCCATGGAGTGTGTTGGAATGTTGTCATCATTCATTGTGCCAAGTGAGACTGTTTGGACCCACATTTGATTTGTTGTTTTTTACTCGATGTGTGTTTTTATTTTACAAGCATTTGGAAGGATTCAATCCATTCTGACAGCATTTGGTTTGGTTGGCTTGTGATGTTGTTTCCCTGTTGTTGCAGGATGGTGAAACAAACCCCCAACAACTGTCTGATCTGTGGTGTCCTTCTCACTGCAGAAAGTCTGGTGTTTAGTGACAATTCGAACTAGATTACTGGATGCTGATTAAAGATCTGAGCGTAAAACTATGAAGCAGCTATGGTTCATTTTGTGGTTCCTGTGCCAAAGTGTCACTGGGCAAGACACCTAACTCTAAAGTGCTCCCATTGTTGTGTTTGAGCACCTTGCTTTGTAGATTTCAGCACCAGTGTGAGAATGAATGTGTGCATCTATGGGGTGATTCATTGTGCATTTAAACAGCTGAGGAAGTACAATATGCAGCATCATAGAAGACCATTTTAAAAGCCCGGGTTCCTTCCTACCACCTCCAAAGTCCAGGCCTGTGTAATTCATAAAACGATGAAAACAACTGTGACTTAGCTAATGGGGCATATTGTCTTTCAGTGCAAAGGTTGGTGGTTGAATCCCTATCGCCGCCTGTCTATGTGTCTCAGTGTCCTCGGGCAAGACGCTGAGCTTCAACACGTATTCCCTTTGACATGACTGAAGTGATAAAATCATGCTGCATGAGTAGAATTCCCTCCCCCATTGATTCTCTGCCATTGATTGAAGCCTGGATGCAGTTCAGGTTGTTTTGCGGGTAACAAACAAGTAAGAAAAATCCCGATGTAAAGTTATTCCTGGAAGAGCCGACCGTCTCATGTTGTGTGGCTGTATGTGATACACTTTAAGATTCAGGACTGATTCACTTTTCCATGTCTGTGAGTCGCAGCCAAATCTTATTTTTTTTCCTCATCTGTACAAATATAGTTTGTTTTTGTGTTTATTCAGTCCGTCCTTGCAGACCTGCTGGTATCAGTGGTAAACTCTGAGCGTGGTTCATCTGTTTCTGGATCTGTTTGTTTTTGCCTCTAGGTATGAACCGCCGCACTTGTCAGAGCCATCTCGCTCACATCTTTGTCAGCTCATCAACTTCTTCAAAAATCCAGCTTGTTTACTTTGTCCATGGCTCGGCAGAAAACAGCTGATGTCTTAATTTTTCAACCAGCAAAACCAGTCGTGGTAGTGAATAGACAAAGTGCTCCTAAAAAAAACAGGATCAACTAAATTGTTTATGATTTAAAACTCCTTTAGAGGAAATATCCCTCATGCTTGAAAGTTGCTGCTTTCATATCCTGTCAGATGAGACGTAAAAGTTTATCTCATGAGTTGCATAAACTCATTCGTTTTTATTAGTTCTCTGCATGGTGTCTCTTTCTTACCTTTTGTATCTGCATCTCGAATGATGACTTTTTGATATTTTGCTGTTCTGATGCAGACAAAAAGGAGTTTGGACTGTAATCAACAGCCTGTCTGTGTTTGTCGTGGAGGGACTGAATGCTGTGTAAGAGCTTTCAGCAGATCTGAATCTCGCCCTTTCCTACAGTGGCACTGACGTAAACCTTATATCACTCCTTACAGCAGCCACCTGTAATAATCTTCAAAGCCACCGCCGGCGGTGCGTCTGCAGTGGAACGCGCAGTCACGACCCCGTGGCGGCTCGTCAGCCCCCTCGGTCTGCGAGCGCGGCTTCAGGTTGCAGTCGGTCCAGTAAAGATCGCGTTTCACTGCAGGTGTTCCATCAAAGTGCTGCCTGGTGCACTTCTGGACTCGGGCCCCGTCTCCGTCAAACGCCTGACTGGCTGCAGAGAGCCAGCCGGTGATTAAAGTGCACGCGTGTGCCGCGGCGTGATGGCGGCACCTTCTCCGCAGCACGTCTGAGCCTTGTGGCCAGAGGTGTCATCCAGGGGATTCACTCAGACCCCTCCAGGGCCCTCCTCCTTCCTCTCCTCCTCCTCTTCCTTTTCGGTCCCCAGTGCTTGTAATTGAAAATGTATTTATTGCAGGGCTGGAGGCTGGACTGAGGAGAGGGAGGCGCTGCAGCTTATGAAGATGTGTCTGAGGTGAGGGCCGCGGGGTTTGGCTTCTCGTCAGCACCACCAACTCACTTACACACTCAGGTTTTTCCTCCTCGCTCTGTCTTTTTGGCTGCTGTCTTTGTTTACCGCTCCCTCACGTACTTCTCCTGTCGAGCCGCTCTCTGATCGCTCCACTTTTTACAACACAACTTGGTTTTAATTTTTGCATTCTTGCCCTTCTGTCTCTTTTTACCTTTTGTCTTTTTTAATCGTTCTCGATTGGACGTGTAAAAGGTCCATTTCATATACAAATGTGGACACTTTGATTGATACACGTTCTGCTCTACCAACAGCAATGTGTTCAAAGGAGGAGGTTTTTTTTGTTTAGTTTTTTTAAGTTAGGTTTGATGTTGCTTCAAAGTGTTGCTGAAGATTGTCAAAAAGATCAACAAACTTTAAAACTTCAAAACAATTCATCTTAAATGCAATTTGGAAGAAACTGAATTTGACATTACAGGAAAAATCGGAAAAAAATTGCAGTAAATAAACAAACTTAGCAAAGTTGTAGCAGTGAAAACTTAAAATCTGTTCAAGGAAATGTCATTTTTCAAATCGTCTTGGCATCAAATTATCAGATTCACCTGATATTTAAGTTCATATCACTTGAACTTTCACACAAAGTTTTATGCCAAGATTTAGCTAAAATAAACTCTTACCTTCTTTTTTCCCTTTAAGCCTTTTTCTCTTTAGCAGATAAACTCAGCAAAGCCACACTGAAGACATACTGTACTTCAGTTCAGTCTGAAAGGAGGCCTTGTGCCTCAACCGCTGTTCACAAAATCAACACGATGTTTCTTGAAATTATCGAAAAAACACATAAAGTGGCAGATCCTTGTCACTCTACGAAATCCTTAATCGGTTTTTGGTTATATGTCCTAAAGAAACAAAAACCTGGCTCCATCTTGGATAAAGATCGATGAACCGACTGTGTAAAAGTATTTGCAGAACGCCTCACAGGAAGGCTGATGAATGACTGATGCAACAACAACAAAAAGAAGTATTTGGGGTCTTTTATTGGGAATGCCTCGTCTGTGCGTCCTCTCTGTTTAACTGCAATGTTTGGTAGTCTGAGCAGTGGAGCCTAATGCTTCCCATTAGACTGGAGCGAAACTACAAGACAGAAATGGCCTTTCCCTGAACAGACCTCTTGAGGGGCCCTCATAAAGTGTGATTATGTTTTACGAGTTCCCTTCTCATTCCCAGGTCTGAGCGCGCTGCAGCCACTGGGCCTCCGTGCTTTATCAGACCCGTGTTTGGGGAAGGAGGAGGAGGAGGAGGAGGAGGAGGAGGCGAGCCGGAGGTAAATGAGGTGCTGGGAACTTTCTCTCCATAATCCTCACGATGTTTGTCCAGGCACAAGGTAGAAAGACATAATCTGAAACATGTGTAGGACAGGTTCTGGGTCTCGTCTGTGTTTTTGTAGATTATACCCACAGTCGAGATTTTTTTATTCTTGGGTTTGATATTTGAAAAAAATCCTCATGCGTTTTCCAGTAAATTTAGCTACACAGCTCTGTAAACTCAGGTCAGTGTTTTGTTTCACTGCCTGTTGATTTTGGGTGATTTTTTAAATGAGAAGGTAAAAGACTGTGTCCTGTAAACTCTCTGTCCTGGTTTTACACCCGCTGCTCGTCTGAGGTCTCGCTTCCAGCAAGAGAATTTCAAAAGTTTTTGTGGTGATCACCAGGAAGGACCACGGGGCAACGCTCGTTTGCCTTATTAGCGCTCCTTCCCTACATCTGTGTCTGCTTTCTGTCTCTATCGCAAAACCAGGGAAAAATCAGCAGCAGATTTGCACGAAGCGCCACCAAAACACGATTTCTTGTTTCTCCATTTTTTTTTCTCAACGAAAGTGTAGGAACATCTGAAGGGAGCGTCGCGAAAATGTGCTTCATTTGTGGCGAGGTGCTCGGAGGGCAGATGGCGTGGGATGGCGTGAGCATGCCTTGAAATCACCCACAAAGGGTTTTCAAGGCACAGCGGCAGCTCTTGGCTGGGGATGGTTATCGCTCGCATTTGCTGCCACTGCCTCCGAGACCTGCTGGCAAAAAAAGAGGAGAAGAAGAAAGAGGGAGAAAAAAAAAAGGCACGCAGCGCTCCTGGAATCTGTCAAAATGTTGATGAAGATAAAGTAGTCGTAAAGAACCTTGAAAGCACAATGGCCGACTGAAAAAAAAGGGGGAAAAGTCGGCCCTGCAGACGGCTGATTGGTAGCTGGCCGAGGGTGCTCCGTTTGGCAGGCGGCAGCATTACGACGGTGTTTCTGAAATAAGATAGAGAGCCCGCGCTGCAGTGAAGTGATGGCCGCTAGCATTGTCTGCGGAGCGATTCTTTGACTTCTCTATGACGAATCCCAGTAACACGGACGCTTGGCAGCCCAAAGTGGGACGCTTTGCACTATAGAGGGCTCCGGCACATGAGGAGCCAAAAGGAACCTTTAAAAAACGAAGCAAGATGTAATGCAGCTTTTTTATGCTCATTCTGGGCCTGTGATAGCTGCAGCGGCATGGATTTGTATCCCAGCTACACTGAAAGGACTGCCGCACTGGATGGAGCTTTAAAGTGAAGCAAGAAAGCTCTGGAAAATCGGGCCTCAAAGGCACATTTCAACTGGAAAGCATTTCTTTTAAGCTGTCACTCCTTGGTCGTTGACAATCCTATTATGGCACCAACTTATTGTAATTAAGAAGGAGAGGAGATATACGGGCAAAAACACAGTCATCAGGCCATTTAGGGCACAAAGAACCTTGTTGTTATGTGTTACGGGGGGCAGACAAAGTGCTGAGTGGCCAACTCGCCTGATTTGCATTGACATGTGAGTGATGTAAACGGGATCCAAAAGCCAATTTTCTTTTCTCGCTCCGTCCCTTCACTGGCGGGCGTCACTTTAAAGAGACGTAATGGAAAATAGGTTTTATGGCTTTGCCTCTTTCCTATTTTTGGAGGTCAGAGCGACGGAGGCATCAAAAGAGAAAAGCCGGAGGAGGTAACGATCCTTCACTTCATCAACCCCTCTGCTAAAGCCTAAATAAGGTTTGCGCTCAAAACTGCAGCCGAAGCCCAAAAGGAAGCAGCTCTAGGAGGGGGATTGTGGCAGCAAGTTTTATGCTGCTATTTATTTGTGTGATTATAGGAAGATTGCATTTCCCTCAGCTTCACTCTTTTTCACAAAGGGCAGCATTTAAAGCAGAAACAGATGACAGCCGAGGTCCCTGATTGTGCTGTCGGCAGCTATTGTCATAAATGAGACTAGTCCAAAAAAAACTTTCCTGTTGAGAATAAATTAACCCACAATTACCAATTGTTGTCTCTATTTGCTTTCTATTTGACAGTTTAAGGAATAGGACACATCAGGTCGGAGGTCACAGCGTCGCAGGCTGCCCTTCTGCGGTTCTTTGTATCCGATACTCTCCTTCGCCTCTTTGATCTCCGTTACCGGCTCCTTCGCTGTATTGTCTTGTCCTGTGTTACAAATGAAGGTGCTGAGAGGGTCAAAACATCAGCGGTCAGGCTGCTGACATGCGAATACACCGACGGCCTCGTCCGGTGTTCCTCCACACTTGGAGCAACAGCTGCGTTTTAGGGCCGCCATTCATCCTCTGAGATCAGACCTGCAGAGGCTCCTCAGCAATATAATCATCATAATTGGCCTGTGGAGGATTGTTTGTATTATCCTCGTCTCAGGACATTCATCACTGCTATTCTCCTCCCAGGCAGCAGAGAATAAAGGCCAGTTTGAACTGGCGTTCCTGCTCTCCACACTTCATACCTTATAGATTTTGTCATTGCAAGAACCAAATTTATAGAGTATATATTTTGATGTGCTGCCGTTGTATTTCTTCGTAAGTAATTCGATCTCCCGGAAATCACATTTGGAAAGATGAAGATCACGTCGTGCCAAGTATTTTGTAACAGGAAACATAATTATCCCATGAACAATGTTCTGTGACATCGCAGTGGAGGATAAAATACCACTGACTGAGAGCAGCTAATGTCCAAATATGTAGTACGCTCAGTGTAACTAAAGACGGGGGAGCAGCCTGGAGGCAGTCGGTGTCAGAGGATGAATGGGACTTTAAAACCTTAAGAAAGACACTGAGCAGTGAGAAGGAGGCTGTTGCCTAACTGCTACCACTTTATTCGTCTGTGACTCGCAGACCAAAAGGTTTCTTCAACATTCGGATAATCAGTGTAACAGTTTCGCCGATGCAGGAAGATCAATTAGCTTCATTTCTTTGGTTCCACTTCACTGGCAGGCAGGATCCATACTTTAAGTTCGCAAGACAATAAAATTAAAACAGGTGGGGAAAATACACTGTTTTTGGTCCTGGAAAAAAAATACTGACAAAATGATATTTAAATGGAGAAAAGACGCATTTACTTTGAATTTGAGTAATAAGTCATTTCAGTCATCGAGTCCTTGCCCAAAAGAGCCATGCATGTTTTTAACTGCTTCACTGGCTGGACACGGTTGGTTTTAATGTCGTTACATTATCAGTTCTCTCTGCAGAGATTTGTGTGTTTTTGGAGCAGCGAGACATTGAAAAAAAAATGGTATTTTCCCTTCTCTGGGTAACTTTGTTGGAGAGCGGGTCAAAGGCCAAAACTCTGCAAGACCAATCAGAAACTAT
>JAUESE010000062.1:6208676-6221204 GCA_032274725.1 Malacoctenus triangulatus
ATCTCTTCAGTGGGTTTCGGATCAACCTCTTGTGGGCTCTGACCCGGTGCTCCTGCAAAAGGAGGTGACCAGCAGACATCCTGCTCAGACGCCTCAACCACCTCGAATGCTTCCTCTTCATGTCTCCAAGTTGTTCCACTTTTGTTTTCAATTTATTTTGAAACTGGGGTCTGCTTTCTTTTTCACTTGATTTACAAGTGAAACCAAAGAATCTCAGATCTTGTTTTTCGTCCTCGTTGGGCTCAGAGAATACAAAGCACATGGAGTGCTATGACACCCATTCTTTTAATATTCTCACAGGATTACTGAACTCCTGTGATTTCTAAACAAAAATAGGTTGTTAGAACAAAGATAACAGATTTCTGAGCAAAAAGCCAACGCAGGCAGCTGGTGTTTACTTGCCACCAGCAGATTTGTGACCAGCTCAAACTCACTGGTACATCTGAAACGCTGAGTCACCGTTTTGGAGAATCATCCATCTCAATTGCTCAACAGCAGCACTTACGGCAGAGTAATAATGCCTCCGCCCCTCATCGAATGTGCTGTTCAGTCAGTGTTTATTGCTCTCCGACCTGTTCCTTCAGTCACCATTTCCTCAAGTCTGAACTGATGAAAAGTGAAAACACCACTTCTGAGGTTTCATTCTGTGTGAAGTGACTCTTCCTTTATGAGGTTTTTCTTAACATTTTATTTAGATGTAAAGTGTCATGAGGTGGTTATTGGTAACTTGGGCTGTGTAAATAAATAACTGAAATTAATTCACTCCTTCAGAATAAAATCACCAGTGCTGTTCTTGCATCCAGTATGTATATTTGAGGCAGCCTGCCAGAGACCAACACTGAGGACAACTCCGCAGTTTTGCACTCACAGGACGGCCTTTGTGGCCGCCAGTTCACACGGCGGAGCAAATGAACAATTACACAATGTTTTTCATGGGTGGTACTCACTTTGTCCAGCTTGGACTCCAACTCGCACACATCCCCCTCCACTTCCTCTATGGTGGCTCTGCAAGGACAGAAGAGCACAGACGGGTTCAAAACCTCATTCATATTCAAATGGATGGAGAGAGAAAGGCACACTGGAGACATGCTGATGGGACACCCTGCTGTGAAGCACATGCACTCTGTGCCAGCTCACTCCTCCATCTTTATCACTCCGTTTACCATCCTGGGCCTACTGCAAGCTGCTGCCCGGCCAAGTTGGAGGAAAAAAACAACTCGATCCGTCTCTTTCCGTTGGTACTGCAGCGTTCACATTGCTTATGACAGTGCTTAATGCTGATATAAAGCAGAAGGGAGGCAATATACTGCTTGCAAAGCAGACTGAGTCACCGTTACCACATGTTCCTGATTAGGCACTCTGGCGCGGCCTCCCATCGTTGCATTTTCAGTCAACAGCTTGATCATTTAAAAACACACAATGTCCCTTCAACTAGGACCATAAAATTGCATCCAAATTTTCCAAATTTGCAGTGCGTGATTATGGATTTATTTTGGCAAGGTGCATCATTTTCCAACTTTCGGGCTGTTGTAATTCACACAATCAACTTTCGATAAGCAAACTCTGAAAACTGACAACCTATTCAGAGACATAGATGTAGAAAACCTTCTCAGAGGTACAAACGTTTTGAAATGTAAATTTTAGGTTGTTTATTTTAAGCTATATTTATTCTTATGTGACGTATTCTTGCAGAGATGATTCATCCTACTTAACCAGCCTTTGGAAGTTTCCCTCTCAGACAATCTGGACCTTATTTTGGGCATGTTTATCGCTTTATTGGCCTGTTTCAATGGAAGAAATGTTCTCTTCAGTTGCTGCCAATATTTCACATTGAAGCCATTTAAGGTGAACGTCAGTGACAAGCTCCTATCGACAATCCTCTGAGACTTACAACTGTCATACACGACTCACACGGACACTTGCACGCACGCACTCACACACACACATGCACACGCAGAGGCAGCCAAAAGTGAGAGCTGCCATTTTGGGTCATGCTGCAGGGCTGAAAAGAGGCCTGGCTCTGGGCCCTGAAAAAAGTGACAAGACACAGCTTGGTTCTCCACAGGACCGACGACCAGCTCCAAAAATTAGTGAACAAACAGGCTCTGTGAATTAACTCATCTATGTCTGAGACAGTAATCTCTGCAGTTTGGCACAAATTTCTTCAATGCTCAATTATACTTTGCTAACACATTATACTAGACTCACAGCTTTTTTTTTTTACACCAGAAGGGGCACTTCCGTACAGACACAACAGGCAGAATTCATTTGAGGTAAGCGGTCTCTCCAAACCGACAGAACTGGTTCCCTACAGCTCAGCTGTGGACTTTCAGATCATGGTTCTCATATAAAACTGATTGATAACTATCTGAAAGGCGAGGCAACGCCTACTATACATAGTAACAACACAGCGGCTGCGAGCGTTGTATTACACTGCTGAAGCACCCATCCTTGCTATTTGTTTCCACGTGTCAGTGAAGAAAGAGATTAGGAGTGACACCGTGCAACAGTGCTGGATGGCATTCTCCCCAAACCCCTGCCAGCTGTTTGTCCCTCCATATGTTATTGCAGTGACAGCTGTCAACATCTGGCCACTGTCAGTGAAAAACAAAAAGCCTGCTGACCAGAAGCCTTCACAACAACATGTTGGTGGCAGAAAATTCAGACCGCGCACTGAAAGCTGTGTGATGTAATGACAACTTAACTAATCTCAGTTAGCACGACCCCGTTCTGCTCTTATCGCTGAGGTTTTTAAACATCAGAAAAAGGCTGACTGCTTTATACCGAATGAAAATGAAAGTGAAAGAAATTCACAGTCATTAAATCCTTCAGCAAGTAATGCGAGTTGAACTGATGCCTGGAAGAGCCTTCAGGAGCACAGATGAACTTCAGTCAGTCCAACAGGTTCATGGTCGGCCTCTTCCACATCGTCTACCTCATAAAATCAACCTAACAGCATAACAATCTCTACCTGTCTTGTAAATGTGAGTACAAAATATTCAAGAAAAATCCTGAATTACTTGAAATGGCAATAGATTGGTTGGTTTCATGGGATCTGTACTTCATCAGTCAACAGATCTAGTGTCAGAGACCAGCTTTGAGCTTGGCAACAGCGTTGTGCTCCTTTTTATGAGCTTTTGACAGCAACCCAAACACAGCGAAATGAAGCAAGAACTTAAGTAGACGAGGGGGGCAAAAACGGGGTCAGAAGCAATAAAGAGTTTGCCTCTCTCACACAGACACTGACCCCGGTCGAAAGCTTAAGAACACATTACGAGCCTTGTTTGCTTTTGTCCGCTGCGAGAAGGAGAGTTAATTCCTTCGATGAATCACCCAGAATTTATGACTGTTTGTCCGACAGGCTTGAGTGCCTGACTTCAAGAGGCTTATCCACAGGAAGAAAATTTCCACGCAGGAAGGTGCACAAAAATGAAATCTCATCAAATCTTGCTATACGTCATTGTGTTGAACCGTTCTGTGTCACTTTCTCCCATCTCGTGTCAAACTTCATAACAGATGCTCCATTGATAATATCAAAATGTAATAACGGTTTGGTCACCCATCAAGAAAAACTTACGTAATGATCTTAAGCTATCTAATTTTACTCTGGGCTTGCCAGCCTTCACTTGACCTTTGTGCTCAAGGTCAAACAACAGGTCATGATGGCAGACTGCAGTAATAGATTGGCTGTGGTGTACAGTTGTGCTAATCAAGTCCTTTTTCCTAGGAAACACTTTTCAAAAAGAAATTACCTCGTAAAATTATACTCAACTCTCTCTCAGTCTCTTTCTGGCTTTCAAAGCAGCCACGAGAGCACAAGAACGTTTCCCGTTTCCCACTAATCTCGAAACTTGAGCCCTGTGAGGGTGAACTTGCGAAAGTGCTGACGGGAGAGTAAGAAAAAGGAGGAGCCGTGGCAAAATGAAAATCTAGGCTATTGCCTCACGGCTCCGACCTTGGAGCACGTCCAGCCTGAGTCTGGATAATGAGCAGGAGAAGGCAGGAGAGAACAAAAGGGCCAGACTTTTCATCCGAACGCACAAACTCTCTTTTTAGGCAGCAAACACTGAGCGCGACATGCACTCAGGACACAGACAGCAGGAGAAAACGGAGCGGGAACGTCAGAAAAAACACACCGGCAACTGGAGTTTGAACTAAAACCCACATACAAAATGCTGACCAACATTTTCTCTACTTTCGACTGTTGCCAGTAGCTGAATAGTTGGTTTTCACAGATTGTTACAAAATGGGGCCCACAGATCGTTTCCTAAAATGGTTCGAGATGTTGCATCAGGAGTCATTGAGTAAAGGAGACATCCAGCAGCTGTCACACAGCAAGGCCTGAACAAAGAGCAGGTGGATACGACTACCTGGGGCACTGATGACTAACCAGACATTAAAACGAAAGTGCACAAAGCTGGAACTTTTACTCGTCTGTTTTGTTTGTCCAAGTGTGTTCATTCGAGCTAATCACACATCATTTTACTTACTCTGCAGGTGATAAAATCCTGCTTACTTCACCTTTATTTACTTCACGATACTTTGACATCTTGTTCTTGTTTATCTAAAGTACTTCAACACTTCTGCATCGGTGTCGCCCTAAAAGGAAATTCTACTTCACTTCTTCACCTTTGATTAAAAGGTACAGGAGCACTTGAGCTTGTAACGACCGAGCAGGTCAGGCAGGGGGGGGGGGCATCGTTGCTTCTGTGTTTACACTCCAGACTCGACACAATAAAGTACAGATAAAAACATAACGACCTGCTCCATATAGCCTGCAATCTTAATACACAAACGGCTCATCTGATATGAAAAACCACATGCAGACAGTCTGAGAGGACGCATCTTCATTCACACTGAATAGCAAACGTGCAATTTCACTTTGTGCCAGCAAAGTGAATATTGGAGGGAGCCCAGCATTTTCCAGTTTATTTCTGGGGCTGAAGAATGTGAAACGCCATCTGATGACCGTGAGAGATCATCTTCCTGATCCGTCTGTCACACAACAGATTATCAGCACAGGAGGAGGAAATAAACCTTCTTATTTTTTACCTCACGTTTAAACAAACATGTATTAAAGAAGCACCAAACAATGCAGGGATTAAATACAGGCTCTCGTGTTTTGTGCACAGCACTCAGGCACTCTGTCACACTCTGTATATAGAGATGTTGTGCTATCCCAACATATCAGTACGACCTGGATAAGCTTGAATCTGCCAGCAGCCCCCATGCTGCATAATAATATAGGCTGTGTGATGAGGAGGCAGCCTGGATGATGCAGGCACTGTGGAGAAGGAATCGGTAAGAATATCAGATAGCTGGTCACAATAAAGGCAAGAAGAAAAGCAGACCAGCACTCAGACTGAATGACTGCAGCGCTGTAGACCAAACAAACCTTTGGAGCCTCCTTTAGTTCCAACGACTTGGTCAAACTACAAGTGTCTTTATCCTGGAACGTGGCACCATTGAAGTGCTATCTGCTGTTTTGATACTGTATTTGGAGTTTGCGCAAGCTGCTAGATACCAGGCTGTCACTGAAACAGGAATACATGTAAATACAAACATTTTCCCTGACAAATAATTTTTTTTTTTTTATCGTCTAGATTGTTCTTCTGTTTGAAAAAATAACCATTGTTTCTTGGTGAGTCGTGACTCCTACTTCCTTTTGCTTTAAAGTTGGTATGTTCAGTTTTCAAGACAACAAAATGTGTATTTTTACTCATTTGGTACAATAAAAAGTCATCCGAAACACTGAATGACCTTTGGAGCTCAGAGGAGGACTCTGCCTCTGTGACAAAGCTCTGCTGATAGCAATGAAATGTAACAGAAAAGTCAAAGGCACACAGCAACTTATAATTACTCGCTTTTTCACAACATATCACGATCTAAATGAGGGAACTCGCACATTGTGTTTGAATGTGCTGTTTGGGTGTGTGGGTGAAGAAGCTGAGGCTAAAAAAAGAGGACGGCTCATGAAGAAGCTCCGTCTGGTGAACCACATCAGTGAGAAGGAGGCCAGTTCAGCGTGTGCAGAGGGAACGCTTGGATCCTGGGTGTCTTTATTCTGACCCATTCAAACGACACAAATCCACAGACAAGAAATAGACAGAGGTAAAGACAGAACCAATCTGATTCTATAACCATGATATCGTGCCACCAATAGGTTTGATCATCGCAGTTTAAATAACTACGTGAGCCATTTTTGTGTGAATATTTTATGGCAACACATAAGATTTCTAAAACTCTACATTTTGAGACTAGAAAACAAATTCACACAGTGAACACCAAAATTGCTTTATATTGTGAAATTATGTAAATCTGGATACCTTATTTAGTCTGCAATGTAAACTACAACAGCTGAGTTTGGTTGGAGCAGCTCCATGTACAGAAGGGAAAGTACTTCAAAATAAAACACTCATCGTCATCCTGAATGGACCGAAACATTCCTCCCCTGAGGATCTCTCTGTGTTTTGGGGTCATGAGGTGAGCAGCTTGTTTATCAGTCTGAGGCCTTCGAGGACGTTTCAGTGTCTGTTATCTGAACATGGACAAGTTCGGAGGGGTTTTCAGATCAAAGGTTTCCAACCTTTTCATGTGGGAACCACTCCAGTTTAACCAGAAGCTTTACAGTGAAGCCAAACACCGGTGGCCAGAAATACTTCAAGCTACATACAAAAGCAGAACTTTAATGAAAAAGCTACACGTAGATTCCTTAAACTTATGTCATCTAATTTTAAGTAGGCAAAGGCTGAAGCCACCCAACAATCTTGGCAAATTTGCCATTTTTAGTGTTCAGGTACAATTCCTGGTCATCAATTTTACATTCGTATGTGCACTTTGACATAATTGTAGAATTGCATGTAAAAAAAAAACAAAAAAACAAAACAGACTCACTCCATAAATATATGCTTCAGGCTGTGGTTTGAGACTCTAAAAAAGGGGTGAGGATTTCAACACGAACGGGTAAATTTAGAGAAGAGGAGAAACTAAAGAATATGGTTTATTTGGTCCTGCTATCCAATGTGACATGTATAACAATATTGTTCACACAAAGATGTAAATGTCTGCATATGGATACATGTGTAATTTCAAGGCCATAATGCACACGCCACAACCAAAGTTGTGTTGTTTTATCGACATGTGACTAAGATTCCTCCGCTGGCAAAAACCAACAAGCATGAACAACAGAAGCAGCCAAAGCCTCGTCTCCATGGCTCATACGTTGGCACAGCGAAGCTCTGGCTGCACAGCCATCCGTCCTATTAAAGTGGAGACACCTAATTCTTCCGCAGTGATTCAGCGCCCACACTCCCAAACAAAGCGCGCTGCCTGCAGAGCTCGATGCGTGGCCGCTGGCTGGCTGGCTGGCGGGCGTCCAGCGGGCTGTGTGCGCTTTGCATGCAGGAGCGAGGTCGACCAACAGGTTTGTCATTCACCGTGCCCGCACAAAAGAGTCTCCTCGCCGTCCGCGGCGAAGGCCTCGGCACTTCAAAGACACGAGCCGACGCTCACGGACCATCTGCTCCTCGGAGATTTGCACTCGACTCCTCGCTGGAAGACGTTCTGCCATGCAGATGCTTTGTCCAAGCTCCCAGTGTGCCCTGGCAGCCGTTATCATTGGTGAATAAATAACCCTCACCTGTTAAGCTGAAGGAATTTATTGGTCGATTGAATAAAAGATTGGACAGAAATTTTAGTCTGGTAGTTGAAGCTGTTCCTGAACTGGAGTTTAACAAACTGAGGAAACTCACAACCTCCCAAAACACTCATCAAACTTTAAATTTCACAGCCAAAATAAAGGCTCACTTCAAAATTACTTATTAATGATCATTAGATATTAATTTATTAATCTAATCTCAACACATCTGGCAGTAGCCTATTGTTCATGCCAATGTACGAGTCGAACAGCTCTGAATCCACTGTCCTCTGATCTGTATTTAATAAATCTTCTTCAGTGTCTAGCAGCTTTGAACAATCTCTATTGTAGGATAAAAGAATCAGGATATTTGCTGCTGTCTTTGAAAAGATCTAATGACCAGTGGGGTTGAGAAAAGGTTTATTCCTCTAGACTTTGAAAACACAGTCTGAGACAAACGATTCAACACTGAGTGTGTTGCTCTCTATGGAAATGTGAAGAATAGGCTGAGCTGCAGAGCTGTGACGTAGATCCTGCAATTGTTCAGGAGTGGTGACATAAGGAGGGGCTGGGGGGGGGGGGTCCCTCTGTGGTGAAAAAAAAGGCCATTAAAGCTTGGACAACATCAACATGATGAAGTCATTGCTTAAAGATAAACAGTGAGGAGCTTTGGGAAATTCTGCCTGCTGTTGTGATGAGTGTATTTGTTGTACATCCTCGTTCATCTCGTGTCGAACACAAAATACAGGAAGGAAACCAACCGAGGAGATAAATGGAGGGGGACAAAAGCTCCTTCAAAATCAACTCTGAGTTCGTACTGAAAGAAAAATTAAAAGAGATACACCAGCAAACTGTAGAGTCTGTGATAGGAGCTTCCACACTTTACACATTTTTCTGGATGAGGTAAACTTTTGAAGCTTTTGTGCCTCATTTAAACCGAACTTCTTTTCAAAAACACGCTATCTCACAAAAAGCAGCAGGCAAATAAAATACTTGAAACACGATAAGTCCCAATCCACGCTTACATGACCAGTTTGTTTTGAAGACAGTGTTACAACTGATAAACTGGTATGATCATTTCAACAGTTCTGACTTCATTTACTGCAGATCTTCAAAAAGATTCCCCTCCTTTTAAATTACAGCAGAAATTTCACCGTCTCTTCGAGCTGCCAAACAACACACTCCAAAAAAGTTGACTTAAATGATACAAACTATATTTTATTTGCCCTCTATTCGAATATCCCACAGATCCCCACAGCGTCGCGTTAGTCCTCACATCATTAGATGTTAATTAGCTTTATTAATATCCATTATAAGGAAATCAACTGCAGCTCAATTAAATCAAACCACGACGAGCGCAGCATGTTTGGGAGCCAGCTGGACTCTGAAGGGAAAGCTAATCAGGGTCCATCTCAGTGTGAGCGCTCCTCATCAGGCGCTGGGGTCTGCAGGGGAGCCGCACGTCACTGATCTGTGGTCTGTGCAGCTGCTGTCAATGACTCAGGGGAAAGTGCAACAGAAGACGTTGGAGCGCTGACGTCAAACGGTGGCTGTGGGCCAAACTCAGAATCAGCGGAACCAGTTGGGAGCACACAATCACGTTAGAGAGCTTCTAATCATAGGAACCGGCTCATCGGGGGACAGTGAACGTCATCGGCAAAGAGACAAACTCGTGTTTTCAGGGCCGGATTCGATGCCTCAGTGTGGCTCTGTTAACAGCGGAATACTGTCACATTTCTATGAACAGATGTTTCGATCAGCTGCATGCAAATTCGCTTCATACAGCTGTCAGTGTAACAGTTCTTTGGACGCAAACACAGACAAGCTGTCGCTGATTCGACTTGAGGACGATACGGAGGATTTGGGCTTTTACGAAACTGAACAAAATGGAAAGACGTCAAATATGTAAAACATTCGTCTCTACACATGTGGGAAGAAAAGCCGCAGCACTCTGAAGGGAATTTTCGACCATCATAGTTGAGAGGGAGCCAGGAAAGCTCCGGAGGCCGAGTCCAGTGTCTATTCCCAAGAAGAAAAGTAGGCTAGTAGGGTTGACTGCCAAAAATACAGCATTTTAGCACCAGTGTATCTCTGCTCCAGGCTAAAAGCATGGTTTGCAACCAAAGACAGCTTTCCACTAAAATGAGGATGAGAGTTAAAAAAAAGAAAAAAGTCGTGGGTGTGCCAAATTACCACTTAAAAACAACCGTCTCTACATTTGGGGGCTCCATATTCTCTGGCACAAAGTTAAAAGCAAACACCAAAATGGAAACAGATGTTGAGCAAGTGAGAGCTGCTGGTGTGTTCACCACGTCTTCATCCATTCTCCTGCGCTCTCGTCTTTCCTGGCCAAAGCCAACGATCCGGCGGCGGAGAGATGTGCGTTAAACGACGGGGGGAGGACGGGTGGAAAACGCGGCGCTGCTGCAGCGGCGCCTGATAACTGTGAGCCAGGAGTGAACCAGCAGCAGGGTTTCAGGAAATGCTGACGGATGACTCCGCCAAAAGGGCAAAAGTCACTAAAAATATACAGCGATCAGGGCGACGGGCTCGTCTGAACCTCAGGCCGCAGGGGATTATGGGAGAGTCTTTGTGAGGCAGTGAGATGATCAAACACTGGGGGGTAAATCAACTGCTTCATGGACGCATCGCAATATGGACAACGAAGGTTCAGAGTCAATGCACAGAATATTACCTTTGATTTTATCTGAAAAATATGCAGCAATATTTGCATAACTTGCAATAGAGTACATCTGTTGATGAGAAAATCATTACCTGTGGTCAAAAATAGAAAAAATCAAAGGGTCAATGACAATGGCTGTCCTGTACTGAACAACAGTCCTGAGCCTGCACTGGTTTGGTTTACTGCCAGTTAGCGCTATGATGTCACTGCATGATGCCAATGAATCATAATATTTTGTTGCATGTTCACTTTGTCACCAATTCAGGGTGATAACATGGTTTTATCTACTACCTCACAGCCTAATCATCCACTTTAATCTTCAGCTCAATAAAGACAAACAATCTAGCAGCTTGTAAAGCCTGTCCAATTTGTTTCCACACTGATGAGCAAATAAGGACCTCGGTGAATAAATGCGGCAATTAAAACCTGATTTAATGAGCTGATGTCAGTGGTGAAAGTGAGACTCTTTCCACAGACAGAAGCAGGTGCAGGAGAGAGCTACAGGATGCATGAAAAAAATGACAATCCTTTCTCACTCGCTCACAAACAGTCGACATTAAAGTCTGTGTTGGCGTAGAAGCGCAACATCTGGGCCACCAAGACTATATGAATAGATTTTTATATTTTCCCGCAGCCCTCTCGCAGGCTCTTGCCAGAAATAAATGAGCTGATGTTTGTCTTGTTTTTCCCTTGCACTCCACCACCTCCCTGTCTCACCTCGGCTGTGACAACCCACCCAGCACTTCATTCAATCCATCCAACATATCTGTGGTGATACAGACGACCTCAAAGCCCCAGCAGCTCCTCAGCGCTGTTATCAGCAAGGCACCGAGTGATCACCAGGGACAAGAATGACAAAGCAAAGGAATCAAAAAAACAGTTCCAACAGAACCATCCGCAACCATTAAGAGACTAATTAATACAGGGGTACCTAACAGTTCCTGGCAGTATTCTAGTGGCAGCATTAAACAGCCCGGCAACACTGACGGAGACGTTTTTGCTTCGACCCTGTGAATACAAACCGACAGGAAACGCGATGCGTTTTTTTAAGCTCTCTATTATTCTGCAAACAACTTTCTAACATCTGTTCCTCGTTTCTGTACAAGAGGATGTAGCAGGAACAGAGAGTGCGTGGGCCGAGGGGAGGGAGGAGGGAGGAGCTCTCTCCAAACACTGGAACATCCAAAGTTACAGAGGAACGAGCTGAAGGCAAACATCCCTTTTTAAAACTACTTTTCAGAGAGAGGAAAGGAAAGAGAGGCAGTGAGTGATTATACGAGCAATCACGGCGCCACCAGGAATACGTCACGTGAAAAACGACCACCTGACCTTCGCATAGGCTTATTAGGACCCGAGCCACCGTGGGGACGGAGGCACGACTTGTATTTCAGACTTAAGGTTTTAAGATGTGGCTGAGCCCTGGAAATGATCAGTAACAACAACAGGAAAACAGAGAACTACAGTGACAAAGATCAATGTGAAAATGCTTTAAGTCATTTATAAACAAATTACAGGTGGATTATAACCTAGAAACAGCTTCATTTTGACTAAAACTTAAAAACTCTGATTTGGATTTTTTTGAAAGTATATGACTCAATCTTTAGTAGGCTGGATCAGTGTCAGCTTTGCAATAATAAAACAAATGTTTTGTTATCCTTATTGTTAAGTATTAATTAGTATAACTTTGAAAGACTGCTACATACAAAAATGTACTTGCCTCCTTAATCACATCAGTATTTAACTATTACAACAACTCTGTGGATGTGCTGAGCTCCCTATGTCATTTTTTGTATTTAAATTGATGATACAGATTAAATTGTTCGATACAGATATGTTTAGTTGTTTCTTTGAGTCATCCATGGTCTCACATGTATATATTTTAATTGAATATTTGTGGGTCAAGCTTATGCAAAATCTTATTCGCATTTATAACCATGTTAGGACCACACTCATCAAGTTGTTCAGTAACAGGGCAGCTGACTCACACAGTAGTTATTGGAAGGTCTCCTGTGACTGTACAGTAACATGTAGTGTCACGCCAGTAAAGCCTATACTGGCACACAATGCAACTCCCTGCATTCATATTTAATACATTTTCCTCTCTCTTTATAATTCATACGGAGGAAACGGGCTTTAGAGCGGCTGTGTGAACATTTGAACCCGGTGAGTGGCTATTTAGTCCCCGGCCCCCCCTCCAGCAGACTGCCCG
>JAUESE010000062.1:6313168-6326253 GCA_032274725.1 Malacoctenus triangulatus
GCAGTGATCAGCAGCAGCAGACGCGTGTCCTCGGACTGGTGTTTTTACTGCAAACACTCCCGTTTAGCAAGGTAGCTCAAATGAGGGTAAGCTCTTGATCCTCTTGATAAATGCCTTGCTGCATACAGAGGCTTGTTACCACATAGGTGCCAGAATTTTCCCATTTAAGTCTAAGGTGTAACTCTATTTGTTCTCGCTCTTTTTGGTGGGGTCTTAATCTGCATTGAGCCAAACATGTAGCCTCCATGGTAAAGAAATGGTGGTGAAATCCAATAATGAGGCCCATGGTACATACTGAGGGTCTGGTTGTAGTTTCAAACCATTCCAGCAGTGATTACATAAGACCGGGGGGACCCCCTGCTCCTGATCCCCCATCATGTTTGCATGTGGAGTTTGATGTTTACGTTATGGCTCCGTGTCATTTCTTGAAGAGCTGCAGAGGTGCCTCGACAGCCATTAACAAACATCCCCACCGACGGTTATTTTAGTTCCTAGACAGGCTTGAATAACAAGACCTTCAATAAACCACCTAAATTAACATTGATGGATAAAGTTCATCCGCTGTCTTGAGAATTCAGATCTTATCCCTGCTTGTAATTAGTCCCCGGGGGACTCGACTGCTTCTCATGCTCCCTGTCATCCGGTTACTTCACCAAGATGTCTACTTGTGTCGCCCGTGTCCTCGGGGGACATCACATAACGGACGCGTGCAGGACAAGCCAGTTGCTTGTGCATCAGTCTAGTGATTATGCAACAGACGAGGGTGTGAGTGGGACTATTCCTTTGGTTTGTTCACGAGGAAGCTTGGTGGCAGCAGACACACCTACTCATGACTTTGATTTAGTGCTGGAAAAATAAAACTCTCCAGACGGCTGTCTTATTTTGTTTAGTCTCCATTGTGTTGCCACTGGCCACCCCTCATGTAGACAACACATCCAGCTCAAACAGCCTCTAAAGAAACCCACCAAGTGGAGACAAACACTTTAACACACTCCCAGGATCCTGTGATTGTCACAGTTGTTTAAAAGTTTACAATACAATAAATTTTCCTCCCTTTGCGACTCAAAATGTTTCTAATGCATTATTGTTTTTTGTCGTCATTGCATCTGTTGACTAGAACTGACAGAAAGTTCATTATTTTCGGAAGTTTGATCTTAAGTGTTCTTTTATTACCTCAAATCGGCACGGATTCCATTGTACAAAAAAACTGACCTTTTAGTTGCGTACAATTACTGTTTTGTCATCGTAAAATGTTGTGTGTCACATTTTTGAGTGGCAGCGGACATTTAATGTTGACTCATTCCAACTTTTTAATATTGTAAATGCACTTTTTTTTTCAAGTTTTCTGCGACAAAAGATTTGATGAGCTGGAAGTTTTGGAAAGGAACAAGCGCACATAGCTACAGCACTTAGACATTTTACCAAGAAATGCTCCATGTCGCAACTCACTCAAGAGGCTCATTCAAAGTTTGTTTGTAGTGTCTTTCAGTGGTTATTTCTGTGGAAAGTCTGTGTGTGATCCGACTGATATACGTAGATTGGCAAACACGAGGGACTCGGTTTCCAGGGGAAAAAAACACCTCCTTGTTAAAATAGTGGCTTCTTTGTTTTTGCGGAGAGTGATCAGTTTTTGGCCAAAGTGTTGATTGTCTGGCCTGGTTGGATGCTGGGTCATATAGCTTTAACATCATGATATCAGGAGTTCAGGTTTTATGAGCAGTAACATTGTGCACGATGTAGTTTCCTGTAGGACAACAAGCATCACTGAAACTCATCACTTGGTGGTTTTGCCATGTGTGGTTTCACACTAGAGTATCATGGAAACAAGAGTTTGTTGCATTTCTTCGTTTTTTCAGATGTTAATTAAACTTTTGGCTTCTGATTGTTTGCCAGAACAAAACAAACCCATGAAAAACATCACTTAATTCTTAATGTGTGAAGGGCTTTTGTTTCCCTCACATTCTCCGGTCTACATACACTGCATGAATAAAAATGTTAATTGTGAATGAGAATAGCAGTAATTTGCATTTGCCTTTTTCTCAGCTTCAGTGGTAACAAAGGCAGAACTTAACGCTAAGGTCACAATCGTCCTTCAGTTGTTTTTTTTTTAGTTTAGAACCACTTTGTCACATTTACTGAGCTGAGTTCTTGGTGAAGCAAACACTTCCTGGCCTTGGGTGGGATCTTCAGTGCCCATCTTGCTCTGTCCATGTGTTGAATTGTTTGAGCCAGACACTGAATGCAGTGTTGCTCCAAATGTTGTAAGAACATCTTGTGTGGAGGCTAACACCATTTGTGAGTGTGTGATTGTTTGTGTGAGTGCATGGGTAAAAGTGAGGGCTCATTAAAACAGTGTTAGGATTGTAAAATCTGGTGAAAATGTGCCGTTTTAGGTGTTAAGTAAAACGAACTGATATTTTCTAAAGTGTAACCACCACACAGCCTGTAAATTCAGCAAGAAAAAACCCTGATGGCCGAAGACAAGTTTGAGTGTGGGATGATGTTTTGAACTATCTGCCGAGACAAGTCCCAAACCAACAAGTTTTTTTTCCAGCTAATTTCTGCACGAAGCAAATGGTGAAGAACTGAAACTTCTGTTTGAATCTACTTCTCGCTGGTGCGTTGTGTTGCTGCGTCTGCTGCCCCCTTCCGGCGCAGCGGTGGAACTCCTCCATCTTCCCATTTGAATTTCTTCGCCAGCCTGAAAGCTCATGTTTGCATCTGAAAGAGGAGAGCAGTGAATTCGCTCTGTTGTTGTAACCCCCCACCCACCAGCTTTTGTTTTGATCTACACTCATTGATCGGGGGAGGGGAGGGGGGTTTGTCACCGTAGGACTGAGAGCTAATTTATTCAGCTGCCTCCCCCCACTGCGAATGTTTGTATGGTTTTGGGACAAGGACGTGTGCCGGTGCATCTGTGTCCTAATGGAGAACACATTGAGTTTGTGATGGTAGAAGCCTCCATGTGATGAACTATATGCTGAAGGAGGCGACCGTGCTTTTGCCCCTGCACGTGTCTCGTACGAAGCAGAGGAAGAAAGTCGAGCTGCCGCCCGTGAGTAACTTTTACTCAAACAGGAAGCCTTCTTACACAAGAGAGGTGGCTTTGCGTTCCTGTCAAGTCCAAGTATTTTTGTGGTTCGAGGGGCTTTTAGGCCACACCCGCCGCGAGGAGCTGTGTGCTATCCCAGCGTGATGGTGGCTCTGACACAGATGTCTGGGTTTGGATGGCCTGGCCTCGGGGCCGGAGGTGACCAGCCCTGGAATGCGCTGCCTTGTGGTCCTGGAGGCTGCGTTGGGGGCTGATGAGTGCATCTGTACACCGCTGCAGTCTGCCAGGAAGACCCATGTTGAGGTGAACACAGTCAGTGGTCCTTATATAAACCCCCACATGTGCTCCTCCTTGAATAAAATGTACAGTTTGCTTTGTTTTCTTTGGACACCGAGTGGCAACAACTTGGGTCCGTCCGACGGGCCGGCTCTAACGGTCACTTGACGGGCTTATTAGATTCAACCTGCGTGCCCCCTTGTTTTTTTGTTCTCAATAAAAACACATTCCAGTCGAAGCTCGTGGACATCCTTCTCCTGCACTGTCCCAGATGTGTAAAGGTTCAGCTCAAAGGCAGGAATGTCCTCTGCAGACGGCGTTCAACACGGACACTTCGATCACACATCTCAGCGAGATGCTTGTCGAGGAATGCGGCTCATTTTTTTCCCCCCCTGCTGTCGTCACGTGTGTGTTTGGAAGTGATGTATTTAATGACAGACGAACGGCATGCCGCAAAAATTCCAGCAAGTCTAAGTTCACCTCACGTGTTTCATTGTGCACTAAAAAAAGGAGCACAGCGTCACGAATCTGATCACGCATCGAAGCGCTGCTAATTTGCACAGTAGACACAGCATTACTGGATGTGGTTTGGATGAACCGATAATAATCTCGGTGTCAGCATGACCTATAAAAATAGTTTCTTCGGGTTTTTCTCCCAGTTTGTTCCACTGACGCTTGATAACTGATTGTTGGTTTGTTATTTTTGATGACCTTCCGGCACGTGGAACATGCTGAAGCTCTGAATCTGCCTTTTCTTAACATAGATTCAAAGAGCAGATATGAGACAGTAAATAACTAGAAACATGCTTAAAATGTAGGAGTATTGCTGTGTTTAGTAAACAGACTTTCCCTGCCATTCCCTCTACAGTTTAAGAAATGTACAACATATCCCCCAGATGTTTGAAACAGATCGCTGACTTTAGTAATTGACTTTTTTTCCTCATTGAATCCAGCAGCAACGATGGGAAATCCACACAGGACAGAAAAATAAACACGCAGAACAGAGGAGATGGAAACTTAGTGTCTTAAATGTGAGAAGTTCTTTACATTTTTTAGTTTATGTATTGATTTTCACTCTCTGGTTGTCCCTTAATTTTAAAAGTTGAAGTTTTCTTCACACATTTCTGCCAATTCAGCAGAACAGTCTCCGTACATGGAGTGAAGCCTGTGTTCCAGGACATACAAAGTAATGGCTGCTTCTTAATTAACACCGAGCCCTCGTTCAATGAGCCGTCCTGCGCCTCTGGAGGCGCTCTGCGTAAATTACCGGTGACTCTGGCAGAGAGCAATGCAACTTGCGCAAGAGGCGTCTCGGGAGTATGCAGGAGGAGGAGGAGGAGGAGTGTGAGGGGGGAGGGGAGCTCGGAGGAGGAGGAGAGGCTGGACCCCGCCTCCTTATTTTGCTGCCATGTGATCGAGCGCGGCTCCCATACACAGTTCGATCCCGGTCCACCGAGAGACACGCGCGTCCTTTTTACCCAAGCGGACAAAGTGTTTTGGAGAAGTTTGGTTTTCTTTTGGAGAGGGAAACATGCGCAGCAAAATGAGCTACAGCCTGCCCTGCTCCCCGGGGACCTCACCGCCCTGCTCGGGACGCCTGATGGCGTACAGAACCAGAAGCTGCAGGTAAAACCGACTTTACCCGAACCTCTGCGTCAGTGTTCCGCTTTAAAGTTGGTGGTTCTAGTTGGACTCCACCAAGCGTCTTCCTTTTAGATGGATGTCAGAAATTTTAAGTAATCTACTTTCCCAAACTTTACTGGGTGAACTCGTTGTAGGTCTGGATGTTTATTGGGTCCTCACAGCTGGTTTTGGGACCATTTGCTGACCTCCCCCCCCCGCATGCTTTACAAGTATTTTGCCAGCAGTCCTTTGCGACGCGGGTCTCCGCCGTGATTGTGGAACATGATTACAGAAAAGCCTGTTTTCCCTCCGATGTGGCATGTGGTGGATGTGTATGCGTGCTACGTGCTCCGCTGTGGGGGGGTTGGGGGGTGTGGTGGTGGTGGGGGGGGGGGGGGTGCCCTCCGCGCCATACGTGCGCTCCCACACGCACCACGTAAATATTGCTAAGACTCCGGGCGCCCCCATATGATTAGGTCCGCAAATGTTTCGCCATTTCTGTTGACTCTTCCCGCTTGACCCATATTTTATCAACAAGAAATCAATTGGAAAACGGAGGATTGTCCCAGCTGTTGATCAAAGTCCAGGTTATTTTACCTGGACTTTGGAGAAAAAATGAATACTGATGGTGAGCTTTTTCTCTTTGAAATATCACTCAAAAAAACACCTTTAATTTAATATTCTTTCCAACGAATTTTAAAAAAACAAGTTTTTTTTTTATTTTATTTTGCGACCTACACTGAAAAACCTAAAGCAAATATAAAGCAAATATCTAATTTTTTTTCTCTTGACCAAACGTGAAAAAGTATTAAAATCCTGTCAGATGATTATCGGTCCTATGTGCACACAATGTTCCCGGTGCTGCCGGTGAGACCAGAGCACCGACTAGCGGGCTGAAGGCGCCTCGGCCGCTTTTGTCGCTGCCTCCACACCGGAGCAGGAGCAGGAGCAGGACGGTGGTCGTGCGGGAGAGCGCCGGAGGAGAATCGGCTCATGTGGACGGACTGAGGGAGAAAGTCGCGTCGGTGTTTCTCTGACTCCTGCAAAGAATCTGGACATTTTTCACACCGTCTCCGCAGATTTGTCAGCGCCGCAGAGTGAGTCGATGGCGGTGTGTTTCCAGAGTGGATCCGTTGTTTAGTCGCGTCCTTCGAGGATCGAATCGATGGAAAAACAACAAGCTGCGCTGGTTTTTAAAGTGGCCGAAGAGGCTTTTCTGTTGTTTCACCGACGTGGGACACGCGGAGGATACTCCCATGCTGAATATGATCTCCTACCGAGTCCTGCGTGTGGTAGTTTGAACAAAGAAAGTGATTTTGCTGGTTCATGTGAACGGATCGAAGACATCAGCCCCACCCGCAGCCCTCCTGTCCGCCTGTAATTTGGCTGTTATTACCGCGGAGCCACGCTGCCATACAGTCTGATCCGATTAACTATCAGCTGGCAGAGAACTGGGATGAAACCTCTTTTGATGCTGAAATGTTCGCTGAAAACTTGTATTTTTAGGTGTAATCTCGTTATTTTCCAACCACCTTTTTAATAATTGATGGGAGAGGTTGTTTGCGTCCTTGTCTGCGGAAATCAGTCTGATTCTTGGATGACACACTTTATCTCCAGAGCTGAACAACTGGTTTTACAGAGGCTTGTCAGTTGTTGCTCATTGAATGTGCGTAAACATACACCTGGTTTAGTGTTCACCTGCTGGACAGATTACACTGCTACCACGAGGTCATTCTAAGTACTGACAATGATCCATTTGAAAAAGAGAGTTTATTTTTTTAGACTGATAATGTCTGTAAAGTGGAACATGAGGTCTGTTTTGCTGAGAGTGGGTCATGTTGAAACCTCTTAACCTTTCACCTCCATCGATGGGAACTTCTTCAGTGAAATCTGCACAGTCTAAATGTAGGACTCAGGTCTGAGAACCATCGTCTGTTTGCTTTTTATATCTTCAGACGGTTGGTGTTTGAACACTGCTGTGGAAAGACTTTTTTTGACCAAACAACTCTAAATATAGCAGGACTTTAGTTTATACTTGCGCTGTGTGTTTTCCAGTAGCAGACCTGTGGACCCCCCCCCCCAATTTTTTTTTTAAGAACTAAAACGATGTTTGTCTTTCTCTACTTGTTTCGTTCGTGCACATTATGACAATAGCGACGTCTATCGAAGGCGTGCTGCGTGTGTCGGGTGGGTTTCATGTGCTAACCGGAGCTCTTCTGTCTTCACAGTGCGTCTGGTGCCAGCGTGGTTGCCATCGACAACAAGATTGAGCAGGCCATGGTGAGTTTTCGACACACTTGTTTTACTATTCATCCCACCAATCAAACACATTTTGTCATCACCCCTTCTTCAACGGCTGACACCCAAATCAACGTTCACCTCCAGCACGGCTGTCAAAAACAAATTTGATATTTTTGAACTTTTTTGTGTGTCTCGGAAATATATTTGAGAAAAGTGGTGAAAATAGTTCCTTTTTCTTTCTGAAGCTTTTGCGGTTTGACTGACAAGTGAACTTTAAGAGAGATTTGCAGTTTCCCCGAGGCAATCCTCCTGCTGCACGCTAAAATGTGGCTTAAAAAAAGGTCACACGTTCCGGCTCTTTCTTTCTGCAGTGACTTCCTGGGAATTTGTTGAATTATGATTTGCATGTTAACCTCAGGTTTCCTCTCTCCCCCCCCCTGCTCTTCCAGGACTTGGTGAAGAGCCACCTGATGTACGCCGTCCGTGAGGAGGTGGAGGTGCTGAAGGAGCAGATCAAGGAGCTGTACGAGAGGAACTCTGTGCTGGAGCGCGAGAACGCCGTGCTGAAGTCGCTGGCCAACTCCGAGCAGCTCAACCACCTCTCCAGCCAGCTCACCCCCGGCAACGCGTCGCCGCCGCCGCCGCCGCCGCCGCCGCTGCACCAGCAGCAGCAGCTCCAACACCCGCACGCGGCCAACGCCGTCGCCGCCCCGCTGGCCCACCAGGACGGTGCTCAGAGCGCGGCCCCCCAGCCCAACATCACCTCGGCGTGATCCCCCCCTCCCCTGCTTCTCTTCTAATCGGCGCAGTCAAGCATCCACCTCCTACCGGCAGGAGCGGAGGAGCCTGCTAGTAAAAACAACTACTACCGTCCCCTCAAGCCCATAACGTGAAAGGCTCGGCTCTATTTATTCAGCATGCTCCATCCAACGGCAGGTCGTCGTGTTCCAGTGCTGCAGCCAGCGGACCTCAGTGTGAAGAAGACATTTACCACCCTTCGCAAAGTCTTAAACTGTGGCCCGTGTGAGGCTGCAGCGAGCAGGAGAGCCGGTGCACACCCAAAAAAAAACCAGACTGCATGTCGTTCCTGTGCAGGCGTCAAAGGGCACAGAAAGAGCTCCATTCGTCGGGGCGACCGGTGGTGGAAGAGCCCCCCCAGTGAGGGATCACGGTGGTGAAGACGGTCGGCGACAGCATCCAGCAGAGACTGTCCCCACGGTGTGTCCACCTCCAGGGCAGGAGGAGGAGGAGGAGGGGGGGGCGGCGGCCAGAGCGCACAGAGCGGCGAGGCGGAGGGCCCGTCCTCCCGGAGCCGAGGGCCCCTCAGCCGCAGCGTGGAGCTGCTCCACAGCCTCTGCTTTTTCTTTTTGTTTGAAATGCTGCATCAGAAGCTTGTGTTCTCTCAGAGCCGCCACACTTTGACATGGATCCTAATAAACTTAGTTTAGTTTTAGTATTTGCATTTATTTATTTCAGGGCTGCTATTTTCATAATGTAAATGAACAATGTCTGGAGATGCTTATTAAAAAAAACCAGAAACAACTTTTCTCTTTGATCTTTTGGTATTTTAGATTTTGTCAGGTATTAGATTTGCTAGTTTCTGCAACAGATAGATCTCAACAAGTAGGCAATAACAGAAGCATTTCCTTCTCATGAACTAGTGCGAACACTAAAGCCGAGCTTACATTAGGTGAAACCCAGGTTGAATGTATATTTGTAAAGTATAAAGTATTAAGAGCGTGGAGGGTTTGTACAGGAGAATGCCTGTTAAAATATGAAATATGTGATGGGATGTTTGGATAAAGAAAATTCTTAATTTACTTTTTCTAGGCTTTCTTTGAGGAGAAATGAATTGGGGGGGGTTTTGTTTTGAGGGCGGGGATGAAAAGCTGTGAAAATTGTTCGACCTACTTTATAACCAAAGACACAAAGCTGTGTAAGTCTCTTGTTTTTTTTTCATTTTTAAATGCACAATGACATTTTTTTTTCTATTTCTCTCTTTCCCTTTTATTCTTTTTGTTGCCGTTTTGCATGACCCATAATCGAACCACTTTCTGACCTCATGTTTTTAATCCAGCACCCTTTTGTTTTTCTGTTGTTCTGTGAATGAGCGGGTTAATGAAAGAGAGAGGGATCAATGAGGAGAGTGGGCGGGGCAACGCGGTCGCCTGTCAGGTCTGGAGTAGGAGAAGGTGTGTCTGGGTGGAGCGAGGATGTGGTTCACCAAGCCTCAGTCACTTCTGTCGGCCATCTTTCCTGTTTTCTTGTTTGGTTTCAAATGAGAGGAGGGTTGGTTGGTCACGCTGCTGCATTCTGTCGCCACCAGGAAGACCAAACGCAAAAGGCTACAGGAAAACAATGGAGAAAAAGTCACGAGTCGTTCACTTTATCACTGGAAGCCGGTCGATTGTTGGTGAGCAGATTATGGGATGTCCTGTCTGTGTCACATCTTGGTGCCTCCTGTGCCGCCGCCTGCCTGTCAGCAGGCGGCCGGTTCCTTTCTCTGTGGCTTAGAACCAAACCGTTTGGTAACTGTACAATCAGTCATCTTTTTTAAACTGATGCTTTCTTTTGTTTTGAACGGGCTTCTTTCTGTTCTCGCTAACTTTTCTTTCTTTTTTTTTTTTTGTCCTGTTTGAAGGAGATGCCGTGTACATGCCAAATGTACTGTATGAAAGTGATCACTGAGCCTTGGAAAAAAAAATATCTTAACAATGCCCTTGTAATGTGCTGTTCAGACAATTTAGTTTTCGGTCAAAAATAAATTACTGTTTTATTATGAAAATGTCCTCATGCCTGTTTTCTCATCACACACTCGGTTACTTTGGCTTTTTCTTTTTTACTCAATCCAAACACGACAAGAAGCGCAGTGAGTAAGTAAAGCTGACTGTTAGCTCTGTGTGACCTCAGCTGTATGACACAGGTTGGATGACAGGCACTTTTTATTGGCCAATTTGAATCCAGCATCTTTTTATGAGGCAGCCTGAAGCTTGTCGGGCTTCAAAACGTACTTAAATACGTCCTCACACCCCTTCAAAGCCCCGACGCCTCACAGTCAAACATGTTTCAAAGGTTTAACTGCTGCACACATTTTTCACAAGATGCTTATTTTATATGTTGGGTGTCACAAGTATTTAAATGTGACACTTAAAATCATCAGATCCTAAAAAAATAAAAGGATGACTCGATTGATAAGCATCTGAGCTGAATAACGGCTGGATGACGATGAGAAAGTCAGAACTTGTTCTATTCAGTGAGAAAGCAATATGTGAGTTTGGTTCTCTTATAAAAAAGGTTAAAAAGTTCAATTAGAGTCACGACATAAAAACTTTATGACTTCATGTCTGACTCATTGCTGATCATCACTGTGGTTTAACGATCCAAACCAGACACATGTCCTCATAAGAATAGATATAACCCGTGTTTCTTTTTTTCATGGAGGTGCAATCGCTGCAAACGTCCCTTCATCGTGTGTCACTTTTATATGACCTTTAGGTCGAGGTAGCGATCTCGATGTTAGTGAAGCCCCCCCGGTAGATTCCCGACACTGTGTTGACTTTCCAGCTTCCTCTTGGTGCACACGAGGGTTTTTTTCTCGTGCTTCCTCAAATGTGATTGCGTCTGGCGGTCTGATTGCGTACGAGCCCTGTGACGGACGGGGGTGGGGGGTCGGGGGGGTGACCAGGCCAGAGTGTGACTCACCTTTCACCCACCAACCAGATTCAGATCTGTTCCGAGCTTCAGGTGACTGGAGACAAGAAATCTCCTCATCCGGTCGTCCAGAATGATGAAGAACAACATTTTTGTGGTGTGTCATAAAGTGTGTGGTGGGTTGGTGGAGGTTTGTGCTCCCTGACTACATCTCTCTCTGTTATTATTATCATTATTATTATTATTGGCTGTAGAAATATGTACAGAAGACAAATACAAGATTATATTTTCTATGATAATTGTTCATTTGTTTTTATTTTTAGTCATTTTATTGTTGCATGATCATTAAATGTTTTTCTTTATCTTCCAGCCAAATCATTTCTTCTTCAAGTGCACTCAATGAAAGTAATAATATTATAATTATCAGTAGAGATAGTTCATTTAAGAGAAAAGTTCTTGTGTTGTTTGAATGTTTTGGGTCGTCTGACCTAATTATGACACTCACGGAGCCTTGAGCTGATTTTGACCACAGAGCTGCAACAACTTCACATTTTTCACTTTGCAAAATTTGATTGATAATTTGGAGGAATGTGTTTTTCGACAGGAAAAAGGAGCCTCTGTGTGTTGACACACATCGACTTGCTTCTGTTCTGTGGTAGGAAGAATAATGATGACAACCTCACGCGACTGTGTGCACACGTGTGAAATGGGAACGTGACGGCTGTCTCAGTCAACTCCTCTGATCTCAGACCAGCCTTTTACACCTCACATTTGTTGAGAAATTTCCACATCAATGCGGTGCCTCTGGGTATTTCATTTAACTGCTCCATTGCAGTGGAGCTAATATCCAGTTGGGGCTGAAAGGAACAAGTTGTTAAATACCTGCTTAATGCGTCTTTTCTATCCTCAGTCTGTCTCTGTGCCAGCAAAGCTCAGGAACCAGATTTGCATTGTGCAAAATGTCACAGATAAAATCCTGTTCGGCTGTTTCGCCAGGAGAACGTTGCAGTAGAAACCATCCTGCTTATTTGCATTTTTCATGATCTCATGTAAGTGTGTTCCTGGTGAGAAGTGTGTGTCTCCCCTCAGAATGAGGTTTTAAAAAAGAGAAATGTCAGTGTCGCTCCTTCTGACTTTGTCATGATGTTTACATGTTTATCTTTCTGATCTTTAGCTTTTGGACCCGAAATATTAGTGCAACAAGAAACTGTGAAACACAACTTGAGAATCCAACAAGAAGGCCGTCTGTGGATTCTGGATGATGCCATGAATGTTTGGGGAGCATCAGGGCCGTGCAGAGACCTTTGGAGGGTCAGGTGCTCCAAGTTAAAAAAGGGCACATGAAGCACAAATTTGAAACACCAAACAGAATCTGACCTGATAATTTGACTGGTTGAATCGCAGCAACTCATATAACTTTCACACAACACACGCAAAAAAAGAAAGAATGACAGAAACAAAAGGGCATTTTGGGCATCAAGGGGCAAAGGGGGAGGTGCTCAAGCCCCCACCCCCACCCCCCTCTGCACGTGCCCGGTGAGCGTAATGGGGCTGCGGAGGGGAGCACATGTTTTCCTGGAGAACCAGTTTCTATTCTTTCTTTTACAGTCATGTGAAACCAACCAGAGGGCCTCATAGTTGCACTTATCTGATCAGCTGTCAGCAGCGACCCCCCCCCTCTGGCTACTTGTCACCCCAGTTTTTGGGACAGACTCTTTTTTTCATCATGAAGCCATGAATCTTGTCATGAAGCTTTCAGTTTGTTTTTTTTTTCCTTCAGGTGAATGTCACTTCACAGCCTCAGAGAGATAAGAAACATGTTTGTGTGACATGCAAAGAGGGAGCTTCACGAAGCGGATTAGTTCCAACACTTTCCATGAATTTCTCCCTTGAAGCCGGCTGACAAATTGCTTTAAGTTAAGAGGCCACACGTTTCAACAAACATGGCACAACAATGCAACAGGAAGCACCCTCATATTTAGTGATTTAAACTCTACCTCACCTTTTACCCGCCTTCGATTTACTTCACACTTTCTGTCTTCATCTTAAGTTTACTGAATAAACGTGATGGAGATTTTTTTTTTGAAAACTCACTTTTACTCGAGTGTCCCAGCAACACATTCCAACAGCTAGTTAAGGTTACCAGTCAACACTACGAGTTAATGCTGAGATGCTTCAATCAGCATTAATTATTTGATGTACTGATTGATAAATGATGAAAAGTCTCTCATGGAAAAAAAAA
>JAUESE010000062.1:6599290-6616359 GCA_032274725.1 Malacoctenus triangulatus
GGGGGGGGGGGCGGAAGCAGGCCTCCTTCACCTAGAAGCTACTCAGGAATTTCACAGCGAGGAGCATTTGGTGCCATTTTTGTGAGCGCGCGGCAACGTGAGACGCCAGAATGCAGCTCTGTGGGTAAACTTACAACTGCTGCCTTCCCAAAACGCCGCCAGGACCACCAGTCACCAGCCCGCCGCTTCCCCACCACCTCCCCCCCCGACCCGCCACCCACCCTCTCTCCTCTGCTTACGTGCACAATTTCACAATTAGTTGGGGACAGTTCGCCCCGGCAGCACTGCCGCTCTGACGTCACAGCCGGGGTATTGGTGTCTCTCACACCCTGTGTATTATGTTTGCATCGTTTCATTGAACAAACGCCGACCCCCCCACCCTCCTGGCAGAATTTTCAATTACTTCTCACTTCCATAACACCTTGCTGTGCCACCTCGACGACCGGGGGGGAGGCGGGGGGGTGTCCAAAGCTACGGCGTCCGAGCTGTCCGTCACAGAAACACACCTTTCAGCCCTCTTGTCCACTATCATCACTTTTTTTTTTTAAATTAATATCACATGTCCGACTGCGGCCGCGCCGGACACGCCCCCGGCGTGTAAGAAAACTCAAACGTGTGCCGCCTGTTTTCCATGACACGCCGGGGAGCAGCAGTTGTCGGGGCCGAGCAGCGATACGCCCGCGAGTGTAGTGTTTGCCCCACTCATCAGTCCGTGTGGCTCGAACACGGCTGCGCTATGGAGTGCTGAAAACAAGCCGGCCATAAATTAGTGAGATTTATCTGCATCCTTCTACTGTACATCCTGAACCCCGACACCTCCCCGAGATAGAGCGAAAGCGATCCGCTGACCTTTCACCGTTTTATTCCACTGTTTTGTTTGATCCTGCGGGGTATCCATTTCCAGCCGGCTAAGCGCCGCCCGGAGGCACCATGCTGAGGGTATGCGCCCGCGTGCGGGGAGGGGGGGCGATGGGGGCGGGGTGGGGGAGGGCTCCTGCGCAGGCTGCGGCCGACGGTGACGTTAGTGAAAGCTTTGGTCTGCGGCGAATTGTTGGAAACTATAAATTCCTGGAAGACAGAGGAACTTCGGACGTCCCGCGTCACCGCAACCGGACAACAGATCCAAACTTAACGTCCGGGAGCACATTTGGGTTTATCAGCTCAGAGAGAGCTTTATGCAACTACGCAGAGCTTGCAAAGTAAAAAAGATTTCTGTGAAAATCAATGCAAAACTATGTAAATATTGGTGGCTTCCAATGAAGACTTCAACTTCTCTGAGTTTCCAAAAGAAAACCAGTTTAGGTTTCTACTTTCTAGAATCGAGAGCAGAGCTGGAAAAATGCT
Organism: Malacoctenus triangulatus; assembly: GCA_032274725.1. Taxonomy (NCBI): domain Eukaryota; kingdom Metazoa; phylum Chordata; class Actinopteri; order Blenniiformes; family Labrisomidae; genus Malacoctenus; species Malacoctenus triangulatus. The sequence continues at coordinate 6,600,635 of JAUESE010000062.1, forward strand.
CTGTGCTTTTATTTTGAAGGTTTAGGCTCTTCTATGTCAGTTCGGGAAGGTATTTCTGCCACTGTTTGGCAAATTCGAGGTTGGGATTCCTTTCTGAAACCTTTGCAGAGTGAACCGAGGGTGTTTGTCGAATACTCGATGGTATTTTTACATTTGGATGCTTGTCGAAATTCGATTTGCAAATATTAAAGAAAAATTCAACAAAACCTCGAAGTAACCTCTGACTCTACATTAGCTGTTGATGTCAGTGTGCAAAACACATTATGTAACTGCGACGCATTGTTGCAGCCTGTTTATGTTTGTGTTCTGTGGGCTCACAACAGAACAGCACATGTTGTTATTCTGGGAAGTCACTGGAATAGTAGAACAGCAGCAGTGAGCTTCATTCATGAATTTCCAAGAAACTTCTGTCGTTATTTCACATGCTGAATCACTGAGGTTAAATGTCTGCATCACCTCAAGGGAGAGACGCCACCATGTGACCGGTGTGGACCCACCGACATCGGCACACATTCAGGAGGTTTTATTTATGATGTATTTGAATTGTGGGGGAAAAAAATGCTGCTTATCAAAAACACCAATGTGAAGAACAGAACAAGCGTGTTCTTGTTGAGGTCTGAAAGGAAGACTGTGCTTCTGTGAAGTCGTTTTTATTCACAACAGGAACAAATGAAACCTGCGACGTACCTCAAACAGGCCGCGAGCCACGGGAAAGATCCTCCGGACCACCTGCAGGGCCTGCTCGGGGTCGGACAGGAAGGGCAGCCAGCAGAGGGCAAAGGTCACCAACACTGTGGCAGCGATTCTCACCAGCAAGAAAAGCCTGCGGGGGGAGACAGAAATGTCGAACATGAGAGCGGGAGGCGAAAAAAACAGGAGCTGAGCGTGGACAAACAGATTCTTTATGCGCGTTGGGGACTCGGCCCGTTTGTCAGCGTCTCGTTCAAACGATTACGGCATCCAGTGTGTCGGCACTAAATTTGGGCTTTGACCCCAGCGCGGAGGAATGCGGTGAAAGCCATGCATCAGCTGAAAGTCTTGGGCCCGGGTCAGCTGTAGCCGCGAAGCTGCCGGGGAAGTCGCACACGCGGGCATAGCTTAGGAGTTTGGGCATGGCGAGAGTGTCATCTGGACATATCTCTCCCCCCCCCCGCCTCCTCCGGCTCTTCTAATCCAGCTCTCCATTTGCTACTAAATGCCCTTGGTACATTGTTACTAGATAAACAGACACTGGACACACTGGTAACAGCATCCAATCTGATTACCTCAGTCATTCTGTGACTCCTCTGAGGACACGGCTCGCTCATATTAGATATCTAGCGTGAGCATTCACTTAACACCTCTGAGCACCGACAGACCTTCTCAATGTCCTGGTGAACAACGCTGATTTAACAGACACTCATAAAATAAATTAACATCTTTCAAGAGATTTTTCAAGCTTAGGTTTATGTAAAATTGTGGTAAAAAGTCAGAAGTGGGTGTGGAACTTTTTTGTGGGTTCATGGTCCATTTTGTTTCCCTGTGTTTCAAGTATTTCACACGTGAGCTGTGTTTTACTTGGACCTGAAGTAATCTGATTGCAAACAGATCTGATTTCTTATGCGGCACTTTTCCATCAGTACCTCCTCGGCGTCACACGGCACCACTCAGCTCAGTTTGTTTTCCATGAAAGCAGCTTTCAGAGTGTGTAGAGTCGTCATGGCTATGCATAAAATGTTCCTTCGTTACACACACACTGCAACAAAGGAGGCAATGTTAAACTCGGTGTTTAGCTTGCCTCCATGTTGGTGTCACAGCGTCCCTGCTGCTCGATCTACCGCTGTATTGTTTTCATGTCGTCGCTTTAACTCCTTGACACAGAGGATTTTTTTAAAAAGGGCGTGGTCATTTGCTAATCAGGAGACTGGAGCCTTTTGACGTCACGTTTTCAGGATGACTCGGCACACTTGGATCCGTAACTGAGCAAAAACGTATTGGGTAAACAGATGTTATTTTGAGAATTGCTCTGAAACTGTGTGAAATTACAAGGTAACATTGGCTACAGTGGTTTCATGTGGACTGAACCGTTTCCTGATGTGCCGTTTTTTTAACAGCTGACATCGTGAAAACAGATCCGTCTTCATGTAAATGAGGTCGAAGCCACAGTCTCCGATTCGACGAGGAAATGTTCTTCCGATTGGGAAGAGACGGAAGACGAACCAGGACGGTCCCGCTCACCCTCGTCCCAGCAGGCCCTCTCTGACACACTTCCCCAGCAGGTAGCAGAAGAAGGGCAGCGCGTGGTACAGCTCCATCTGCTTGTAGTTGAGAGCCAGAGTGAAGGCCAGGGAGCCCCAGACGTCCCAGCCCAGACCTAGAGCCACCACGGCCCACAGGGCCAAGCCCAGGCTGGCTGCATTGTACCTGTCAGAGTGAAGGTCAACGCCAGAGGGGCGGGGTCAAGTTTGAAGGACAACACAGTCACTCGTGGAGAGTCCACTCTGTTTAACGCGAGCGTCCTCGATTGTATTGTCAAATCATTTATCGTTCTGATTCACGACAGCTCGAAAAACCAGCTGCAGAGAACTGACATCATTTCAAATTGTTCATTTAACCATGATACAAGACTGCATCTAAAATCAGCTTGAGTTTTGTTCCACTCAGTCTGAAACACACAAGTATTTCTAAGAACAACAAAGCCACATGATGTGCACAAACACCACACACGCAATATCTGGGGGCTGTTCAAAGCCTTACATAATATCGCTGTGAGGCTAAAATGTGCAAATATAAACTGTTCAGGAATTCTTTCTTAAATGAAAAATAAGAGGGCACATGTTTCGAATACAAAAGTCAATTATTAAGAAACAAACAACACAATTTTAACTTCCAGTAAACACTTTTTGTTTGTCAAAATTTGGAACAACAATCAAGATATTATAAGAGTTTTATTTTGGTTTTTGTCTTCTGTTTTTGTTGGTTATTGATATTGATGCTGATTATTAATCTTGTTATGTCAGTTTAAACATTATTTGGAGCTTGAAAACAAACTGAATAAATGGTGAGATTCAACTTTAATGAAAGGATACTGGAAGTGGCCATAGTCAATGAGGATTATTCCAGGATACAGCAGGAAGCACAACAGAGTGCAAACCTGTGAAAGAGGAGAAGAAGCTGTAAAAATACAGTATAAAAAAACATTTAAGATTCAAGGTCAGAATTTTTCCTTGAAATTACCAGAAACCAGACACTCCCACCCAGACGGTCCTTATGTTGGTAGAAACTCGTGGATGTTTTGGGGTTTAAATTAAATTAGTTGTCAATAAAAGGCAAATTATTTCTCCTCATAAATTTCTCAAGAGAAAACAAGAATTGTTAATTCTACATTTCAGAGACGAGTTTGTCTGTTTTACGTCCGGATCTTGATTAACTGTTTGAAAATGAAGGATGCAGTCGACGTATTAAAAAATCATTCCCCTAAATTGATTAAACTGTAAAGCATGATGAACTTATAAAGAGCGACATCTTCTTGGAACTATAATCAAATCACTTTGCAGCGATTCAGAGACCCAGCGCTCTAATCAGCTTTAATGCAGGCTGATCTGGATCTTTAGGATCTAAAACTAGTTAGACGTCACGTCAGCGGGTCTCGAACCTTCTTCCGTGAGGATCCTTCAGTCAGGTAGAAACAGTATAAAACCACAGCGGGGATGTAAATCAACAAATCTGCCACCAAGACTGAAACACAAAGAAAACAATCACATTATGAATGATGAGATTCACACAATGAATAACACAAACATTTACATGATTACAGTTTCATTTTAAAACACTGGATCAGAGCAGGTTAAAAGAAAAATGGTAGAACTTGCAAATTCAACATCTTACGTGTGAAGTTAAATAAGATGCAGTAATGTGTTGTGTTTCATTGCAGTGACTCTACCTGTGGTTCTCATGAATAACTTGTGTGCTGGACTCTCATAACCTCTGGATTTATGAAGCTCCACCCACTCGGGATTTATTCGTTTGGCTCTGCAAGACAGTGATGCATCATGACTTATTTCACATTTGTATTATAATTGATTTATGCTTCATACTGGTAGAAAACAGAATGTTAGTCCTTTACTAGACTTTTCTTTCACCAAACTTTTAAAATAATGAGAAGTTGTAGTACACATGAGCACAGATCCAGCTGTGGTAGGCGGTGAGAGGCGGGTAGTCCAGACCCCAGTAGTTCAAGTCGTTGTTGGTGGTGTTGAAGTACCTGAAGGAGAGCAAATGTTGGGAACATGATAAAGAAAGAGTCAAAATAAAACTAAACTAAGTCTCTCTCTAAGAATGACACAAAAGCAAAGTTCCAAAAACATTCAAAGAAACTGTTTTTGGAAGTTAATTTGCTTTGAACAAACAAACAAATCCTGTGTGTCACTGTTTCTCTCATGCTGGTAAACCTGATTCATGCTGCGACCTGAAAAACCACTCAAATAGTTTCTTTGGGAGATTTTTCCAACAAGTCTATGAAGCAGTGTTTGATTGAGAAACTAGTTTATTTTTTTCATTATATCTCGTGTGTGGACCTTCCTCCGGTGTGTGTGTGTTTGTGCCCACTGACCATTCCTGCAGAGGCAGGTTGTAGGTCACCTCCTGCCAGTGCCGCTGAGCCTCGTAGTCTCCGAACATGGGGGGTTTCCCCGCCCCTGAGGAGAGTTAAAGCAGCCGTCAGTCCGAGAAGGGTAAAGTTATCCACCGCAGTGTTTACACAACAAAGTAAAAACAACACATCAACCCGCAGCGGAAGCACATGACACGAGCAGGGGGACTGATTTCCTCCTGAACACCTGTGAGTCGGAGACACACAGTATCATTCGCTGTCAGAGTACGACGTTAACGCACGTTTCCTACCTGAATATGAATTTAACGACACTCCCCACCTCACTACGATACAAATCAACACGCTGATGGACACTAAGCTCCACGTCTGCATGATTCCGGCCGGTAAAAATACACGTTTGGACCAGAAATCAAAAATAAATGTCAGCTCATTGAGACACTTTTGAAATCTGTGTGTATTTCCTGTACACGTCATCAGCCAGGGCTTCGTTTCGATCGTTCATTGGTTGTCGGATCCTATCCAGTTCACACGAGGCGTTTGGGTTCCGCTTAGAAAGTAGTAATTTAGACTCTCACCGTAAAACTGTAACAAATGATCAAATTAGGTTTTGACCGTTTAGTTTACAGATATGAGTAGTAGTTTTAGATTACTCCACACGCCTTTTATCAATGATACCCAGGTTTAGGTTTAGGTTGTTCGTGTGCCAACCACAGAACCACTCCAGCAGATACAGAGTCAAGATGTTCCCGTGCCTTCAGTCTGCAGCACTTGTTTCACTGAGCAGAAGTAAGCAGCAACCACAAAACAAGTTTGTTACAGGATTGACTGAACTGCCATGATGAGTTTGCATGATATTTAAGGAAAGAACCCCCCCACCCCCCTCCCAGAGTTACGCAGGTATGCGAAAATAACAAGGAATTCCCACGATTATGTCCATTAATCTAAAGATCGTGTGATTTAAGACTAAATTATTATAAAACTAAACTCTGATGTGGTCAGATTTCTGGTTCTCTCACTAAAAGCTTCAGTTTTTAAAGGTAAATGCAAGTTAATATTTGTGTAGAATAATACAGGATATTGGTGCTTTCCTCTGGTACCTGAATGCATCGTGAAGAATTGAGATGCAAACGATGCATTGTTGCATTATTAAACAGCTAATGCTCATTTAATGTCACATTTTCTCGCAGCTGATGTTGAATTTTGAGGTCAGGCTTTACACAGTGTTTCCACTCACAGGAATGAAGTAAAGAATGCTAATTATCCCACAACTGATCATAATAAAGACCGTGAAGCAAGTTGTTTCCCCAAAATGTTGCTTTCTTGCCTTGAATTACTTGAATCTGGAATTAGTGTGCAAAAAAAGCTTTCTCCACAATACAAAATGTTGACATTTGTCCTGGCTAACTTTGTTCTCCTGGTGTTTGAGGTGGAGTGTGTCAATCAAATGGTTGGTGGGTGAAAATTGGGCAGGCAGAGGGTCCAATCAGGCCCGAGAACAGTAAACACACCTGGTTCAGTCAACATGAGTCTGAAAATTTAAGAATAAACAAACAACTTAGACTCCCTCAACATCTTTTGAGCTTGTTTGATGAACGAGCGTGGCCACTCCTGATTTGCGTTGCCTGATTGGAACCTACATGCACTCAGCTCAGCCTAGGAGAGTCTGCAGCCAGCGTGCTGCGGTGCTGTAACCGTCTGTACGCGGACGTGTTGACGGGTTTCCCAGCTCCGCCTCGGCTGCTCGCCGCAATGTAAATCTGAGCTCAGGGGCATTTTCTCCTGGGTGACCTTTCCTTCTGTTGACACCATCATCTCTGTTCCCAAGGTGTTGGGATTTGTTGGTGGAGACATGTTCCTTGTGGTTCTGGCATCAATTATGCATAAATAATAATAACCTCGGACAACTGCTGATTTGCAATGACACTTTCATTACGACGGCAGCAGCCTATAACTCACTGGCACCCATTAGTTATTAATGCCTGGCCACGCCAGCTTTACTTTGTCATTTATTGCTTCATCTCTATGCCTTTTTAAATATTCAGTAACTGCTGTACCTACATTTACTGTCTGTAATCTCCGCCCAGGAGAAGGCTATAGCTTGTGGTGGAGGATGACCTAGTTATTATGGAGGCCTGGGCCTTGCTTCCCAATGTCACTGCAGTCCATCACGCCAACAGTCGAGTTTGCTGCAGCAAGTCAAACTTGATCTTTTCCTCGATTCTGCCGCTCCGTCGATACTCGGCGCAAGAAAAACACGAGGACCATAATTCAAAACTCTGCTGTTCAAAGTCAACCTTGAAAGTCTGCAGGTCATCTTAGAACTCCCTGCGATCGCCTCTTTGACGGCTTTCTGAAAATTTTGCAGTTTTAAAAAACAAAGGACTTTTTAAAAGCATTTCAGCTCAATTTAAGACTGATTAGATGCTAAACAGAAAGTGTTGGAAAACTTTTCTGTCAGTGACTCACTGAAATCTGACTGAAGTTGGATAAAACTGTTTTAAAAAAAATACATGAATGGATGTTTATTATCCTGCATTCGGGAAGAGGGAATCATCAAATAGCAACATTAAAAACAGCTCCATCCATTTTCATCTTGGTTTTCAACACAAGAAGAAAATTTGAAGGCCAAAAATGAGCTTTTAAACGTAGAAAAAGTGAAGAAATACATTTAAAAAATGTCTTTATGGTGCTAAAAGACATCAGACACTCATGTGCTTGAATTGTTTTTTTATGAGCCAAATGTAAAGTTTTAAATTAGATACTCAGTGTTCAAACTTATTGCAACTGTGACTCAATCAAAAGCATGAAAATTAATAAATATATTAACTTGGGTTTGATCTGGGATGATCTGATCTGTCTTCTGTCCAATAACTTGAATAAAGTTTTCAGAGATGAATCACAAAGTTTTTTCTCACTGCTGTTAACAGCTCATGTTTGTTTCTGAGCAGCTGCACTTGAAAACAACATATAATGTCAACCACTGAGTTTTGTTTCCACTTTTGAAGCTGGACACAATTTTTAATTACAGCTTGTGGCCAAACGACGCTAATCTGATGGATGACATTAATTCAGCTGACTTGTTTATGTGAGAACAGCTGCATCTCGCCTCTGTTTTCAGTTTAGCTGTATTTAGAAGGAACAGACTGTGTCCAAGCCAGACGCAAAACTTTTGAAGTTATCCAGAAAGTTCTACTTTCTCACCATCCTTTGTGTTTGTTATTAATGCTGCTCTCTGCGCGCCAACAAACCAACAGCAATTTGATTACATTCGTCAAATTAAAATCTCTCATTTATGTTTTTTTCCCATCTTTGTGCGACCAGACGATTAAAGTTTCCTCCGATCGTCCAGCTACATTTAACTCTTTACATTTTCGCAGGTCCTCGCACTTTGATTTCGTTATTCATTCTCAGAAGATAATTCATTTGGACTGAAAGTTTAACAGTTTAAAGTGAGTCTGATGAGAAGAACAGAAAACTAAAGATGAGCAGGTTGGACAGTAAAATATCCAGGCCACCGTTTTGGGCTCTGAAACTTCACTCAGAGTAAAAAGATCCAGCATCCATCCTGTTCAGGTCAGACTGCAGGAGCCCATTGATCGCAGTCAATTCCAGTCGCTGACCGACCTCGTGTTCATGTTTTTGGGACGGTGGGAGGAAACTGGAGCACCGGGAGAAAAACAACACGAGGTGAACATGCGAACAGCACAGAGAGACTCCGCATGGACACGAACCGGGTTCCTCTTCAGTGTGAGGGTGAGAGCCGTCCTCTGCTCCACTGGTTCTCTGCCATTGATCAGCAATTCAAACAAAACACAAAATAATTGGCTGAAAAACATGGTAAAAAAAAAAACAAAAAACCACAGTGCTGTGCTATCTGTCACTTAGTTATTTTATTTGGTGTAAAAAGACAAATAAATATTTACTCAAAGCTTCTTTTTGTGATGTTTAAATGCATAGAATAATGTTGTGGTTTATTATAAAATACAAAAAAAATACAGTTAACACCCACTTCAAGTACACCATCCTAAAATGCTGTACCAATATTTAGAAGTATTTTACAGTATTTCTGTATGGGTTCTACTTTTTTGATGGACTTCTTCAAGTACCCCCCTGGGATGTCTTTAAGTACTCTAAAAGGTGCCAGTACCCCCGTTGAAGAACCAGTTCTCCACACCAAAGTGTTGCCCCTACTCTGTCTACAAACGTGGAGACATGATATGTTTAAAGCTCAAATGCTGCCTTGATAAAAACATTTAGATCCCAGCGTCACGAATAATCAGAAACCTCATTGGGAACAAACGTGTCCAACAACAACAGTTTGTGTTTCCGGTGACGTTTCTGTCTGCTTCAGCCGGGATCAAACACGCGCTGTGTGAACTTTTGCAGTGTGACGGACTGTTGTTGGGGACCGATTTAGGCCGAGTGGCAGAGCTGTGGGAACCGCACCAGCAGGCTTCCCTCCACCTGTGCGCAAACACGCGCAGCTGTGCGGCTCATTACCGGCTGAAAACTAGCGTCTGCGTCCATTCAGCAAATTCACAGCGAGCCCAAACTGCAGTTTGACTTGACGCACCTCTGCTTCCCTGTTTCCTCCTTTAATTTTACAAAACAATCAGGTGCATCCGATGGTAAAAATATTTCTGCTTCAATATTTACATCTTATTTCACTAAAGTTGTATTTTGTGCGTTTTTATTCAAAGCAGTCTTCAAGCATAAAAAAAAATCAATATGTTATTTCCTTTTCTCGTTAACTTTGAATTCAGACCAAATTCAATCCAACAAGTTCAATTTCCAAAAAATCAATAAGAGACAAGTCAGATGAGCTCAAACGTGTTCGAAATCTGCGCTCAGTTGATGCGGCTTGTAGAGAAACATCTGCCACAAATCATTAGGTTTCCATTTTTTGGTTTAAATAATTGAACTCTTCACATCAAAATTGCCTCAAATCAATATTTCTTTTATTTTGAAATCCATATTAGATTGACTGGGCAGTGATACGTGTTTCCATCTTATAACATTACAGTAAAAATAAGATGATTTTTGTTTTCAAAGCTTCCCATAATGAGCTGCTCAAAAATAAAACATCCTTTTTCATCTGTTTCTCTCTGAAAGAGCCCGAGGTGCCGGTCAGCGCCCCCTAGCGGCGCGAATGCCGCCTCGTCGGAGCGAAGTGTGGTGGGCCCGCTGCAGGTCCGCCGGTGCACCGAGACGTCACACCAGTGTATGTGAGCGTGTGCGTGCACTCTCTCACTGCAGGCAGCGGGATCCTGAACCTGCGTGCGTGCGAGCGGGACACTCCGGTTCTGTCTGCGGTGGTCTGCGCACCTCCTCCCCCTCCAAAACCTCCAACACAGACACCCAAAGACAAACAAAAAAAACAGGATAACGCTGATTTTAGCGCGATGGCGAGCTCGGATTGTGTCGCTCTAATTCAAATCGATTATTTCTAAACCACTTCTGTTGCCTTTTAGAGGCTGTGGGCTCCTTGAAGGCCTCTAAATGAAAAGCGGCAGCAAACGACATTAAATATTGTTGACGTGAAAGCGAATTAAATTCCCTCACACCTCAGCTCGCATTGTTTCAATGTGGTCACTTTCATTCGCTGTTCTTTTAGGCTGTGATGGGAAAAAAAAGCATTGCGACATTTGGACGTTATTAAACATCCAGAATAGAACAGATATTATGTGTCTAATTTCCTTCATCGCTTGTGGTTTATTTAGATTTTAAATGACAACAAAGAAGGTGTGAAAGCGGGATTAAAACGAGGCAATAAAAGGGCGAAGCCACGGTGAAAGAAGGCGGCTCGTGTCCCCGCTGCGGTGGTCGTTATCAGCGTTCCCCCTCAATTGGCTGATAATAATAGCTCAATAATAATAATGAAGGCAGTCAGGAGAAATGCCACGGTGACATTGGAGAAGCCTTTTGCATCATCAGCACCTTCTTCGGTGTCTGAAAGTGAATTGAAGCGGAGAGAGAGGCTCCTTTCTCTTTCCCATGGGGATCGGTTAAATATAGCGACGAAAACCCCTCACACACACACACACGCTCACACGCTCACACTCACACTCAGTCACTCACACACGAGCAGACACTCTCAGACACGCGCGCACACGCCATTTGCTGTTTGTGTAAAAGTGATTAGCCAGACACAACTGCGAAACTGTTACCTTTATAGTGGCCAAGCCGCGGAATATCCTGTAAAACGATCCGACGGCGGCCGAGTGACGGTGAATTAAAAGGTGTGCGAACTGTGACCCGCAGTCAGTCCGGGATCACTGTCAGGAAAAGCGCCCTGAACACCCGCTTTAAGCAAAAAGAAACAATTACACTCATTTGATGCAATGTTTACTCTAAGCACACACCTTGTTGTTAAATTAGTTTCACCTCACTGAAGTGAAAGGAAAAGTTGTTTTATCTGGAAAAAAAAATCTTGCGCATTAATCCCACAATTTACAGCATCCAGTTTGAAGGAGCTTCAATACATTTTCTAATTTTATTTCTATTTGTAATTCTGATTTTTCGCTTCTCAATTATTACATTTTAATAAATAGTACGTTTTTTTAAATAATTCAAACTGAGATGCAAATAAAAAATAGTCTCTTTCCAAAATATATATAAAGGATAATTGAGACCTCACAAAACATTTTACACTGTGTTTGAGTTAAATCGAGTTCTAATTAGTCCGATTATTTCAAAAGTACTCTCGACATTAAACAGGAATAAAAAATTTTTTTTAAGTGAACCATTGAATTTTTCTAATTCAACATAATTTCAAACATACTTGTCTGAAGGAAATATTCGCCAGCTGCTTTACGCGGTTAAATTGTCAGAATAAAAGGTTTTCTTCACCCTAATCTAATTATAAGGAGTTTGAAATGTTTCTTCTGAATTGGTCATTAAATCTAAGAACCAACAATTTAAAAATATTAACGATGAAAAATGATGTGAATTCTTTCTTGGGTTTATTTACAAATAAATTCAGTTTACAACACAATATAGCTACATAGAATGACATATATTTGTTTTTTTTTAATTATTATTATTATAAACAGTCTGTTTTTTTCAGAGCTTTTCGTGTCTCGTATGAAAAGGAAGCCGAAGTGTGTGTGTGTCCAGTTGAGCTTCCGATACAAAAAAGAAAATGTAAAATAATTATCACAGATTTCAAACAGGAACAAAAAAGAACAAAGAAAAACAGGTAAAAGTCGAACAGGTAAAATCATTCTCTTTTTACAAATATTTACAAATGTTACCTGTACAGAAATATCTTCATTTTTTCTCAACAGTCTTTACGTGGCTTCACAGTCCAGTGCTGCCTATTGATTTGTGCTCGTCACACTTCCCAGAAATAATGTCTATATAAAAAAATAAGAGTTAGTTTCTCTCTTGGCTCGGAGTCACTGTGAAGGCCATTTGGACATCGCCGCCGCCGTCGCGGACGGTAAAACGTGTCCGGAGATGATGTTTGAGGGGACGCTGAGGATGGGGGCGATGGCGGCGGAGGTCCGGGTCAGGGAGAGGGACTGCGCGCTCAGCAGGGCCGACTGGACCGTCACCGGAGGCCGCAGGAAAGCCTGGGCCGCCGGCGAGGACGAGGACGCGCTAGACACGCCGATGATGTTCTCTATGCTGAACGACGGCCTGTTGGACGGCTCCGACTTGATCATGGACGCCGTGCTCAGGCTGTTGAGCTGAAGTTGGAGACTCGGGCTGAGCTGAGAGTTGAACGTCTTCCTGTTCAGCTCCGCCGAGGGCAGCAGGGGGACGCCCGGGGGCAGCATGGGACCCACGGGGGGGATGTACGGGTACTGCAGAGCCGCCGGATGAGAGTAGGCAGCCGGGTGAATCCCGTAGTGTCTCCCGTAGGGACCCCCGAGGCTGTACGCCCCGAAACTCTGCATCATGAGCGCCGTCTGGTCCCTCAGCACATCTGGCTGAACCCGCTTGAACCGTTTCCTCCTCCTGAGGAAGCTGCCGTTGTCGAACATGTCCTCCGAGGCCGGGTCCAGGGTCCAGTAGTTGCCCTTGCCGGGGTTGCCGGGCTCCCGGGGGATTTTCACGAAGCAGTCGTTGAGGGACAAGTTGTGCCGGATGGAGTTCTGCCACGCCGGGAACTTCTCCCGGTAGTACGGGAAGCGGTTGCTGATGAACTCGCAGATCCCGCTGAGGGTGAGCTTCTTCTGCGGGCTCTGCAGGATGGCCATGGTGATGAGGGCGATGTAGGAGTACGGTGGCTTCACCAGGCTGCTCTTGGGCTTCTGGACTCCGCCCGACGCCGCGCTCCCGTCGTGACCCTCTCCCTTGCCGGTGCCCGTCTCGCCCTCCCCGGAGCTCTCGCAGCACGGGCTCCCCCCGCCGGACCTCATCTCCTCCTTCTCCACCTCGATCTCGTCTTCCACCTCGTCGTCGCCCGGTTCGCCGCGGAGGTCGTGCAGGATCCCGACGCCCGGGCTGTCGCAGTCGCTGTCCACCCTCTCCATGCCCTCCTCGTCTCCCTCGCCCACCACGTCGATGTCCACGTCCTCCGCCGTCAGCACAGTTTGGCCGGACATGTCGCTGGCTCGTTCGCTGCCTCCAGACAGGGTCATCTCACGGCTGACTCGCGCCTTAAAAACAAAAGTCTGCCGGTGCCGGAACAGCCGAGTGACCGGGGTGAGCGGAGCGGGTGAGCCCGGCGCGGTCAGAGCGCACGCACGCACACACGCACACACACGCAGGGGGGAGGGGGGCGGCGGACGGGTCTCGTCTGCTCGTCCTTGTCAACAGATCGAGCGTCTTCCAAAACGTGAACGCGGCCGGAGCCGACAGCCAGACAGTCGAGGCGGCGAACAACTTCAACTTCTGCCAGTATCTCCCTCCCTCGGTGAGCGAGCGGGCCTGGAAGCCGGCGCGTCTCGCCTGGAAGTTGCTCGGAGGTGGCGCGACTTGATGTGGCGGCGCTCCGCGGTCTCCTTCCCCGGCGCGAGTATATTTCCTAGACGAGTGATATCTGGAGAACCGAGTCGAGATGACACATGCTGCTTTTAAAGGCCGGAGCTTTAAACAGGACTGTCTGATAGATTACTTTCCTCAGTATAAGATATACTATCGGCGCGGGACACGTGGTGCGGTGACGACAGACCCCTCCCTCCCCGCTCCTCTCCTCCTTCCACCTCCTCCTCCTCTCCTCTCTGTTAAACCATGCAAACTGGAGTTGTTGCATGGATTTGTCAACAATGGGACATCAGCAGTGCTGCTTTCCGCTGATTTCTGTGTTCGTCCGTCATACACCATTTAACGGTGGCGGAGGGAGGAGGAAGAGGAGGAGGAGGAGGAGGATGAAGAGGAGGGGGAGAGAAAATTGGCCGGGGCGCGTTTGTAAAAAGATCTGATGCACGATAACGCGGCCGCGTAAAAAAAAAAAAAAAAAGACCCAAAAGCTTTTACACTTTGCTTAAACGTGAACTCTGCTGAAGCTGCAGACGGGAAACGACGACAGTTAAGTTAACGAAACCTTCTTTCGCTGTCTTCAAGCTGTCCAATTGTTGCATGTGACGTTTTGCTTTGATTTGTTTTTAATGTCTGTGTGTGTGAGTTGCCACTTTGTTGATTTGACGCTGACGCGCACGCCTCGCTCTCGCCACCTTCGCGTAAAAACCCCAAACTGCGAATGCAAACGCATGAATTGAGGGTCTATTTATTCCCGCAGGATTAAACCCGAAGGTGGGATGAATCGTGCGCGGCGGCAGCGGCGACCGTGAATGGAGGGAATAAAAGAGTTTGGAAGAGGTGCTAACGAGCCCGATCGTTTCTTTGCATGTGAAAAAACAAGTAGGAAATGCGGACAGCGGGTGAATGCAAAGAGAGCGTTTATTCACAGGCATGAAGGTGAGCGTGTGTGTCGACCGCGCACACGCACACACTCACACAGGAGGAGAGGGAGAGATGCAGGAGGTTTCCTGCGCCGCGTGAGAAAAATGAGGCTGGAGGAGCGACGCTTTTGTTTTTAGGCTAATGCTCAAAGCGGCCGCACTTAGCGCGTTTTTTTGTAAACGCAGCGGAACAGTTAAAATGACAACAGGGATTTACATGGAGATGTTTAACAGCGATTGATTTTATCGGAAGTTTCGGGGGAGGTGAGCGGCGAGATCTGTCATCTCCACGCTCACAGACCTGCCTCGTTTTATTTTGAAAATTTGAAAAATAAAATCAATTTCAAGGCAATTAATTGTTTTCTTGAAGATTATTATAAGCCTGTTAAAATTACGATTATTAAACTTAAATTTATGATTCTTTTTTGAGAAAAAAAAAATTACATAAAATTTTGCTGTTGATTTATTTTTAGTTTTATGGTCCAAAATATTTTTATTCGTATTCAGAGGATTCAATCGATCCTCTATTGGCCTTTTGGGAGCGCGCTGCTACTGGATGAAAGTTGGCCTCAATCAAGCGCTATCGTTAATAATAATGCGCGTGCACGGGTCAGAGGACGGGGACGCGGCTCCCGATCAGCGTTAATCTCCCGGTGACCCGTGTGATCCGAGGTCCGTCGATACGACACTACTTAGCAGATGAAGCTGCCGCAACTTTTATCCTGCTCATCCGCCGCGTGCGTGTCCAGGAAACCAGACACTTTCTTTGATTTCAGAGGACATAAATCAAGACTGAACTATTTTTAAAGGAGGCTTTCTTGTTTTCTTCAATTCGAAAACCGATTTAATCAGAGATTTGACATTTTATGGTCATTTCTATGAATTGGAAAGCCAACAAAATGTTGTCTGCGCATCGAAATGATCATTAAACACACACGAAAACGAAACAAATCTTCCTTTAAGAAACTGTAACGTAAAACAGCGCTTTATTTTTAGCCTTTTCCTCACTTCCGGAGCTATTTGAAGACATCTGACGGTCACAGATCGACTGTTCTGGCCCGTCTGTCTCTCTGCATGTCCCCCTCTGTCCTCATGAGGACACAGACAGGTGCAGTCGGCCTCTATTTAAAATGAAAAGCCTACAGTTGCAGTGTTGTGTGAAAGGCGGCGTAACTGCTGATATAACCTGCCTGCAAAATCAGGGGAGGGGGGGGGTGGGGGGGTTGCTGTGTGAGTGGGCCTTGGGGGAACAGAAACCTTGGGAACATCAGTCGTCCACTGCG
>JAUESE010000062.1:6891291-6910451 GCA_032274725.1 Malacoctenus triangulatus
CACACACACACACACACACACACACACACACACACACACACACACACACACACACACACACACACACACACAATAATTAACTATTTCATTTGGCCTCTTCTCCAAGCATTAGCCTGACAGCTGAGGATGATGAGTAACGGTCACTCGGTTAGAGACTTGATTATTTGATTCAAGCTGTTAACTGAAAAATCTTGAAATGCTAATTCTTCAAAAAAAAAAAAGACCACACAGTGTTGAAGTGGTCCTGAGTTCATTAATGAGTGAGGCCTTTCCGTATAGTTTGTGAGTTCTCTGTGTGTGCGCGGGTTTTACTGTTGGTACATTTTCCTTTCAGTCAGAAAACATAAATGAGGTCGATGGGTGATGTGAAATTGTCAGGTGAGAGTGTGTGTGTGTTGATGTGAGAGTCCATTTGTGTTTGCTTTGTGATGGAGTAGCAATTTTATTCTATTCTACAATGAAATGAGAACCTGTATGAAAACATTTCAAAATGATAAATGAAGACAGTGGAAAAAATAAAGGCAAAAGGCAGTATGAAAGATGAATGAATGAATTCTATGAAAAATGCAGTTGTTAGGGGTAAATCTGTGGTCCTATTTTGCCTCTCATTGAAAAGTATGATGTAAACAGTGAAACCTCTCAGCAGCTTTGTTTTATAGGGAAGGAGTTGTTAAGGATGGGCTTTGTTGGTATTTTTGGTCAGTACAGTGAGAAGATTTGGCCTCTAGGGGTCCCCAGCAGGGAGGTTCAGCCCATTGTCGGTCTGGTTTTCACCAAGCAGGACCCAGGTGCTCTGTAAATACATCTTTGTATGGCGAGAGAGCTTGATGAAACATGACAAACACGTGGGAACCCACCAGAAGCGTGACTGTGACCCAATTTGCAACACACTCGGTGAAAAAAGCAAACAGGCGATGAGAGCAAAAAACCAGCTAGTACACAGAGAATATATTCATGCTTCGCTTTTAATCACTTCATAAAAAAAGTATTTCAGATTCATTTTTGAACACAATATACAATATAATACCATACATTGTGTGAAACATTTATTAACCCACCTGCAACAACTGGCAGACTTGAACATAGTATTGACAATTAAAAAAAACCCATCTCTCATGCAGATAGTGCTAAACCTGGCTAACCATTTGGACACAACTAGGACCAAAAAAAGCTCAAACATAGATAAACAATGTTAATACTGACAAATTTGAATTTTAAAACTGCTAACACGTTTGGTCAAAAAGAGTTTACACATTAGCACGATCAGTTACATAAAATCTTGTTTTTTGTTATTAATTCAAAACAAATCACGTCAGTGCCGGGCGTATTGTAGCATGCTACCAATACCGTCCCCATGTTATCTACTTTTACACAAAGTGCGTTAGGTGTAAAAGGAGACAATCGCTTGGTGTTTGTCAGTCGACTGTGTGTCTGGCCTCGTGTCTCAGCAATCTGCATTCAAATGCTGAATGAACAAAATAAGCCGTTTACTCTGAAATCAAGAATCGACTAAGTATCAGTTTCTTAAATCGCTTGGAGGAAACCCCACATCCAAACCTATGCAGTTTAACATGTCCTCTATGTTGCCTCTGGGTTACCAAATTGCTGATGTCAGAGGAAAACCTTGAATTTCATCCAAAATGACATTTATTCAGAAACTTAAATTGAGAAAAAAGAAAAAAAAGAGGAATTTAAAAAAAAAACTAAACTAAAACAAAGTGGCAATAATTTTCAATTTAATGCTCATGCATGATATTATTCATCTGTTTTTTCCAATTCCTTGTGCACGTCATGAAATCAAAACAAAGTTTTAATTTATTGCCTAAACTGAAAATAATAAAAAAAAATTAAAAAATATGTTTGGAATTACAAGGTTTTTATGTGACAACAACAATGTGTATTTAGCTGCTGCTCTGCTGGGAACGCAAAACATTGTGCGAATATATTCTTAGATATATTTATGTTTATATATATATATATATATTTATATATATATTCATATAAAAAACAATATATAATACATATATAAAAAGACTCTAATCCAGAGCCTTCTACACATTAGACACCACCACTTCCAGGTAATGCAAGTGCATATAAATTAAAATAGATTTTACACCAAAACAGTATTTCTTTTATACAAGCTTAAAGTATAGAATAAATACACACTGTTATAAACAGCAAAAAGGACCAACTTGAGCTCCTAGTGACAAACAGTAGAGACAAGGGAGTGAAGTGATGGAGAAGTGTGGGAGGGGGGGTTAAGGCCTGACAGGGGGGCGGGGCCTCATCCAGACGCATACACTTACAGAGCATACGTACACACGACGCACAAACGATTGCAACTTAACCATGCATTGGTGAAGTTCGATGAAGTACCTTTGAATATCAGTAAACCGACATGAGGATGGAAAGATGCAATTACAGACGCGAGTGGGGCATCCAGGAAGGTTAAAGCTGCTTGGGCAGAAGTGAAACGACTGCAAAGCATCTCGGTCCCATTTGAGCAAAAGAAAACAAAAGAGGCCGTCTTTTGGTTCGTTTTAAAAGCGGAACAGCTAATGATTATTTTCTCATTTCGGGAGGGGAGAGTCTGAATCCAGCAAGTCTGCCTGTGCCAAATCCTAAGAGTTCGACTGTCCTGGAAACCTGATGCGGCAGGAAGGGAGGAGGGGAAAAAAATGTCCAGCTGACGTCAATGAGCAGAAGCAGCATTTGAGGGTACTTTTTTTTATCGTGAAGGGAGAACAAGGTGGCCCGATTGTTTTAGGGTCACATACGTGAGGCCTTGAGAGGGTTTGTAAACCTTGCGACTGCCGGCCCTGATGAGGGTCTGACAGCGGCATTCAGACACGCAGCTGTGAGAGCCCCTTTAATCATCTGGTCTGGGCCTGATTGCAGACGGGCAGGGGGGCGTTACATCAGGTCTGGGGTCAAAACCCCGTTCCAGCGAACAGGATTATTAAGTGTGTAGCATAGCTGTGGGCTTCAAACAGATTCACCGCAGTTGTGCATTTTGTTCTTGGCAGACTCAATTCCGTCCTTTTTTATTCCTGATCTGAGCAGCTCCATGTCAGAAGCTATTTGTTTGCGATCTACACATTTCTCCGCTCACTTTATTTGGCTTGAAGCTTCGTTTTAGAGGCCTGCAAAAATGAGCAGGACCCGACTAAGTGCAAGATATTGCTCGCATTATAATGTAGGAAATCCCAAATGTTTGCAGCTCGTTTCAAAGAAACAATGTGGATGCGTTCAGAGCAGGATGAAGTTCAGAATGACTGTGACCTCCACCCCATACCGACAGAAACTAAACATGCAACAAGAACCATGGACGAGTAAAGCGTTTGAGATTTACATGTAGAAGTTTTGTGCGCGGAACGAAAAACAAATCTGACAAATGTGGATGTTCATGTTTTTTCCATTCAGATGAGTTTGACTGAAAGTTGTTTGTCAACATTTGTTTGGATGTCTCGATTGCCCAATCCATGGAAGACTGCTATATTCTGAACATACAAAATAAGATTTTGCACTTCAGTTAAGAAGAAAAGAAAAATCATTTCACAGACATACTAGAGTGTTCAATAAATAAAAAAACTATTATAAAGACAATAGTAAAAAAGGCACACAAAAGTCTTTTGACAAATGGTACAGGAAAAAAGTAAACACTTTCTGTTGCTATACAAATGTGTCTCCATCAGTAGATCTTACTCTATGCTACTTCTTGATCATATCATATCTGTAAAAAAGTCTTAAGGTACAAAACTTCTCTCAGTAGTGTCAAAGTCCATTTTAATGCCAGTCCAGAGCAGAAAAGCAACCGTTTTCCAAACTGGCTGAAATCCTTCAAGTTCCTCCCTCTCGTCTTGCGTGTCAGTCAAGACCAAAATGTCTGCAGTATTTATTTCCTGAGAACTCTGAAGCCACTTAACTGAAACCGTCCGTCCGAGTCGGGCTTCAAACACCCAAGTGCAAGATGTACGCCGTGCGGGCCGAAAACTAAGCCCTTGCTTCTGTGGGCTTTTCAAAAAGCACAGCTGCAAGAGGATTTCCCTCTT
Organism: Malacoctenus triangulatus; assembly: GCA_032274725.1. NCBI lineage: Eukaryota > Metazoa > Chordata > Actinopteri > Blenniiformes > Labrisomidae > Malacoctenus > Malacoctenus triangulatus. The sequence continues at coordinate 6,895,344 of JAUESE010000062.1, forward strand.
TTTCCAAAAAAAGCTTTCAAATTGCCACGCGGGCCCATCGGAAAACCCTATGTGTCTGTGGGCGAGGCCTCGTGCGTCACGATCTCTATTGCCGTCGTGGGCTCCATCATGTCGCCCTCCTCGTGATCCTGACCGTCCAAAAAGTCGAGGGGAGGAGAGCGAGAGTCTCCGAGGCTGTCTTCCTCTTCTAACTCCTCCTCTTCCTCCTCCTCCTCCTCCTCCCCATCAACATCTTTCTCGATTCCATCCAAGTCCTCCTCCTCCAAGGTCAGCTCGAACTGGAACTTCTCCCCACCTCCCTGCCCTCCAGTGCCCCCGCTGTGCACATGCGTGCCCTGGTCGTAGAAGGGCGGGGAGGGGCTTTGAGGAATCATGCTCTGGTACCAGTTTCTGTTGTCCTCGAGTGTGTCCAGGATGTCCTGAGCATCAGGGTGGACCAGATCTGCCCAGGTCTCCCACAGAGGGTGCACAATGTAGTCGATGAAACCCACCTAAAGCAGAAGAGTAGATGAAAGGAAGCGCCTGAAGTGAGTCCCTTTTCAGCTTTGACACTTTAAATCAATTCATGCCCTGCTAACACCATTATTAAGTCTCGTGGTGCGTACCTGGCTCTTCTCTACTGAGGCCGTGTGTTTGTCACACATGGGGCTGATCTCCATCCCCCTCTCTCTTTCTCTGTCCCCCTGGTGGAAGAACTCCTCCATTATCCGATCGGTCCACTGACGGTACAACTCCAAGGACTTGGTGGGATTACTCAGGTCTGCACAGTGCACCATGTTACGTAGCACCTGTGGATGAGATGCATGTTTAGCTTATGTTGAACCATTTGGGATCAGTGTTAAACACCTTTATTATAACATAGGTGAACGAGTGTATGAACGAGTTCCGTAAAACAGTGATCTTTTGTTAAACCTTCAACAAATCACATTTACACAGCAAAAAAAAAAACAGAAATCAGAGGGACTAGCATTTGCAATAATCCTCAATTTGGAAAACATAGCTTCCTTCTTAAACTGTAACAATACAATGTGTGGCACAGATTTACAAAAGCAGATCTTTGTAAATTCAACAATTAAACCTAATTATACAACATGCTTTGCCTTGAAAGCAGGTCAGTCGACACCACGGTCTCATAAAGGAGAGACCCTGCTGAGGCCATTAGCTGCAGGGTGTGCGCCGAGTGCTTAAAAGTAAGAGGAAGACGGATGAAGTGACGCTGGGAGCAGAGGTCAGCTATGTAGGAAGCCCACTAATGACCACCGTTTGAGCGAACTGTGCAGGGACCAACTATCGATTACAGCTATTAGGAGCACATGAAGTAAAGATGGATAACGCTCAGTTTCTAGGGTCTCAAACACACAATGGTCACTTGTTTGAGTGGACGGTGAACACACCTGTATCCTGTCAGTGTAATTGTCCAGCAGCAGCACTCCAGAGCTCGTCACCTTCTTGGTCTCCACCATTGTCTTCAGATCAGCCAGCAGACTCATGTGTTTGGACATGTCAGTGGCTAAAACCTGGATAACAGAGCAGAGGCAGAACATGTATCGTCAGCACCAAGTGGAGGCTGGAGAAGAGATATGAGTGGGAGGAGTCTCAGATCCTCACCATGTCAATGACCATCTTGCGCAGGGACTGTCGCTGCTTCTTCGTGAGGTTCTGGAAGATATCGCAGTTGTCTTCCTGTAGTAGCTTGAACCCCACGGCCAAGTGGTGGTTCTCCAGCACGGACTCGTCGTTGTACATCAGCGCCAGCTCAGAGTCTGCACGGCGATTAAAGACGGATTCAACAGTTAGCGCCTGTACTGAGCTCCCCTCTGGAAGAGACATGCTTGAATGAACATCTCTGCCTTACTGGTATTGATCAGGAATTGGTTCGATACTCCAGGATGATCAACATCGTGGATGGCCGCAGCAAAGATGGCTGCCAGGATCTCAAGATCTGTGAAGACCGCCTGTGAAAAAAGCAGAAGAATGAAGGTGCTGAGCAATTCCTCCAGATACAAAAATGAAAGCAGCAGAGAGAGCAGAGTATTCTGTGCACACCGTCGACTGGTGGAGCACTGAGGGAGGGAGCGCCATTAAACCCATTAAGAGTAATAACTCATAATTAAAAATTTGTCCTTAATTTGACAGAATGCCTGTTGTGTCTGTCACATTCTGCCTCGAAAGGAAACAGCTGTAGTTCCTCATTCAAATGGAAAATAGGCTGTCTGGCTTTTCAGTGTGCAAGAAGAAAAATGTGCCAGCTGAGTTGTATGAATGGAGGACGGAGAAGAGTGAATCACGATCTGAAGACTGAGGTGCTCTGACCTTGCTCCCTCTCACCAGCTACTCCAAGCTGATTGGAGGTGTGACAAAGTGCATGCAGGAGAAAAAAAAAAGAAAAAGGCACGAGTGCCGCACAAAAAGAGGCCGAGTTCTCCGGCTAAACTTGTGCAAACAGAAGGAGGGAACAGAAATGAATAAATGGAAGGAGTCTCAGCTTTTCAAGGCTGGTGTAGCAATCCAGGAAAATGGCATGAAGGTGATGTAACTGCTAACTCCCCTAATTTACTTTTCCTTTATTTCTGTGGAGGCACTCAAAGCAAGAGCTGGAAAAACGATTTAAACTCCCCAGTTGCTTGATAAATAGCAAAAAGATAATGGTAAATACTAAAAGACTGACGACAACCGAGGCACTTGTACGTCACACGCCACATTAAGACTTACATCCAGGGCTGGGGTGGAGAGGAGGATGTGAGTGGACTGGGCGACGTCAGCAGCGTGCAGGCTGTTGTGGTACGCCACGTCTGAATGGTAGTGATCTTCCAGCGTCATCATGTAGGCCACAAACGTATCCACTGGGATCTTAAACGTCTTTAATAGATCTCGCTCCTGGGAAAACCACGATGAGGTGAAGTTAGAAAATAAGTGTGGGTATCCCAGAAATGTGCCGAAAATATAAAATGCGTTTCCGTGTTGTGAATAAATTAGTGTGCTCAGTCCATACCTGGAAGATGGCGTACATGATGCAGGTTAGAGGTCGGTTGTTTGAATACTCGGAGACGGTGAAGATGTTCAGCCCCCACTTGTTCAGGTCCTCCAGCTCCTTGGACAGCAGCTCCTCCTTGTCGGTCTTCACACCGAAGCGCGAGATGCTGCTGCTGGACAGCGAGGGCCCGTGGGAGACCTTCTTGACCCCGCTGATCTGTGTCATCAGCTGCTGCTTCTGCTGCTTCTTCTTCTCTCGCGTCTTGGATGTTGGCGATGGGATCTCCACCTCATTCTGCTTGTCTGAAAGGGGGAGGGGGGGGGGCAGAGAAGTGGAGATCTGGCTTAAGAACGTGGGCATTGAAAAGAAGAGGCTGGCAGGGGAACCCCGGCGCACTGCGGAACCCCCTGCAGCAGCTTTATTGGTTCATTCATTCAATAAACATCTGCCTCCTCATTCATTTGTTCATTAAATGTTCACCTTCACACCCACTCGTATGTCTCCAGCCCTCTCCTGCCCCTGCGGCACTCCCCTCCCTCACTGCTTCACATCAGGTGGCCCGCTTGTCTCTCTGCTGTGCTTTTCACTCTTATAGGTCAGCCCATTGACAGGCAGAGCGCCCAGGCTTCAACACCTTCCAGACACTTCCATGAGGAGGCTGATTAAAGGAGCTGCTGCATCTCTGGGGCCACGACGACTCTCACACTGGAGGTTCACTGTAAATACATTTTGTGCGATTGATAAATCTCTTCAACAACATTCGGTCTGGCCTCAAGTAAATCAACAAGAAGTGTGGGGGTGAGATGTGAAAGCATGCGCGCTTTTCCGTGTGATTAAAAGATTTTAATTGCCAGTCCTCAGACTAAAAATAAACAGCATACATGCCAAGTTTCTCATACCAACCGAACAAGGCTGCGTTTGCTGTATTCACAGAATAACTCAATGAAACGCTGCAGGGACTGGCTATCGGCATGCACTCATCTATCAAGCCTCGACTCAGCTCATTGCTGCCCTATCAGCCTTTCCCTGTGGAGGGTTATTCAATTACCAGCTGTAATTCAAATAATCATTTTCACTCTCCTCTCTCCTTTCTCTCCCTCTCACGATCACACAGTTGTCTTCCTCCCCTCCTCATCTCTCGCTCTAGCCGCAGTTCTTGAGAATGAGCAGTGAAGGAAGTTCAGACCCATTCAGGGAAGAAAACAAGATGAGCAACAAATCGCCCTTCAGTTTATCACCTTTCATCCTCTTCATCATCATAATTGCTGTCGTGTGGTTTTTAGATCACGAGACAGACTACAGTTTCCATTTTTCTCCCAGTTCATTGAAGAGTTGGAAAAGTTGAAGAGTCCATTGACAGGACGTCTCAGTTTCACTGATAAAAATGATTAAGTGCTCTGAGGCTTTTATGGAACAGCGACCACAATGCCTTCAAACAGGCTGAGGCTATCTGTCACAGTTTGCCTCACGATGTTTCAATCAGCCACGTTTTAATTAACAGCGTTTAATCTCATGACTTCTGAAGTAAAATTCTAAAATGTGGCAAAACGAAAACAAATACAAAAAAACTGTGAATGACAGCAAATATCTGTTTGTTTTCCCTCCCCACTCCTCTTGATTCTTGGCCACGTCGACATTTACTTCAATTTCCATTGATTTTACTCGATTAAATGCAAGCTAATCTGCAGAATGAGACAAAAGGTTTCGTGTCTTCCTCCGCTTCGTCTCTCCTATTCTCCCCTCTCCTTCCAGATCTTCAGTCACCTCCCACATTCACTCTGTTTCATCCTCCCTCATATGGTGTCCCCCGGGAGACACAGATGCAGAGGAAGATGAAAGGGGCGTGCGGAGGCCTTCTTCCCTCCCTCAGACTCTTAGACTATCATCTAAACTCAGTATGTCCTGCTTGAGGCCGATCAAACGGATAGAAGACAGAATTATGCCTCGAGAACAGTTGTGCTGGGAAAAAAGCTTGCGTGATCGTCCCTGCTGTCCTCCGTGGAAAATCAGACATCCCAGACTGAAGTGTTTCGCACTGTGAAATTCTGGGACATCAGTTCATCTACAGCAGATCTCAAGTTCCCAGAGTTACGAAAAAAACAAAAAAACATGAGGGGGCGTTTAAAAACTATCAACCTCTGCAGGACCAGGCAAGAAACTTTTAATTTGTCTTTGCTCGTGATCTGACGCTTTCATGGTGACCTGAGCAGATGCTCCTCGTCATGAAAGGTCAGCTAGGTCATTTCAACCGTTTTTCTTGCCCTTCTCATAAATGGAGTGTTTTTTTTTCTTTTTTTTTCTCTCTCCTGCCTCCAGCAGGGTGATCCTTGCTTCTTTGTCGAAGTGATAGTCATCTCTGCGTGGCCTCGTGGAGAGCGGGGGGGGGGGGGGCGGCACCGGGACAACAAGGTGTCCCTGCTGACCCAGATGCATTAAGATGTGGATGAGTCACCCAATCTGTCGAGCTGATCTCGCTGCCAGCAAAGGGGGTTCCTCTGTACCTCCGTGTTGTTTTTTTCTCCCTATACCGCAGTGAGCTCCCCCCTCGCTCGATGCCTCGTTTGCGTCCCCCTCATCCCTCCCCTCACACTCGGTGATCCGGCAGTGAGGAATCCACGGACAGTACTCCAGCGGAAGAGGGTGACAACTGATTGGAAGTCCAGTGGCTATAAATAGTCTTCACTGCCTTGATGTGAATTTTGAGAAACATCTCTTCTTCCAGTTCCAGAGTCCCTTTTTAACCCCCACAGATCATTTGCTCAGATATTCTGCGGCTTCGCTCCCCCGTCCTCCAACAACTTTAATGAATATCTCACCTCGAAATTCTAAAAATACAGTTTTAAGTGACACGGAAAAAAAATCTGCCGCATTGTCCAACAAAAGCGGTAGGATTTGTTTAAACCTGCAACCTGTTTTTGGCATCAAAATAACGACGCATGCCATGTGGGTGAGCAGAAAAGATTACAAGCATTGTTTTTAAAGATGTTTTGAATAAATGCGTATTTAGCTATTGCCATCTATTCTGCAACCCATGCTGACGGCATGCAGTCTCAATTCACAAATTAACTCCTTTTTTTCTGTCAGTATTTCACAATTTAGATTCCTTAACTTTTTTGTTTTGGAGCAAATGAAGGTTTTCATTCTGATCGAGTGGATATTTTGAGCCGTAGCGCAGAAACATCGAGACAAAGCCTCACGGCACAGTTTTTTCATGGTACGCCCCCACAGGAAAGCCAGCCAGAGCAACTTCAACAGCTCAACATTATGCAAAAGACAGAGCCTGGACAAAAACATGTTGCGGCACAACAGCGGAGACATCGAACCAACCTCTGCGTGCCTCTAAAATATCAGAGTATTTGGGGTCAGTCTGTGGTGATTGATTGTGGAACAAAGGTGAACTGTTCAGTGCAATTGTGAGACCACGGACACGTTGATTTACCTAGGAAGGTGTTGGAGATGAATTCGGAAACCTGATTTCCAGACCGACTCATCTCAGATAGGTGCGTCAACTCCCGATTCAACATTCTCTTGAACTGCAAGATAGGAGAGAGAAGGGGGGGGGGGGAGAAAAAATGTCGTCAGTTTCCAGTCAGGAGGGAAAACCAGGGAGAAACTGTGGTAGAAGATTCCATGGAAAACACAGCAGTGCAGCTTCATTCACCTGGGTTCAGAATTTTATTCAATTACAGCGCAAAAAAATCAGTATTTCCCCTCCATTTTCCCTTTGTTTAATTAAAGACGCAGATCATTATTTGTGTTTACGAGTGGCGAAGGCCAACACTGTTTAATAGCCCTTTAAATGATCCACAGGAACGAGTTTACAATTGTATTACACAGAATCACATTTTTTTGGTGCCCATTTGGCCCCCACTTTTAGTGCATCAGTGTAGAAGAATTCAAATGATGTCAGAGGGAAAATCTGCACACGGCTCACGACGTTCCTCCTGCTGCCAGGATTTTGGGTGATTTTCTTACAACGTGAACACTTTTAAAGCTTTGGAATCGACCAGCTATGACGAGATGGCCGCGTTCTGACAGCGCACGGAAACCCAGGCACTGCAGCAGCAGCAGCAGCAGCTGTTTATGACAGACTGATGCGTGCGCGTGCACAGGCGCACACACACGGAAACACAAACAGACACACAGCCCTGCAGAGGGCTCAAGATGGAGCCGGAGCCACAGAACACACACACATACATGAGAATATATCTTTTGGTGCAATTAGGCTACAGCTCTGGACCCCATGAAGCTTCCCCACATCAACTGACATCATCAAAACGGTAACTTTTCTTCAGGATTACTCTGTAATGTGTCCATGCAGAGCAGAGGGAGGCACACTGGAATCAGTGCGGTATCCCGACAAGCTACGTAGATAAGCGCCACACACCTTGATGTACCCCCAAGACACCGACAGCAGGTAATTGGCTTCAGGCATTTTGGACCCCGTTTTCTCGTTCCTACACAAAGCCAGAACTGTAATCCAAGAGACAAAAGCAGAGGCAGACGAACAGGGTTCTTCCAGCTTCCACCCCGAAAAAAAAAAAAAATCCCTCTCTTCTCTCCTCTTGTGTCTCTCTTCTTAGCGGCTAAGAGAGCAGCTTGATGACGGCTCGCTCTCCCTCACGGCAGCAGCAAAGGGCCAGCTCGGAGTCTCCATGCTCAGCGGCGGAGGATAGATGGACGAGTGGAAAACGCGGGCACGGTCGCCAGAGTAGGCGAGGGAAGGGGAAGGAGAAGGAGGAGGAGGAGGAGGAGGAGATCCAGCAAGCTCGATGGATCGGCTGGAGCTGCAGCAGCTGGAGCCGAGTGCTGGGGACTCTCAGCGCACTGATGAATAATGGAGAAGGAGTGAGGAAGGGAGGAGGGGAAAAAAACAGCGGTGGAGACGGCAGGAGGAGGAGGAGGAGGAGGAGGAGGTAGTGAGACAGTGATGTTCATCTGACGGGAGGGGGGGGTTCCTCTACTGGATTTGGCTCGCTTCACTGCTCGCACTGCTGTAGCACTCGCGCCCCCTCCTTCCCTCTCTTTACCCTCCTTTTCCCCAGCAACACACTCCAGCCAGAACACATGATTTGACAGAGACTGGGGAGAGGGGGGAGCCCTAATTACAGTCTGACATTGGTGTGTGTGAAGTTCTGACCGGGCGAATGAGTGATTGATATTTCATAGCCCGACTTTGACTCCAGTCTCAACTTCTATTTTTCCCTCTTGTAATCCAGCTGTGAAGCCACAGGAGATAATCTTCATCCTGTTCAATTTACAGCCTCCGTAATTTCATTTTAAGTCAGCCATTGTGAAGGAATCTCATTGAGCTGTGAGACTGCGCCTCCCCTCTGGAGTCAAACAATATAGCCTGAGAAAGGGGGCTCGAGCACGTTTGGAGAAATGTGAATGCGCAGCCACCGTATTTTTATCGCCATTATCTCCATTATCATCCGCTCCTCTTCCACTCCCTCTTTTGAGTCTTCTGTTGTCTTCTGACATCCGAGTGCCGCAGCCATTGTGGAGGACTCATAAGCCTGTTCATTATCCACATCCCATAATAATATTAGATGCTGACAGGGTGTCTGTAGATGTTATTTTTAACAATCGAGGCACAAACAGAGAGTGGGGAGGTTTTCCGGAGAAGGGGGCTCCGGAGGAACACAGGGAGGCGAGGGGGAGAAGAAGAGGGATGGGAGATAATTGCATCGCTACCAATTTTAGGTGACATCGGCTCGGGTCTGCTCCCTCTGTCTCAGACAGAGTATGAACGCCAATTATCACAACACCCCAACACCATGGCAACAACATCGGGTGGCCAGTCTGAGGCTGCTTTGAAACGAGGAGAGGAGGAGAAAAGAAGAGAGGCTTCCCCTTTTCCTTCCCAGGCAGACATGTGGTGTAGCTGCTGAGCTGTCACGAGGACACACCACACACACTGCCTCTGCTCACACCCATCGAGGCACAGGCAGAGACCACCCCCCCCCCCCCCCGCCTCCACTCCCCACCACTCCCCTCCCCCCTCGGCTTCATCCATCCCTCTCCGCCACTCACATGTCGATTTCTCTCCCGACTGCCACTTGCCGACCCAGTCATCAATCTTTTGGTCTGTCTGCCACACTGGCAGGGCCGTCCTTGGAGCAGGTGTTGATCCTGCTGCAGTGGCCGGGGCCGGGGCCACCTGACTGGAGTACACTGTTACATCAGTACCAACGGCCAATTCTGAGGCGCGTTTGGCCCGATCGTCAATTTGGTGGTGGTGGTGGGGACTCTTTTTTTTTCAGGAATTCAATGCTTTCACGTTACACAACACAGAAGAGGTCATGTTGCAACAGAAGCCGTCTGAGAGACGCTATAGACTGAAGCTCCCTGAGAACCCTTCAGTCTGCTAAATGTACAAGTTAGGAAAGATGAGAGGGAGATCAAAGCGTCTCAGAGAGGAGTCCAGATTATCCTCCCACTGAGGGGAAGAAGCAGAAGCACAGAGGTAGGACGCAAGAAATGGAAAAAAAAAGCAAAACAAGAGAAAGAGAGAGAGAGAGAGAGCGAGAGAGAGAGAGAGAGAGAGAGAGAGAGAGACACGGCAGCTCTTTATGTAATAGCTCACTGCATAATATATAAAGAAACCAGAAATAACAGCGGGGGATGTCTCTGCAATGTGTTGAAAAGCTGTGCTTCCCTTGAGGCTGGAAAAAAAAAAGCCTCAGCATGCACACAGACACACAACAGCAGCCCGACGATGATGATATGTGCAGCTAAGCACAGTTGATGGTGACACATCACATACACACTCATGTTCTTGTGTCCCTGTGTGCGTGTGTGTCTTTAATTTTGCTCATTCAGGAGCAGAGGGGAAACCTCTTTATCTCACACTGATGCTGTACCACTGGAGGACGATTAGCTTTGCGCCGCTCTGCGGGTGCCTCTTTGTCACGTACCCACACACGGTACTTTTAATCCATTATCTTGTCATTTGCTGTAGCCCCATTTCTGCACAAGATTCCATTACCCATGCTCATCGCATGTCATTTTCACTCTTTTATCTCCATGTCTCCACTTCCTAACCTTTTACTCTCACATCGCCCTCCCCCCTATTCTCCTGCCTCGCACTGCCCTGGGGATGGAGGGCGGGTTGGTTTGCTCCAGGAGAGAGAAGAGAGCCGACAGAGGGAGGTGAATGAAGCTGGTGGCATTTGAATGGGGGGGGCTCCTCCATTCAGACGAGATCCCATCGGACAGCTCACAGCAGAGGGCAGCCAGGCAGACAGGTGGGCAGGAGGGCAGACACGGAGTCTCCCTTTGTCACGAGAGTGAGCGTAAAGCACGCGCCTCAACACGTTCCCACGATCTGACAGCGGGCTCATCTCGCTTTGATCCTGCTGACGTGCAACTGGACTGACTTTATTTGGCTTGATAATGAACTCGCAACACATTTCCCTTTAACAACTGAGTTCACATCTGTTTTCAGAAGGCAGCACATCTAAATACTTCTTCAGGCAATGATTGTATTTTATATATGACGTCCCAAGGACAATGTAGAAAATAGATTAGGAAAAAAAACTATCTTAAACTTTAAATGACACATAAATCCTAAAATGCGGATATCTAACTGTCTTTAGAAATTCCATTAAAGATTTTCTTATTTGTAACTCAAGTTGCATCTCTGAGCCACTAGAGGGTGCACTACACTTGTTCACCTACTGTAGCTCCAGCTTGGTGCTCAGAGTCTCACAGGCCATACCAAACTACTGGCTCTGCCTTTTCCAATAGAGTCACAAGTCAAAGAACTTTTTTTCACTAATTAAGTATTTTTTTTCTTTTACTGATTTCACTTTACATTGATTTGGTTCACAGTAATTGCCAAGAAGAAGCTTTTGACCTGATCAAAACAGCAGCTGGTTGGGAATGACAAAATAATAGTGAAACCTACAAAACATGTCAACATGTTCCACAACAAAACATAAAAAGAGTTAATCAGGCACAAGAAACTCTTGGGAACAGTGACAATTTCTGCAGCATAGCTCCACTGATCCCTTCAAATTTATTTGTGTTCATAGGTCAACATCGCTTTTCGAAATATTCCACAATCAGAGAATAATTGAAGACAAACAGGACTGTTTTACGCAATTTCTAATTTCTACAAGGACCTAATTAGGAGCTCTAAATTCATGTGTATCAGCTAAATACTGTGCACTTCTGCACCCTGTGACTTACGCAGTGAGATCATCTGCGAGTAAGTCTACACAGGTTGTGGTGAGTTTCCTGCCTCGGTTTAGCAAACAAATGACGGAGAACGGTAACATCTGCACAACAGCGTGGACGGGTTGTGACATAACTTTGTAAAGTTCAGGGAGGCTGCCCACATACAAAATGTGCGCATGTTGGGGAGAAGCACAGACGACAGCCAGACTACCACTCACTTCCTCTGACTCATGCAAGAGTGTGTTTGTGGGAAGAAGAGTAACACAACTGTACAATGTCTTGAAATGTAAAAGATCGAGAACAGGAGCGCCAGTGATTTCAGTGCAGATTGGTCCATCGCCATCACTCCCCAAGTTCAAGACCTCAGCAGATACAGATGTGGCCGGCAACACCACTTTTTGGTCAGAGGCAAACAGTTATAACAGGCTGCACAACTGTACTGGAGCTGAGGTCGCTCCAAAAGCAGGGAGCAACCCCATGTTAACCAGCCCGCTGGCAATGTTACAGCCAGAAAAAAATGACTTTCAAAGTACAACAAACAAACGCTCAGATCTTCAGAATCGCGCATCCCGCAAACTTTTGGGAGAGATTCAAGTTTTCTCCACGTCCCCAATAAAGTGAGCGGCAGGGAAACCACTGAGACAGTGGCTCTCTCTCTTCCTTCTCAGATGACCCCAGTGTTTGGCCCCAGTCACAGAAAAGAAGAAGTAAAACTGTCTTCAGGCTTTGGTACCATGTTCCCTTGAGACTTAATGGCAGGGTTATTTTGTTTATGAATGCATGCTCTTCCTTTATGTTCATCAACAACAGGCTCTTAAGCAGAGTTATAAAAATAAAACATGCATCGTTTCTTTTTCCTCAAATACATTTTTCTGTACTTATCCTTTTATGAACTACAGAATCTCAAAATGAGGGACTAAAAGGTGACACAAAAAGAATAATAGCATCAATCATCAATTATCTTCATAGAGATAAAAAGTTTCATTCCTAATTTTAAAGTCAAGTTAAGAAAATTCCAAAAACCAAAATGATGCCCAAATAAACCACCATTAGATTGAACTTTATCATGAATCTCTTACATTTCAGCAACAAAGAAGATGCACAAGAGTACGGATTGTCAGAGCTTTGAAAATACAACTATAAAGATGATAAAAAGTAGAACATGTAGTACAAGTACAAGTATAACACAACATGTGGATCTCACACAATGTTCAAAAAGCCGCAAAAGTTCAGCGCATCCAACATTCACGCAGAGAGTCAAGCAGTGCCTGTACAGTGCTGATGTAAAGTTGTGTGAGGTAAACTCACCTTTCTCCAACCATTCAGCTTCCCTAGTTTCCTCTCTTTCTTGTCAAAGCAGCAGGCGCCCATGTTGCTGTGTGTTGAGTGCAGAGCAGAGTTGGGCTGCCGTCCGTTAAAGTGTCTGTCTCAGTCTGACTACAGCATGAGTAAAAGGACCAAGCCTGGTCTCTCCGGCGCTGGGAAGCACAGCCAAAGCTTCAGTGACTCACTCTGGGGCAGAGATCTGACTCGGCTTTACCTCACACCCGGTGGAGCAACGGCCGACTGAGTGTGTGTGCGCTTGAGAGGCGGAGAGCGCGCCAGAGAGACCTCTGTGTCTTACACACTCCCTCGTGGGGGTAGTCCCGCCTCTCGCCTCCCTGCTCGACTTGTCAGCTATTCACAACTGCAGCTGGCAGTCACAGCTTGGAGGTGAAAAGAAAAAAAAGTTTTTCGAAGATCTCGATGATCCTGCAAAACCTTACTTAGCTGGACACACTTTTCCAAATCACTGATGGCAAAAGCACAGACAAAAAACTGCATCTTGTTGGTGATCTCATCTCTAACATGTTCTCACAGGAGGTGGCGACGCTCCAGTGGACACACAATGCGTATCCGATCAGAGGATCGAACTGTTCGAGATGTTTTTTTACTGTAAATATGTCGTCAAAAACTCCCAGTTATCAGATCAATTCCCAGACTGATTAAAAACTGTTCATAACCATTACCTATCCAAGTGGAGAGGAAATTGAGTGTAAAACTCAATCAAATATTGAGACCAACATTTAGTCACCTTTTTAAAAATCATTTTTCAAAAGAAAACTACACAAAATAAAATTGTTTTCAGCATGACTGAGAAAATGTTCAATGTGAACATTTGTTGGATATATGTTGAATTCTGTGTCTGGTGAGGTTGGAGACAAAACTGAAGACTCGCACTACTTTGTTTCACACTCCATCTAAAGATCCGTTTTGTTCAAAGGTGGCGAGATGCATCGATATTTTCGCCAAGGTCGCGTGTGTTCCTGAAGCTTCATCACCATGTAACCGATGACCTCCAGCGTTGACACAGACGACTATTCCCGCTCCTCACCGCGGACCTTGACCCATCTACGTCACCCGCGCAATACAGTGAGGACAGTCACGTACTGGCAGTCCTCAGCAGCACCGGGCCCTCAGTTTCACCTTGAAGGTACGGTGGCAGCCTGTTGCACCCCCCCCCCATACTCATGTTTCATGCTCTCGCACATCTTGAATAACAATTTTTCCATCCCAAATACAACAAGTGGGGCTCACCACGGCTGACGAACATATTTTTGGGAACAGAACCACACTGGGGGGCCGACGGCTCACATGACAAAGGGCTTGCTGTTGAGTAATAGTATAGTTTACTGTGAAAACACAGAGGAGAGCCCAGCTAAGATCTGAGGGAAGGATTAACCTGCTGTTAGTTTAAACACACAGCGACACTCCAGCAAGCATGGACTCAAATAGCAACAAATGTGTATGAAGGACAACTAAACAGTTAGCTACGTGTCAGGACGCACTCGCTCGCTCAGGAGGGTCACATCTACGAGGGCGGAGGTCCCAAAAAAGCACATTGTGCCTCCTGATATGCAACAGTGCCGACCAACTCGGCTGTGTCCAACACTTCTGATTAGTCATTACAAAACCTTGAGTGATATTTTAAAGTCAAAAGAGAAACTCAAATTTCTCAGAGTGTTGTTTTTGAGGCAATTTAACCATTAAAAAGGATGACATGGTATAAACTACATAAAATGGACATTTTCATATGAAACTGTGATCACAGCATTGGCACATTCGTTCGAAACAATCACATGTGAACATTCATTGTCATAGAAACTCTAAATTCCACCAATAGCCCAACAAGCATGTTGGCGGAGCGTCCTGTCACAGGGAGGTTGACAGGGCGAACCACTGATGCACAGCGCTGCCTTGTTACAAGGCCACGGTGAAATCAAACTGAGCTAAAAGTTCCACCCCCGAAAAACCTTCTCCAGCAGTACTCGGCATTGTTGCTCTGTGTTTGTCTTGGCAGCTTGGGCCGAAGGTTTTCGGCGTTGCCAATAAAGCGAAAGAGAAAGACTAATTTATTCATTCCCTCATTGAGATATCTCGAAATTTCACAAGATAATTTTTGGCTCAATCCGACTTCATTTTCTGTCATTGCAAAACTTCTAAATTTTGTTGTTGAGTGACGAAAACCAGCAGTTGCTTTGAATTATACAATTGTCATGTTGTAATGGAGGCACTGACTCTCTACGTGGGTCTTTGCTGTGTCAGCCTGTCACAGGAACACCTTAGATTCATGTCCAAGTGTCTGTTTGTTTAAACAAGCATTACAGCAATCGCTCTATGATTCACTCATCCATGTGTTTCTTAAGTGGAACCAGTCCTGCTGACTGTGACTGATGTGTGTCCAGATGACGACAGCAATGAGATAAATAAACACGACCATTAACCATCCAAACGGATATGATGGGAAGTCTATTGTCGTCTGGTGAGAGAGCGGGCGATCAGGAAGGAGACAGGAAGAGAGAGTCACTTCGCCCAGGGGTCTACAAGGATCTCTATCTCTCACACACACACACACACACACACACACACACACACACACACACACACACACACACACACACACACACACA
>JAUESE010000062.1:7040497-7051499 GCA_032274725.1 Malacoctenus triangulatus
AGAGACAGAGACAGAGACAGAGACAGAGACAGAGACAGAGACAAAGAAGCAGTGAGACATTCAGGAACAGGTAAGACCGAGACACAGAAACCCTCTTCAACACATCTAAATGTCTGTTGAACATTTCAGGTTCATGTAATCATGTGTTGCACAGTCAAATGCTCAAGTACTGAATAATAAAGTGTTGTTGGTGAGCTCACAGTAATTATTGCAATTTATGAGTCGAGCTGTTTAAGCTGGTTTGGATCCAATAATGTTCAGGAAATGTGTCCACCAGCCAACAACTTTTGCACAGTGATGTCACTATATCATAGCGATGTAAGGATGTGAAAATACAAGAAGACGCTGGAAAACATCAGTCTTTTGTTATTGATGTATGTTGAGATGTTATTCAGTTATTTGGAAACTTTCCTCTCAAACCTCCTGTTGAACTATTTTGTCTCTCAGCAAAGAAAAGCCGGTCAGCAACTGACGAGTCTGAGACGTCTCGCCCGTTTCCTTCTTAGTCTTTTGTATCTAAAATTCGTTTCCTATCTTTTTGCTTTTATATTTTGGTTTTTGCTGTTGTATTGTGGCTTTTGAAGTCATGTTGCGAATTGTGTATTTGTGGTGTGGCTTGTTGTACATTGTGACCCTGAGCTGCTCAGTGTGAGAATATTGGCTGTAAATCACTGTCTGGTTTTCCTTATGAAGAAAATCACATTTGAGCACTTGAGTGCTGTAGTTTCTTTTTATCTTCAATGTTGACAAAGAAGTTCCAAATCTGATGATTTGTGTTAATAGAAGATGCTGCTGTAAGAAACCCTTTGATGACGAGGCTTTTTTTAACTGGTATGTCAGTGATCTGACTTTGAAACCTCAGAGCAAAAATGTGTTTTATTGCATTTTACACCCTGTTGGATGAGCGTTAGGCTCCTATTACAAAGCAGAGAAGGTGTTTTTAATTTTCCCAACAGTATTTGTGTGTTTAACGTGTCACTGATCAAATCCAAACTGTGTCATCTTCTGAATCCCTGCAAGTTTCGCCCTTTCAGACAGAATCCCTGCGTGTTGTTATCGTTCCTGTCCAGGATTACTGAGGTGGTCAGACGTTATTCTCTGCAGCTGGTTGTACTCAGAGCTCATCTGTTGGTCATCTGATTTCTGTCACTTTGCAAGCCTTCAGAAACAGTGTTTTTTTTTTCAATCCAGCTGTATTGCTACACATGTGCTCAACAGTATCTGTTTTATTGCTGACCTGCTGGATGTGAGACGCCTCCTTTACCTCATCTGATACTGCTTGTGCATTTCAACCTTCCAACCTTTACGTGACACTTGCAGGAGCGTGAAATGGGCTTGCTCGTGAAGGAGCCATGTCCTTGAATGTTTCATTCAATGTTTCATCTAAATCGCAAATATGTGTTTCATGAGAAGGTCGTCACACCAGTTTGAATAGGAGCTCACAGTGAGTTCAACTACGAAGTACGGTTCCCATTGTCTTCTCTTCTGTGCTGTGTTAATAACTTTTTACTTTGTTGTTGAATACTTATCCATTTGTATTTACCAAATAAATCAGCTATCATTTTCAGTTTTCTCTACTATCACTCTCCCAGCTTGGCTCAGTCTTTGGTGCTAATAAATGATAGCAAATTCAGCATGATCATTGCAAACCTCTGGAAAAGTACCTGACAGTTATAAGAGGAACACAAACAAATCAGATGTCAGGTGAGCTTTTAGAAACTTTCTACTTTCAGCAGAAGTTTTTTTTTCCCCGTGTCAAATAGTGAATAAATGAATCTAAAGAACGTTTAACCCTAACCTAGTGCTTCTCTAATTTTACCCTATATCACACAAATACGACAGTTGGTTTTCATTCATGAAGTAAGAAAACTGTGTCAAGACCAAATGAAGACAGGAGGATTGTGAATGGAGCAACAGTGTCACTTTGTGGTACATATCAGTCATAACAGCTTCGGAGTTGAGTCTTAAAAAGCAGCGTAAATTGTAAAAATGACTCACTTAAACTCGTTTAATCCCAAACGAAATCCTAACTGTTCCTAATGTAGTTCAGCATTTTTGGTATACCGACAAAAAACCTCAGGAGAAAATCGGTCAAACCTTAACAAACTCCCATATTTCCAAGAAAATAATTACACACAGGCATCAACCTGTTCAAATCAGCAGCCAGCACGCTGAGGTGTTTAACTCAAAACTCTGCAGTCTTTACTTTAATGGAAGTTTTCTCAGACCTATTCCTCTGTCGATTAGAGGTGTGATTATGACTGTGACTGGTTGTTTTATAGTAATCCTTGGTAATACAATGCAGACATAGTCGTATGTGTGTTCCATTTGAGCCTGTCAGAGCTGCATGAACGGAAAAGCAGCAGCAGCAACAGCAGCTGTTTCCTGTCTCACACTTTTGTCCGTATGCTTTGTCTGTATTTTGAAGCCTGTAACCTGTCACCGTATTCACACTTACACAGTGCTCATCTCTCCACCACCACCACAGAAAACCCTCCTGCACC
Organism: Malacoctenus triangulatus; assembly: GCA_032274725.1. Lineage (NCBI taxonomy): Eukaryota > Metazoa > Chordata > Actinopteri > Blenniiformes > Labrisomidae > Malacoctenus > Malacoctenus triangulatus. Next base: position 7,043,002 of record JAUESE010000062.1, read on the forward strand.
CCCTCTGACCCCTCCTTCACATACTCACTGACCTTGAGTATGGACAGCGCACTCAGACACTTTTGTACTCTCTTGCAGACTCTGTTGCTTCGCCGAGAGTTCTCCAGGTGTTCCATCTTCCTCTTTGTCCTTGTCCAACGTCTTCTCACACTCTGTCCTCCTCTGGGTCTCTGCCTTACTTGACAGACAGGAAACACTGCACACCCGAGTAAACACAGAAGCTGAACTGACACGCTCTGCATTTTGAAGCAAAGCCACATCTATGACAAGAAGCCACATCTATGACAAGAAGGCGGGACCAGCATAGCACACTATCTTAAAACCTGGAGGAGACGAGGCTCTTTCATGCCGCCCTCACAGAGACAACATGTAAGTCCCGTCTCTGTCTAGTTTGTGTCTGCATCGGAACCTGACAGTGATAAAAGAAGATGAAGGAGAGGTGGATAATAACTTTTTCTGACATATTTCTGCATTTCAATTTGAAACACTGATGGGTGTGATGGCACAAGTGGGTGTTGAGCTGTATTGGTGAGACTGGTGTGAGACTTGTGTGTTTTGCTGTGCAGGAGTGTTTCCTTTTGCCAGGTGAGTAGATAGTGTTAAACAGAGGTTTTCTTACTGATATCAAGATAATCTTTTGTTTTTTTTAACCATCACAGTGTCTACTGTGGGGAAGTGTGTGCACTGTTTTGCAAAACTGATTTGCCAACAAAGTGCAAAGCAGAAAATGTGTTTGAGGTATTTTCACTTTGTGTTTTACTCATTGTTAAAGGTGTCTCGCTCTAATGCTTTGGTCATAGCAGTCCTTTGTTGAGTCTAAGCTGTTGGCAAAAACGGTAAAAGGTGGTGTGACCTTGCTGAGAAGATCTAGTTTCACAGGAGGTCTGACGGATGCGTGTTTTGTTCCCTGAAGAGGTCGAGATAACACTGAAAAACGGACTTCCGACGGCCTTGAGGTTCTTGCTGCAACTATGTGTATTTGTGCCTCAGATGACTTTCTATTGAGAGTGTGAATCAATGGGCTAGATGAGAGGCTTTTGTTCAACTGGATGTTGTGTGTTTGTTTCAATACTAACCAAGAAAGATAAAGGGTCCAGTCTGTCTCCAGGCCGGACGGTCGCAGTAGCGCGGCGAGCAGCAGAGGAAGCAGCGACAGTAGAAGAAGAAAAGCAGGAAGCGGGGCGGATGTTTTGAAAAGCGGCTGTATGGTAACTATCTCCCTTTAATTTTACGTTTATTACATTATGTCCGACTTTTTCTTCACAAACAACCTTCATGGAGCTTTGACATTGTTTACTGACAACTGGAGACTGAAGTCACCACGTTTTGTTGTGTTTTGATAGCTTCGACGTGCTAACAGATGTATTTATATCTGGACGTGTGTGTTGTTTCAATAGTGTATGAAAGTCTTCCTACTCTTGAACACTGACCCTTTATGGCTCTTTTCATTAATATCGACCAATAATTTCAAATGTCACAAAGCTTCAGAACACGGTGATTGTGTGTTTTGTTCATTGTTTCAACTGGTGAGTTCATCCTGTTGAAAGTCAAGTTTTTTTGTCCACTAAATAATTAAATAGCTCAATCACTTAATTTGAAACACTGAAGGATGTTTACCTTTCAAAAGGACGTGCCCAGGAGAATGTCTAAAAAGAGAAAGCGCAGGAGACATCGGTCGTCCTCAAGTGAAGAAGAGGAGAAGGTGAGAATAAAGCTGTTTAGTTCACTTCAGCTGAAAGAAAAGATACAAACGAAACATGCAGGTTTTAAAATCAGGACCTGAAGTTCTTGGAATTCAGATTACTTTAACTTTTAAAGTGATTTATTTTTTGCTCATTTTAGAGATCACGAGAACGAGATGCCACCAGAAGTCACAAAAGTTCCAGGAGGTAATATGAAGAACGAGTCAGCAGAGTTTACAGAAAAGATTACTGTTCCTGCCTGTTGATCTGTTTCACTATCGATTGTTTTTCATGTGCACGTAATTCAGTGAATCATCACGGCTGTCTTGTGCTTCTTTTGCTCCCAATATGAATCAGTGCAAGTGAAAGGGATGAACCAGCATCTGGCTCCCTTCGAGATGATCGCAAGATCAAAAAGCCCGTTTACAGTTTGTCACGAAAACAAGGGACAGAGCAGAAACCTGTTCACGAGAAAGCAAGCAGCACGCAAACAAAAAGTGCTTCTGTGCCAGTCCGTGAGGAGAAACACTCCAGCAGAGGAAGTCGGACTGTGGAAAGACCTCCCTCAAAACGCACGAACACCAACGAAGCCAGTCCTACTCATCATAGGACAGAAAACTCCAAACACAGATCAAAGAGAGAATCCTCCCGGAGCAGCCCGAGGAGGCAACGAAACACCAGTTTGGAGTCTTCTGAACGGAGAGATGGCAGGAAACATCATCAGAGTAAGAGAGACAAGGACGAGGGACCAGACAAGAAGAAGGCGTCTCCAGTTTCTTCACCAAAGGATGCTGTAAAGCTGCAGACAGACAAAGTGGTTCAAAATAAAGACCAACAGCATCACGCTAAGGAGCTGGAGACTAACACGAGCGTCCGTTCAGATGACAAGCCTCCTTTTTCCTCTTTAACAAAGATTTCATTCAAATTGTTTAAACGCACTGCCGCAGAGAGTCGCTCAAATTGGTTGAAGAAGGACAGTTCAGTCTCAGGCTCCACTAAACCACAGCAACAAAAGACAGCTCAGTCATCATCTACCCCAAAACAAACGTATTATCCCAAACCGTTACCACTGCCTGTTTTTAAGATCCCAAAAAAGATCAGCCAAAGTCCAGTGGAAAGCAAAAGTAACAACAATGATGCTGTTTCTACAATGACAAATATCAAACAAGAAGCGAAACCTTCAGACTCAGCGGATACAAAGACGGTTTGCTATCAACGAGATGTTGATGAAGCTCACAGCTCTGTGGATGTTGCTCCTCATCGTTCATTTGAGGGGCGCGAAGAAACGGCGTCCGCCTCTCCTGCGGTTCCAGCAGCAACTATCACTGTGGCAGAGCCGAGTCATGACCAGGTGATGAAAAGAAAGATTCATTTAACAAGAAAAAAGGTGTGACAACGAGACATCTGGCATCAAGTTCTAACCAGTGAATTGTTAAGTCTTTGTTGTGTTTTCAAACATATCCTGCAGACACACGTGGCCCAGCAGCTTCATGTCGCTCGTAACGAGAGGAGATTGGAGGTGAATCTCCTGGAGACATACGGGGAGCTCACTTGCATGGAAATAGATCCTCCAGAAGAAGCGCCAGTAGACACTCAGTGTAAGAGCGATCGGTTCCAGAGAGTCACCGATGTTGTACACTAATTATATCACTAATAAACGGAGCTTTCACCAAAGCACTACAATGCAGCTTGAGACCACCAAAGTGAGATAAGAAAAAGAATAGTTTATCTTAAATGTATCGTTCATATGATGGGAATCACTTTTACATCAACCGAGCGAATTTTGCAAGTAATTTTCACAACTGAAAATGAACTTTCAAGCTGTCTTGTCCCATGTTGTCTGAAACCTAAATAGTTGACCAGTTGTATGACTTCACTCATACAAATAAACTGACTGATAAACCTTTTGTGAACTTGTATTTACAGACAGACATCCAGCTCAGCGAGATCTCATCGTCGTTCTGGACACCAACATTCTGCTCAGCCACCTGGTTTATGTGAAGAAGATCCAGTCAATAGGCTTCAAAGGTGTTCAGTCTTATAAATCACGGCTTACATAAACATCCTTTTATTAGTTTATTGCCATTTTGTTTTAATTATTTCGGCTCGTGTCTCCCCATTTTTGTCTCCTTCCTTTGCTGTTAGTGCTGGGCTCCCCGGTCATCCTGATCCCTTGGGTGGTGCTTCAGGAGCTGGACTGCCTCAAAAAGGGGCGGGACCTCCCAGGTTCTGTGGCCCACCTTGCCATCCCCGCCATCTCCTACATTCACAACACCCTGAAGAGTCAGAGACCCGGGCTCTGGGGCCAGTCCATGCAGCAGGCCGCTGCGTGCAGAAGTAAGTAAGAAGCGGATAACGAAGTACAGCAGACACCAATTAGTGGAGAAGGCTGTAATTAGTGGCACATAAAAATATAATTGCAGGTACAAAGCTGAAATATCAACACGTGGATTAAATAACAACATGTTATTCTGATAAGCAACCACTGAATATTTTTATGAGTGTAGAGTCCAGAGGGCCTCTGTCCTTAATCTCACTTCTCAGTTAAACAGAAATGTATTCAGTGTATCGTTACCAGACTCTGCAGGAAGTCTGTTATTGAGACACTCGGAACAACAGAGGAGCGTGTTGGACCACGCCGACCCCTGAGACAGGCTGGCAGTGGGGGACCGGGCTCCAGGACCGAGTTTTAACATACCACCAGAGGCTGACGTGTTGTGAGGTTACAGTCGGTCATTGCATTAAGCAGGGAAAGCGTGGCTGTTCCCCACATGGACGCTAGGTGGCACCAACACTCAGCTTGCGCCCTAAGAATTTATTGTCGTCACTGAAATAGCTTGTGTGCATCTCAAGGGCAGGTTTCCTGTATGTATTTACAGTTCTATTGATCGTGTTGCTTTTAAACAACAGTGGAAACTTGCTACAACTGTTGGTGATATTTCTGTATTACTTTATATTTTGGCATTTGTAAACACTTTGAAATCTATTTTCAAAAAATCTCCTTCCTGTGTTTTGGAAGGTCTATTTTTGTATTCAAAATACAAAACTCTGCCATGCTCGATTACACTGTGTAGCACTGCTTCTTAGACGTCCAGCGGTATGAAGTGAACACAATCCTTTGTTCTCGCAAAGAATCTTGTGTATTTTTAATCGCTCCTGTTGTCTTGTCCTTTTGTTTCTAACCTTGCAATGTGTTTTTTTTTGTCCTAGATAATCTGAATGCTGAGAATAATGATGACAGAGTGCTGCAGTGCTGTCTGCAATACCAGAGTCTGTACCCAGAGTATGCTCTCATCCTCTGCACGTGAGCTCCCCCTCCCCCACCTACAGTATACTGCTGCTACTGCAGAATGTGTGTCCTCTGCTAATAATGCACATGCATGTGACTGCGAGTGGGTCCAGCCAGATAGTTCCAGTTGGGATGAAAGAAAGAGAGAGCCAGACAGCAATTAGCAAAGAACCGGTGTGCTGAGCAAGGATTTTTCTGTTTCGTTCAGGATTTTTTTTGGCACACATTTGCTTTGACTCATATTATTTCACTTCCACTAATGCGCTTGACCTACATCTCCTTGTGCCACCGTTTTCTGTCGCTGTCATTGATTGTTTCGAGCCACTGTTTGGGAACAGACAGAGAGGGTGAATCAGTGTCGAAAAAGCTCCATATCTGAATGTTGTGGTTTTTTTTTTTTTTTTTTGCTTTGTTAATACTGCCCATGGATTTTAAAAACATGCTTTCCCATTCCCCCCCTTCAGTGATGACAAGAATCTGTGCACCAAAGCTGTTCTGAGTGGGGTGAAGTCCTTCTCCAAGGCAGATTTGGAGGCAGAGGATGAGAGGTCCAGACATGGTGTCCAGCAACACGTTCAATGTGCTGTGTCACCTCACGTTAACGCCCCGCTCTCATCGCCAGTGGTGAGAAGAAGCTTCACACAAGTCCAGCCACATGTTCAGGAAAGTGCAGGCCCTTCTGCACCGCTTCTGCAGGAGAACGGTGAGCCTCAGAATCATGTGTTCAGGAAAAACAGGAAGCAACTCAACGTGCTGTATCATCATGCCCATCCTTAGTGTTACATAGGGAAGACGAAGAGTTTAATGTGACAAAAAAAACAGCTCGTTAGTGTGGAGATCATGGACTGATGAAGACGAGGTGAAACATCTAAGACACAAAATAAGTTCAGGTGACTTCATCCAAATTCCTTAAGAAAACTTTGACCTGGATGACAGAAAAGCATGCACAGAAACAGTGAAAACGTTTCTCACCAACATGACAATACAAAAATAGTAAATGCGCACAAAGTTTCTATCACCAATGTCATCGATGAATGAGTTGCTCCGGTGTTTTCCACTTGTATGATTTGTTTTTAATGTTGTACATTTCTGTACTTGTAACTTATCACAGATAAGAAGCAGCCCAGTGAAACTAACAAGGGAAGCGATCCCAGCAAATGCATTTATGAACTGAGGGACTGTCTACATGAAGTGCTCTCTGACATCTTAGAGGTGGAGATGGAGGCCATTTATAACGAACTCTGGATGGAGGTAAAGTTTCTCTTGTGGTATTTTTATTGCTGGAAAGTATAATTTCAGGAACGTCATCACGTAAAATCACCTCTTTGTAAATGAAAGTGGTATTCTGAAAGGAAAAAGTGGGGCATGCATAAATGTGCTCGTATGAAAATTGCAAATAAAAAAAGACTATAGTTACTTTACAAGTGATATCAAGCCTATTTATGCATGCATGTGAAATGAATTAAAATTAAACTGTGTTCTAACTTTTTGGTGCTATTTTTCAAACAGATAGTTTATCGAAAACCCCCCTGGACTCTTGAAGATGTCTTGCACTGCTTTAAAAAGCACTGGATTGCGGTCTTTGGGGGCATTGTCCCACGGAAGTTGCTGCAAACTGTTTTATACCTCATCGACTTCTTCAAAGCAGGTGTGTAACAGAAGTACATTTCATCACAAACGTGTATTAACCTCTAGATTTCCCTCAACTTCATCATCCTCACCTTTTGTTTCCTGTCACATTTCATAAGAAAACGGCTGACGCTGTGACCTCGGAGCTGATCTGACTCTCACTGTGGATGTGACAAATACTTATTGGTCTAATAAATTGGACTTGTCGTCTCACAGATTGCTTGTGGTTGAAATCACTGAAGTCCACAAACTCGCTTAAATTTTTGGCAAAAGAAGCTGTATTTTTGTATTCCTCAGCCGACAGTGCTGTTAAGGTACTGAGTCATCCCTCAGATAAAAGCTTTCCTCTGTGGGGGGATGACGTGGTCTGCCCTGCACTGCGCTAGAACCCCACAGAACTGCACACAGAATCAGGTCATCTGCTAAAGTGGGCGACTCGAATGTGTGTCAGAAAGATGCTGAGTTGTCCACTGCAGCAGCTCTTGGTCTGGATCCACATAGTTTATGCTTACAGTGGTGAATGTCTGGGTGAGTGTGAGTGTGTATCAGCCTCTCATCCAGCTTCTGTGTCCACATGCTTCGGGGTGACCGCTGCACTAGTGCCACAACAACTTGTTATCCACACAAGAATGTTAATGGCTCAAACAATACGGCTTTGCCCTTGTTTTGAATAGCCGTGATCCGTGTACATGATTCTGGTTGTCTTGGTACCACGCAGCCTGGCTGAGTGCCAGGACTCAGAGAGTAGGGCGAGGAGGAGGAGGAGGAGGAGGTGTCGGAGGAAAGGAAAAAGGGATAAACTGCATGTGAGGCTAAGAACAAACCGAGGAGTGGAAAAGTACTGCATGCAATTGCCATGTCTCCTCTAAGCAGGCTGTGAGTTTATGTCCTGTCGCTATTAGCGACACTTGTGAGGACAGACTCCTCGTGGAAATGTTAACGAATGGAGGAACAGAGCCCCATTTCAGGGCTGCAGCAACTTGTTCAGGAAAAGGCTTTATCGTGCTACATGTTGAATTGCTCTGTGCCTTCAAACCTGCATTCATACATGTTTAATTGCAACGTGTGCGTGTCTGAGAAGTGAGCTGAAAAAAGGAGGAAGCAGACGTGAACTCTTTCCTGCTATTTGGTGTTTGTCCCAGTTTTTTGCTTTGTCTTCTACCAATATGTCCAAATCAGGTATTTGTATAAAGTTACACTGACACTTTAAAATAAATGTCGTTGTCATTTGTCAGTCATGCACTTGTGCATCCTGACAGGTGACCCTGTGGACGTCAGCGCTGCCACCGAGGCCCTTCAGGAAGCTCGGAAGCTTGTCAAAGCCTTTCAGAGGCGCTCAAAACATTTCCCACGTGCCATGTCCGTAATGGACAAAATTCTCAATGAGCTCCAGGTAAGCCGGAGCACACTGAGTGCATCTGCTCAATCGATTCAGAGACAGGATCCAAGCGCATTCAAAAGGATTTTGCTTTAATCTTGCCAAAGAATCCTGAGGGACGAAGCCTTTTATTTTACATTTACATGTTTTATTGATTCCACTTGAACTCGTTCCCCAGCCTCCTCCATCAGCAGAGGTGAAGCCGTCCGCCTCTGATGTCGTGATGAACGAGTGCGACGATGAAGAAGGGAGACAGGCCTCAGCTCCTCAGCTCTCTCACCAGGAGGTGTGGGCCATGTTTGACAGTGTCTGGTCCAACGTGTTTCAGACGAGGTGGGTGTGACAAGACGACTGAGTGGACGCAGTGACCGATCATACTCACAGTCACACAGTAGACTAAAGGTGAAGGTTCATGTTGGAGGGTTACGGCCGCAAGAAGCACAGCGAGCAAAGTCTCTGAGAATATCATGTTGGAATAAAAACAGTAAAGAGAAACTTAGTTTTGGAGAGAAATGATTTT
>JAUESE010000062.1:7051599-7070088 GCA_032274725.1 Malacoctenus triangulatus
TGTGTTCGTGCGTGTGTGTCCTGTGATTGCCTGATGCTTCGTCCAAAGTGTACCCTGCCATGGCCTTACAGTCAGCCAGGATCAGCTGCTCTGTGTGTGCTGTGTCAGACGGCCTGAATGTGACTGCATGCAGCTGTGTGTGTGTGTGTGTGTGTGTGTGAGACTAACGGGATTAGACGCAGGTGACGCCAGCAGACAGGCTGAGATTACACCTGCTGGTGTGACACAGTCGGGCTGCTGAAGCATCAGACGTCACGCGGTGACGGACGACAGATAAAAAGTGCCGATGAGAGTCTGGTCAGCGCCGGCTCCTGTCCGGTGTGTGAGCACAGACGATGGGACGCTGCGCTGCGGACCACCTCACCAGCGCTGGCAGGCGGCCGCCGGTACCGGAGGTCACGCAGCCCGCAGGCCGCCGCTCAGCCGGCTCCTCTTTCAACACTGGCTCAGGCCGGAGTGACTGTCGCTGCCGCTTCCTGGTGAGGTCTGTTAGCCAGCTTAGTATAATCTGCTTTAAAAGACACTTAGAGACACCGGGTGGAAAAAAGAGCAGCTTAGTGGGAAGCCACTGAGGAAAATGGTGGCAACGGAGGACGGCAACTACCCCAACTACAGCAGACAGAGAAGACTGTCCAGTGCTTTTATTTTGAAGGTTGCTGCTTTAAGGTGAAGTTATCCCTCATTGATCCTCTTGAGGAATTTACTCCAGCATTTGCCCGTCCTATTCTTAGTTACACGTGCTAGGGGCGGTGGGCTGTCATGGTGCAAGGCCCAGGAAGCAGTTGGGGGGGGGGGGGGGTATTTTGATTGCAGGTAAATATACACACACAGCTATTCCCATGATGTACTTTTGCTGTTGACTGGAGGAGGTATATGTCTAAATATAACTATATATTGGATAGATGGATGAGTAATGTCACTTTTCTTGCTCACATCACCATCTTGAAATCGTGACGGCACAAATATGTAGTTGTATCCTAAATTATGTAGTTTACTGGCTTTTCCTAAGGTGTGAAAATGTGTCATTCCGTTGTGTTTGCAGACTAAAGGAGACAAAGTGTTCTCAAACGACAGTCACATTGTGGCCTCTTCAAGGTCTGCTGCTGGAGTCCATCGTGGATCTCCAAACGTTCCAGATCAACATTACATAAAGCTTTCAATGGAAAACCCACCCAGGGCCATATTTTGTTCCATTTAGCATGAATTGAAAGGAAAGGCTCAAAGTAATCCGAGTACATCCATTATGTCGTTCCACCAAACACCGACTGTGCCACAGAAGACGGGAGACTAAAGTGAGATTTAAATGGTTTATTAATTAAGAAATGTTACAAATGTGATAATTAACTTGCTCTAACATTCCTTCCAGTAGAATCTGCCAATGCCCGACACTTTAAAACACAAGAGGGGGAAAAAAAAAGGATCTTCAGAAAACTGCATTTCTACATACATCAAGTAGTTCAATCACAATAACAAAAGTTTGGTTAGCAGAAGCGTGGTTGTGCGTGTGTGATTTGTGCACAAAAAATAAAATGAACTAAATCTGGCACTGGTTAGATTCATTGACTTTAAGCCGTCTGCTACTACTTACTTTACTGGTAAATCAGCAGTGTATAAAAATATAAAAAAGGCCATCGTTAAGATTCAAAAAGCAATCCAGCTTGTTTAAAATGACACAAAAAAAAGCCATGACAGGTGTTGATCAACTGAGTAAGGCTTCAATTCACTGACCTTTAAATACGTGAGCAAAAATTACTTTTCCACAACAGAAACTTGAAACTTTCTAAAGTCAACCGTCAGCACTTCATACTGCCACCGTGCCAGTGGCCGATGGTAGAAAGCTCATGTGAAAACCCTTCAAGTGACAAACCGTTCAACTCTAAGAGAAAAAGAAAAAGCACTAAATGTTCAATAAATGTTGGCATATGACAAAAAATGAGGAAGAAACAGAATATGTACAACACAAGAAGTTCAAAAGAAAACAAAAAAAACATTGTATGCAATATGCAAAGGCGTCATGTTGCTTTGGGCAACCCCCCCACCCCCACCCCCCCAAATATAAGCCAGTCTTCACTGAAGACCCCTCACCCCGTCGTCCCCCTGGCCCCGCCCACACGTATCCGCTCATACACACACGGAACATCACGAAACACGATTACGTCACTAAGCCTGTTAGTTTGAGAAATGGTGAAGCACTGTGAAACTCCCCAGCCCCCCCCCGGCATCACCCCGCCCCCCTCCCCCTCAGTCGGAGAGGGGAGGGGACGTGGTGCAGTCGTTCCACTCGTCCGTCTCGGGGTTGTAAACCTCCACCGTGTTCAGGAACTCGTTGCCGTCGAAGCCGCCCACGGCGTAGATGGTCTCGCCCAGCATGGCCACGCCCGCGTTGCTACGCGATGATGTCATGCTGCCCAGCATCCTCCACTCGTTGTGGGCGGGGTCGTAGACCTCCACGCAGCGGAGCGCGTGGGAGCCGTCGAAACCACCGACGACGAAGAGTTTGCCTGAAAACGAGAAAAAAGGCGGACCACCGTGAGACGACAGCGCTGCGGCGCGGAGCCTCGGCGCGTCTTCCTGCCCGTCGCTCTTCCCGACGTCCTCTCGACCAATCGCTGCTCTCACCTGCGTGGACGGTCACGGCGGCGCCCCTGCGAGCCACGTTCATGGGGGCGATGAGAGTCCAGGTGTTGTTCTCGGGGTTGTAGCGCTCCACAGTGTTCAGGCAGTTCCACGACTCCGCCCCTCCGATCACGTACATGAAGCCGTCCAACTCACACACGGCTGCCTGGTGCCTCCCTGGAAACACACCCACATCATGAACACGGCGTTTCGGACTCCCCGTCTCGGGCGGCAGACTTCATGCACGTCGAGCAGACACGTACTGATGTTGAGGGAGGCGCAGTTGGTCCAGGTTTTGGCCACCGGGTCAAAAGCGTCACAGTTCTTCAGGCCCTTCTGCCCGCAGGGGTCCGACCCTCCCACAACATACAGCTTGTTGTTCAAGGAGCAGACACCTGTGAGACGAGGACAGTGAGGTGGGTTTCAGTCAGCTTGCCTGGTGAGAGCCAGTGAATTCAGCTGTGAGTGTGAGGAGCCCCGTTCTGTGGGACGGACCTGCGTTGCAGCGGTTGGTCCTGAGCTCTGGCACCTGGACCCATTCGTCAGCGTGTGGATCGTACATCTCCCCACAGCTCAGCTCGTCAGAGTGCCCATTGGAACCTCCGATCACGTACAGCTGACCCTGAAACAGGTGGATGATATACAGCTTATTTGAAGATGCGTAAATCCAACATGACAACACTTGACTTGGAGGGGATAACAGGCCTTTGAACGCCATCTATTTTGACAGGAGTTAAGATAAAACTCATTCACTTTAAATATTTGCACAGGACAATCAACATGTTTATACAGGTACAGACACGCTCCCACATCCATGTTGAAAATGTCCCTTTATGGCAGAGTAAATAAATGTGAGATAAGAGGAAGAGGAGAGTGTACCATGAGCACAGCCATCTGGAAACGAGCCCTGGGAGTCCGCATGGGGGCGATGAAGGTCCAGCGGTCCTCTTTGGGGTCGTAACACTCCACAGTCCTCAGACACTCCTCTCTGTTGTACCCTCCTACGGGACCACACGCACCACAGTTACATTTCAGACATCCCATGCTTCCAATATTCTTCATAAACAAACGGGATGAGAAGCAGCATCCTTTTCCATCAGGTTCATAAAAGATCAGACATCAGCTCATCTTCTCAAACACGAGGAGCTGTTCAGGAATTATTAGGCGATGACAGAAGCCTGAAGCTTTCACTCAGCCGCACAACAGCTAAAAGATAACAGCCAATTCTCCCACAAGCTGTTGTATCAGGATTTTCCCCGTGTTCAGTGCTAACCTGCTGCAATGAGTCTTCCATTCAGTCCTGCGGTGCCCAGACCAGAGCGAGCGTAGTGCATGGGGGAGAGCGGCTGCTCTTCCAGCTCCTCCGGCTGAGCCTCGAAGCTGAGGCTTTTCATCAGGCAGGGTGTGGCAGAGGGGGACGTCTGCGGGCTGCTGCGGCCGTGCAGGAAGATCACACACAGCACGCTGTCCAGCACAGCCAGACACAGGTAGGTGTTGTCTGGGATTAAAGGCAGAGACGATTAGAGGGAAAAAAAAAAACATGCAGGTGAAAATCGATCGATTGCCCCTGAAGCTAAAGCTTCATTTGGAGTGACTGTGAAACAGTTGCACAGCCCAACGTTTTATGTCCTGGCACTAACTACTCGGATGCAGAAATGAACCAGCTTACTTGTGGTCTTCTCAGAGGCGATGTACTTCCACTCTCTCCTGGCGGTCTGCTTTGGGGCATTTGCTGCTTGGTTGGAGGGCGAAAGGCTTCCTGAGGAGCTGCAGCTCATCTGTCTCTGGGTGCTCTCACGTACCGGTTTCTTCTGCAAGAGCACAGCGCAGCTACAGAAGCCATGCTTGCACCACAGGCCCACCAGTGGCCGACAACCAGCTCACAACAGCCCCACTTTTGTTTGAGCCAACGCGTCCGACTGGCGCGTGACATAATAAACCTTCCTTTTGTCCAAACATGTACGGCAGTGTCACACCACATCAAGCCAACAGCACAGCACTCCAAACTGCGGTCGCTGACTAAACTGCGATCCGATCAGGCGGCACAAAATTCAGTGACGGCTCGAGAAAAAAAAAAAAAGGAGGATGAAACGTAAAGGCAGCCACTGCCCACACTTGGCTGGTGGAGATGAACTAAAAAAAAATCGAAGTGTGGCTTTGTTTTAACGCTCAACAGCATTTCCAGACAAGCACACAGCCTGTTTTCTCTAATCTACACTTGTCCTTACAATGTAGTTGCAACGTGGCAATAAAAGAGGCATAAGTTCTACGAGCAAGGCCCAGGCTGTGAAGGATTTGTATGCATGGCCAGGCCAGAACTGTAAAAACAAAGATCTGCACATGACGCCAGGCACAAGCTGCTGAGTACCTGCACAAACTGAAGGTGGTCTTCCTCGCCACCAAACACCTCACTGTGCCCCTCAATCACCAGCCCTCCATCCACCAGCTTATGGTCAGGTGAGTAGTACAGCGTTTGTACCTGCAAGACAAACAGGAACAACACACCCATGTGGCTGTCTCCATGGCAACACACTCAGAACCCCAGCATAATGGGGGAGAGGAGGAGGAGGAAGAGGAGGGGGGAGGCAGTGCTGTGAAGAGGAAGGAGGGGGGGGGGAGGGGGACGAAGCCTTGGATCTTCACTGGCTTAAAATAGGAAAGTTCCTTTGAAAAAAAAACACATGCTGCCGCCGCCGCGCTGTGGGGTGGGTTATAAGCATTTGAGCTCAAGAAGGTGTCTGCCGAGCGCCTCCTCAATTTGCATCTATGAAAAGAGGGAGCCGTTGAAAATTGAGATGCTGCATCTGGAAAGATCTTATGTGAAGAATGAAGAGGAGAAGGAGGACTCCTGAGAGGCCTCCACGCCCCCCACGCCCCCCCCCCCTCCCGCTCCCTTCTCTCCTGCTTCAAAACCGGTCCTTTAGCTGGGGAAGCTGATCATCATGACGACAGTCAAATCCAGATGACACAACAGCAATGCTGCTGTAACAACAACCAGCTTATGCTCGACAGTCACATAAGAGATCGCCTTCAGCAGGACTTTCAAGCATTTTCAGTCCAGGAGATTCTTCCCAATTCAGTTAATCTCTTTAAAGAGAGAAAAAAAAAAAGAAAAAACTCAATCTATATTATGAGTTTGTAATTAGCAATGTTAGTTTGTGCTCCAGAAGATTGAAATTAGAAAAAAAAAATTATAATAAAGGATTGAAAAAATCAACGTGAGTGAGCCCACTTCAAGCCCCTGATGGGTCAGGGCATTCATGCTGCTCCTGCCATCCAGAAACGGCCAACAACCAGATGAAGCCACACGTAGCGAGGCCACAAAAAACATGTCATGTCTACAAAATGTCATCACTCATTGCACCGCCCGTTTACAGGCGAATAAAAAAAAGTGTGCATGAGAAAATGTAAGGTGAGAAGAATACACGGTGTTCCAAAAAACATCAACACCTTTGTTTCCAGCAAATGGCACTGCTCACATTAGGTGCCATTTTTGTCTATACTATTTAATAGCTAAATGTGCAAAAAGATAGGCGAGAGCTTCGACGTCGCGCTTCAAACGGGAATTCGATAACACTTATTGATTGCTGATGTTGTGCGAGTACGGAGTTGAAATGAATACAAAAAACCGGGATTCATATTCATGTGTGGCAGAGACAGATGGGGGCCCAGTGTTGCTTGGCTGCAAAGAGGAGCTGCTGAGAGGCAGTAGTGCTCCTCTCCTCCCTCTTTTCTCTCTGACTCATTACCCTGGTGGCTCAGTCCTGGTTCCTCAGTCTGGTCTCCTGCTGCTGCTAATAAACCTACAGGAGAGATAAATCAATGGGGAGGGGTGCCTGTTAGTGCCGGAGCGACAAACATGCACCTGTTCAGATAGCAAAGTGTCAGTGAAAAAAAAAAAGCAGAATCAAGAGTCAGACCTTCGAGAACCTTTCAGTTTGGGGGGTTCAGAGAGGAGGAGCACTGTAGTACTCAGATGGGGCTGTACGTAAACCAATCACATACCCAAGAGAGAGCAGTGCAAACAATAAACGAGAGCAAACAGAAGCTCTTGTTGGCTCACCTCTAATTTGTAGTATGGGTCAGGGGTACAGAGTTTCTTACTGCAAAAACTTCAACACATCACAGGGAAAAAAGTACAATCCTGACACAGGAGCATGACAGCGGCATGCCATTTCTACTTCAGCCCCCTCAATGACTTCTTAACGTCACAAACAGGAGTTAGAGGGTGGGGGTGAGGGGGGGCGTGGCGAGTGAAGATTGGCCTGAGAGTTGAGACTGCGCAACCCAGATGATACTGACCTCCTCCATCAGTCGTTCCAGTTGGTCTCCATTCTCCCAAAGGCTACGCTGCACCCAGTTGAGCACCTTGGAGTAGAGCCTGCCATTGCTGGGCAGGGTCAGGTTGTCTTCTAGCATTACTTCTAACTGTAAATATTAAGAGGGAAGTCCGATTAGACTTTATGCAGAGCAGGAATAAAGTAACATTTGATGCTTTAATAGCAAACTTCATCTAACTGGCTCATGACTCATTTGTCAGCAATTCAGGAGGATTCAGATCATTATGTGTTATTATACATCTGCCTAAACTTGACAGTAGGTTAAAGATTTAAAATAAAGTAATAAACATAAATACTGAAGCAACAAAATGTGAATTATCTCACAAAAAAATCCTGAATTTATTAGTTTAATCATGGTTAATCTTCACATCATTTTGACTAAATGATCAATTGGAAAAATGAAGAAGATTGAAAGTAATCAGGTTTAGGCTCCAACAATGTGAGTAACACCAGTATACATTGTATAATAATCAAAACCAATGCAACCTCTGCTCATTGATCCATTAGTTTATTGAGATACCATAAAAAGTCACTTTATTTCCTAAAAGTCCTACAAGAGGAAATGGACACGAAGGGCACAACTTCAATTAAATTAGCAATTCTTTCAGCTTTGATCAAGTTCAAGTCGATCAATCCAACCCAGCATCAATCCAGGTTGTTTAAGACTTGTGCAACCTCAGAGGTCACTTACATGCAGCAGTTGCAGTCTGTTGAAGACCTCCACATGCTCACCTGTTACAACCTTTACTATTGCATTTATTTTGAGCCCTGTTCCATAAATACTCTCCCTCAGCAGGCTTAAACTGGGAGAAGTTCTATAAGGAGCCTGACAAAGTCTTCATACTGTAAGTATTCCTAATCTCATCTTCAAGACATAGAAGTAAAAATCCAAGCTGTAATCCACTCTGCCTCATTTAAACTGATGACTCAAACTAAACTCGCTCAAGTGCTTGCATATAATGTATTATGAACACAGGAAGTAAACTGTCATCTGTGTTGTCCCAATGATACATGTGCTATTTTTAGCTCCTACCTTGAGGCGAGGAAGTTTCAGGAAGTCCTCCTGTTCAGAGACTTCCAGCAGATGATCTTGGATGAAGGAATCCACCTTGGCCAAAACTCGGGCATCTCCCATAGAGCTGGCAAAGTTTCTAAAGGAGATGGCGTTCTGGGAATCCATTTTAGACAGCAGGTAGTCACCGCAAATCTGATAAGAGGAATGTGAGAATTTTCATTTTCATTGTCAGCAGAGTTTTTTTTTAGTATAGCTGGAAGGTAATGTGGGATTGACAGCGGATGTTTGGGAAAAAAAAAAAAAAAAACATACCTGTTTGACTCGCTCCATCTTGAACCTTTTGGCAGCAGAGTAAACTTCTTTAACCAGCTTCTTGTCTGCTTTCAGTCTGTAGTACAAACAAAACGAGGCCGTCAGGCATTTTTCAAAACACGAGAATTTAACAGGGATCAGATCAGAGTCCAAAAGGTCAAATGCTACTCACTGGGCAGTGTAGGCATAGTTGAGCAAGATCTCCACAGCCTCAGGGTCCAAGTCCTCAAAAGTGACATGCGAGACCCCGTGAGGCTCGATGTCACTGCTGAAGATCTCAAACAAGTAAGGACTGCAGCAAGCCAGTACAGCGCGATGAGCCATCAGCTCATGACCGCAGACCTGAAACAAAAAACAAAAAAAGCCAATCAGAATTGACATTTCAAGGATTAAATCGAAAAGCAAATGTAAGCAAAGGATCGCAGCAAAGGACTGTGCAAAGACTTTGTCATACCTGCAGTCTAACGTCACAGAACTGACCACTCTTCCTGAGAGCGTTCATTTTGGCCACGGTAGAATCCAGGAAACTTTCATCTTCAAAGATCAAATAACCGTTTGGAATCATCTTGGTAATTTTTGACAGTTTTCCTGAATGAAAAAAAGACAAGAAAATAAAATGACTTTGCGTGAAGCTGCATTACACATCATGTATGTCATTTGCAGGCTGTCCAGCATACTTTGAGCTGTACTACATTGTGGTAGCTGGCTTTATTCATTAATGCTCAAAGAAAGGATTAGGATTAGGTGTCTGTGATGGGCATTGTGTATTAGGCAGTCCTATGCATTAGTCATGGCCTTACCTAATAGTATGTAATGCAAATCCGGGAAAGCACTACTGCTGTGAGTAGAAGAGATACCAAATGTTGGCAACAGGCGAAGCAGACAGAGATCCCAATGGAACTAAGTCTTCTTCACCAGGGGGAGGGACGTGAGGGTGTCAGAAGAAATGCCAGTTGACTTCAGCAGCGTGAGCGGAAGGGAGATGGGGAGCAGCCGCACGGACAAACTATCAGGCTTGAAGCGACTGTAATCAAGTCCTCGGGATCCCGTTGGCTATAGAGTTGTACTTATTCTGTCTTGGTCAGACATTATAACCTGGAAAGGGGAAAAAAAAGAGAAAAAGAAAACAAGATTTGGAGTAGGCATGGTTTTTTTCTTCCAACTTTGAAATTGATGCTACTTGTTCCTGGCATCCAAGCTATGTTAGCATGAGTCAGTTCCACGTGGTAAATCAGAACAACCTCACACACTGGGTGACAGTAACGACCACTGCCTTCCCTTCTCCTTTTACTCTCTCAAAGTGTCCCTCTCAAAAGATTATTTACGCAACGCAAAGAACTCAAATTTTACTGATTCTAAAACAGCTAAAATACATTGGTCAAGTTTTCCATTGACATAATCTGGATCAAATTCAGAATAACAATGTAAACTGCATGTTTCAAAATGAATGCTGGAAAAAAAAGCCATAAAAATGCCAAGTACATAGCAGTAGTCGCAAGACTTGAGCCATGCCGATTCCTTTGCAGCTCCGAAATCTCCACACCTGCTGCTATATTCCTCCAGTCCAAACCAGACCATTTAATCCATCTCATGCCTTCAGCTCCGTCTCGAGTCTCCCAAGCAGGGCCACTTCAACTCTCTTATGTGACGAGCGTTTTCAGATGGCTCCTCCCTATGGGAAGCCTTTCATTCTAGCACCAACCCATAAGAATAAATGCAGGAGGGAACAGTCGTAACAGTCTTCTATAGCCAGTCAGCGGGTGGGATTCCAGGACAGTCTGCTTCTTACATAACTACACTATAATTCAGGACGGGACATGACTGGAGCTATGACTTCTATAGCAGGACAACTGGGTACATTATCCCACCCAGCACAAATGCCACACCCTAAAACCAGCCTTTTCATTGGTAACAAAGAGTTGACACTACAATTTCACAAATGAAAGTTCGGTAACACTCAAAGTCACTCCTACAATAGGACAAGAATGACAAACGGATGCTGATACATATTCCCATGACAGACCACAACACCACTGTGCCATGTGCAGACTTGCGCTCGGTAAATAAATTGCCCTGCTACTCCAGCAGTTTTATGACTCCCCACAAGGGCAGAAATAACAAGACAAACCACAGCAGCTGCCCCACCATCTGAAACTGTATCCAGACTTTATGCCACTAGGTGTTTCCAGCAGACACACTTTGTTCAAGCTTTTTACTCACTCAAGCATAGTTTAGTTGGCCAGTAATAAACGAATAACACATTTGTAATAAAGTAATTTCCGACATTTTAATGAAGTTTTTTATTGCTGTTTTAAATCAAGCAAAAAAATGTGCAAGATAAAATTGCACATCACAAGGCTGTCAAATTGGGGCTGCTCTTAACTATAAATTGCCTGAAGGTTCATATAAAACGTGAATAGTCAAAGAATCTGGTTAAGTATTTTCTACTATAAACTACAGCCAATAAAGTTGGTGATGGTGTCAGTACAATTCAACTTTATTGCTGAATGCTTTGATCACACCCAAAGCTCAAGTACAACTACATATAACTTACTTTATTTAAACACTCACCACTAAGAAAGAATATAGGTAAAGCACAAATAAACTAAAACAGAATTATGGCTTTGCTAATTGAAAGATAACTGAACTAAAGTCCAACAAGAGCAATCCCATACACAGAATTGCATTATGTTGTGCTATGTTGTGTAGCAATCCTGTTTAAAGTATAAAAGGAGCAAAATGCAAACATGTAAAAAAGACAAGGAACTGAAAAACAAGCATGTCAAAGATTTATAAGCATGATACCACATGCAGAACACTTTCAAACCAAGTCACATGTATAGAGAGGCAGGCATATAAAGCTTTAATTCACCCTGTCTGCGTGGGGATGGAAGGAACATTGACCCAGTTTCAAGTCGTTACGCAACATCTGGCAGAAGACTCCTTGTGGACGCTCAAATGCTCAACTCCTCCTCACGCCTGGGTCCACCACACCGGCCCATGGCCTCTCATTTCTTCACTTAGCCAAAGGTTCTGCCAAGTAAACCAAACCCTACACCCACGGTAATACTTCATAAACAGCACCATCAAAGCTATAATTAAATATTAGTATACAAATTGAGAATGTAGAGATGTACTATATGGATTGGCAAATGGCTTTTCAGCAATGAAGTCTCTTCAGATTCAAATTTAGGTGCAAAGTATCACACATGATGCATAGTTGTCCTCTTGCCATCTGTTACTTGATAAAAAAAAAGCTATTAAACAAGAGGACATAATTGTATACATATATCACTCGTGGAAAAGGGGATTGAGACAAAAGAGCAAGGGAATCTGAATGGGCTGGGTATATGTGACTATAAAAGCATGGCTTTGACAAAACTGGGAACAAAGAGAAGATAACAATAGCTTGACAGAGAAAGACAGGGGGCTGTTCACAACTTTTTCCACAGAGGTTGGCTCTGAATGTGTTCCCCTCTCACATTTTTCCATCTGATTAAACTGGCACAAAAGTGCAGGTCTGACGCTGAACAATCAATGCTTGGTAGACAACCCCCTAGTGGCAAAGGGCTGCAATGCCTAATATTTCTCCCAGTTCTACTGGGTGGAAATTTACTGGGAAAATTTAACACATTGCATGGGGTGGGACAATTTAAAAAAAAAAAATAGAAAAAACACAACAAAATAAAATGAGCCAGCAATACAAAATATTGCCCCCAGCTGTAAAACCAGAAATAGTGTTGAACAAAAAAAATCACTGGACTCACAATTGAAATAGATTTCAGAACATTTAAAGGAACACCCTCATCACAGGTAATATAACTGAAGGGTAAAATGTATTTTCAGCAATATATATTGGAAAATGTACAAGTGTGCAGCAATTTAAAGAGATACCCTTCAGTCCTCCATCTGATAGACATGGCCGAACACATAAACGACAAATACATGTTTAATATTATGTTAAATCAAGTTACCATATGCAACCTGGGAATTTTCTCCGTGTCAGAATCAGAACCAGATTAACAGTAGAGTAGGTCAAACACCGAGGAATTAGGCTACATGGCAGACACCACATGCTCAAGCTGTCTTAAGAAATAGTAATAGGTGAGGATCGGCTTGTATAAAATCGCTCCAATCCAACATATAACCTCGATTTCAACAATAAGACAGCAGGATCGCCAAGACTGACCAGAAATCAGACAATGTGGCTCTTAATGTGGGGTTAGTAGAGGACAGCATGTACCCATGCTGCATGTACCCACCCTTACCATCCCCACGGTGGGCAAGTCTTTCAGCTGCACACCAAGTGTGTCATGTTTGCCTATTCGCTGCAATGCTATGTCACTCACCTCACTGCCTCCTCCTCTGGTGAGAGCAATTTATCGGGGCCATTATGTCTGGCGACGAGCCAAAAAGTCATATAGCTTTTTTCTGTCCATCCCGCCACCAGAAACTAGGTCAGGGGATCACAAGAACCCTCTACAAAAAAGTGTCATATTAGTCCGCACACAGCTGCTGGCACGGTCTCAAATCAATACCGTTTCTGATTTCAAAGCCGGGCAGTGAGGAAACCGAAAAGAGGGGGGAATCGGATGCTAGCGGCTGCTAGCCTCGTAGCTAGACAACCTACCTGCTGCTTAGCGGGAGCCATGAGACAGCCACGCCGGCTTAATTAATTACACCGTAGCAACGTGAACGGTGGGTTATCACAGTGGCGACTGTAGGAATAAAGAAAAAAACTGGGAGGTGGTCGGTGGTCGGTCTGCTACCAGCCTGAATGCTCGAGTCCTTGGTCAGTTGTAACGTTATGCTAGAAGCAGCGGCCGGTGAGACATTGTCCGCGCTGGTGTCATGAGGAGAAAACATTTGAGGCATTTCCAGCACTTTCCCCTCAGCCAGGAAACACACAAAAGCCCCCTTTCACCGTGAATGCTGAATAATTCCCCGACAGCCACACACATGACCACCCACTCAAATTGACTTAACGGCCAACCACTTGACAAATATTTGAAGAAGCATCCAGATCGCTCGCTGCGATTTTTAACGAATCAATGTCAAAGAAGAAGAAAAAAATCTTACCTGAGGCGTTTGACAACAGATGATATTAGACATATTTAATGCGAATTCAGAGTTGGTCGGTTCGGGTAAGAGGAAAAGACGCAACGCGGCTTCAGGCACGGCTTTGTGGGGGGAGGTGGTCTGTGTCTGTTCCCTCTCGGTAAAAGAAGCACGTCCGCTCTCCAGCTCGACTGGGCCAGCTCTGACGGAATGAACGGCCGCGACCAGCTACAGCGAGCGCGCTCCCGAGAGAAGCGGCGGAGAGCGCCACGCTGCCGGTGACGTCACGCTGGGCGGCGCTACAACGCCTGTTCTGATGAAATTCAGCGTATGGCACGCACACGCTGGGCATGATCGAGGCAGGAAGTCGGAGAAACAGGTTAAACAAAACGTGTTCGAGGAATTACTCTCTATTGTTGAAGTGATTTACTTAACTGCACGTGGATTGCACGGGTGTGAATTCGAAGCGTTGCAGCGCAGTGATTAGAACGATCAGCAGAGTGGGAGGCCTTCATCAGACATCCTGCCACCTCTTTTTAGCAGCATACAGTTATTATGGGGGGGGGGGGGTTCTGATTATGTCCTGATTGTTTCTAGGAGGTGTTAGTAAAGTCTGACACAAAAAACGTGACCAAAGATTATTACAACAAAGGCAAATATATTTACTGATTCTGTCTGGTGGCATAAGTGGAATCAGAGCTTACAGATGTCTTGTAATGTCTTCATTTCTTCATTCTATGTGCAGAATATTGTGTTGGACAGAATTATAAAGCAGGTCAGCTCCACTGCAGCACCCCTGTGGCTGCTTCCAGCAGGTTTCAGCAACTTGCTCAGGACACCTCAGCGAGGCCGGTACTTGATGACCAAGGCCTGTGACATATGTCTGCTCAGACATTGCCACAACCAACCTCCAGCAGAGTGAATCTGCATTTTTCGCCCGTCAGGTTTGTGTCGATTTCCTCCTTTTAAAGGTCACGCCCTCTGACTATTGCACCAAATTTCAATGGCACTTGTCGTTTTCTCCTCCGCGTGTACCTCTGAGTCATGTCAGCAAGTTAGAACTAGTATTATTGCGTAAGCTATTTGATGTGCACACGGCGGGAACATCCAGGTTAAATCCCTTTCACTACTCCACAGACGTCATACCAGGCAGGGATGGAGCCATTCACTTGCCTGGACTGAACAGAGCCTAATACTACTTCTGAATGTCTGTAATTAGATTAACGGATAAGAACTGACTCAGTGGCAACACGTTAGCCACCCATTGCATCTACATTATTGGAGTAGGCCTATTAGCATGTGAAGTTGTAGCATCGTGAAACCAGATGTAACTCATGAAGCAAAGAAGCTTCAAAAGCACACCGACCATTTTGTTAGGAGCCACGTTTATAACAAAGGAAGCCAGAGGTCTAGTCGACACGGATTAGTTTTAGCAACACAAAGTAATCTCTTCATAACAAACCCCTGTGCTGGAATTGTTATCACAACATTTTGTGTTTCCAGCCATGTGCGGATGACATTCCTGACAAGGTGAAAGAAATATTTGCTGGCTCATGGTCAAGAAAAACAAAGGGCCGGTTTTGGAGGATGGATATCCGCAGCGTATTTCACCTCCACTTCTTTTTTTGCAGTTGAGTTCACATGTGCCTGAAATTTAGGATAAGTAGCCTTACAGAAAACTAGCAAATTTATGGTAAAAAACAAGATAAAAAAAAAAAACCCAACCAAAACAGACTAAACTGATCAGATAAACCAGCACATGCCATTCCAAGTGCTTCCCCGTCCGACTTTCATTGGATTGAATGTAAATACCCAAAGCTCGAGTGGCATTACTTTCATGTCAGCATGGCTGTCTTACTCCTGGGCTTCCATCCAGTGCTCATTGATGGTTTAGCCTTTGTTAAAGCCCTCTCAAGCCATCTCTTAAGCATTCCCTGGACAGTCATTGGCAAGTAGTCCGTTTATCTCCCCAACACAGTGTCTGGAGGCTTGGATGCAGACGTGGCAATTATCGCAAATGGAGTCCGGCCAACCAGTCTGGCCAACCAAGAGGTGTTTTTATGAAAAGGCTGCAGAAGTACTGAGAGAGGTCAAAAGAAAAAATGATGACTATTGTAGTGCCTTCAGAGATATGGCAGGCTGGTCCTATTTGTAGAAGTGGTAATAAAACACAGACAGCTGAAGGGTCATTTCTGTATTTGGTCTGATGAAAGTTTATTACACTGAATTCTTGTTTATTTTGCAGCTGGTGGGAATAAAACTCTGTAAACCCTTTGATTAGCTTAAATCATTTACCTGAATTTTTAAAGCACAGTTTCTCAACACAATAATCCAAAACAAACACATTTTGCACAATCTTTCCATAAACAATCAGTCCTAGTTGTTTGCAGTGTAAATATCTGAGATACATTGGATGTTCCTGCTAATTGTTTCTACATAAAACTATCATTTGCTCATCCTATTTCATTTTGTGAAAGTCAAAAACACATGCACACAAAGCGTCTCACATTTGAAAGGGATCAACAAGATGTATTTCTACTTCACAGCCGTTCCTACAATCTAAATCCAGCATAAAGGCCTCGTCCATCACTCTGCTGAGTCACCTTGTAGGCTCTGGCTTCCCCCTCGTTCTACAGAGATTTGTTCAGTGAAGCTGCATAAATATGTTCCGACAAGGACACTATGAATATTTTAGGTATCTGGGCCTGGCTGTAACACGTGCCTCGCACTGCTGTGTGGACACGGCGAGATGCGAGGACGTTGGAATCATATCAAGAGTTTTGAGTCGCAACAGTTTTGCTTACATGCTGCACATATGTCAGCTTTTTCATGCGACTTGCACCCTTCCAACTTTATTTGATAATTCTGTCACTTCAGATAACACAAGATTAATCTTTTTCAGCCACATAGAATGAGTTTGTTTCCATAATGTTGTTTTTGCATTGCATTGCATCAACAATGCTTCTCTTATTTCCCCCAGATTCTTCTGAGTACAATAAGTCGTACTGGGAACATCAAAAGCGAGCGTGCGTGTTGGGAGTGTTTAACCGAGCATATGAGCTTTGTTGCTATCACCACAGCCCTCACCCTTGGGGCATTGAAAAAAGAGAGCAGTGCCACGTGACTGTAGGTTTGCACAGGCTCTTGATAAGGTACCGATAATTCCTGAAACTCGTCAAGCAAGCCTCCTCACAGCCATGACGGGCCAATGACACTGACAGGAGAAAAAGGTGGTTTCCACTGGGGCCGCTGGAGTTCGTGCTGTGTCCCTCTTTTCTTGTCTTCGTGTTGGAAATTGAATTTCTTAACAGGTGGTCACCTGACCTCTGAAAATAAAGATTATTTACAAAGAATTGGGCCAGCACAGTCTTGTTGGAACAGATGTTATCTGTGTACCGCTTTTCAACCTCTGTTTTCCTTGAAAGCAAATCCTCATAATGTTCGTCTCTGTGCCCCATTGACATCAAAGTTTATTTTATAAATGTATTTGAGAGTATTGCACAGCTCTTAAAATGCCGATGGTCGAGTTTTATGACCAACTCTCAAGACTTGCAGTTTCGACACATGTCAAAGAAGCCATTCGATGCACACTTTCAATACAATTTCACCACACCGTAAGGCCACAACACTCATTTTCTGTTGGTTGGGATTATTAAAGTTTATGTGGGTCTGGACTTGACACTTTTTTCATATTTGAAAAGAATTGTGGAGTTGCAGAGCTGCTGTCTATCACCTCGGCTATTATTGACAAAGCATCACTTTTTTCCAACAGGCCAGATTGAGGAAGAGAAACCGAAGCAATGGAAAACTCCTTCATTTTCATCCTAGATACTCTTTGTAATAATTTGTGAAATGACCTCACAACACAGTTAAAGGAGTAATCTGTAACTGTGAATAAGTTATGATCATTCAGTCATTTATCCATGCTGAGAAAGCATAATGTTGTCTTGCAAATAAGCAAGATTTAAATGTATATTCTTGCCAGTTTGTTTAAGCTAAGCATGGTCAAAGTTGGCTCTAGATATTGCAGTAGCACTTTGAAAGATGGACTTTTGAACAATTTGTTTTTTTGCTGGTTTTCAGTTTAAACACTTTGAAAGCACAGCAATTTAAACTACTTGCAACTGTTAAAGCAGAAAAAAATGACCATATCGACATTGAAAGATGACTTCTTGGTTTGTCCCCCACAGAACTGTGTCGACATTTTTTCCATTACTTTCCAGGTGGTGGACGCACAGGATCAAGGGTCTTTCTCTCAGTACCAAGATAAATACACAAAACCAGAGCAGTGGCTCTGTGTGTTTCCATACTCTAACTGTTCAACCCCCCCCTGTGGATAGTCCTGCTTTCAGGAAGTAGGTCAGTAAACTGAGAATTAAACAAGCTCACACCCTAAAACACTGAAAAGCATTATTACGTTGTAACAAAAGCCTGTTGCTCAATCAGCAGTCATCCCAATTGTTGCAGTTGTGTAATTGAGCAGCACAAAGTTTACAAGAAACTGTGCGAAAACACTCAAATTATTACAAACCACTGTCTGACTTCATTTAAAAAAGATTTAAGAGCGTCATTCTTTCTGCTCTCGAGCCAGATCCGCTTTAGTTTTTTAATCTCACTGCAGTATCACATTGAGTAATTTTCAACACTGAGGAATTTTTACACTTGCAGAAGTGATGAAAAAATAACACTTAAAAAAATTGCACCAATGTTGCTTTCATTGACTTCACACACTGCATGTTAGAAACTTTGGTTGGCCTGCAAAGCTTTTGGGTGCGACAGGAAGTGTGCAGCTCTTCCCCTGACGCTGTGGCTGGGTTCGCTGATTGCTGATGTCAAGAGTTTTAATATCAATTTGCATTCGTCTTTTGTCTTGTGACTTCTGCATTCAAATCGAGACCACATCTACAGTGAGCCCATTCAAAGAAAAAGGTTTAAACTTGTAGGGCATTTAAAACCCTCAAACTGAGAAGAGTAACAACACACAACTCTCGTATTCATAAGACACCAGGTGCTTCTACAGATTTTCTACTGGTTATATTTTTTGTGGAAGGAAGCAACTGTTTAACTTGTTTTCTTTCCCTGAGGCTTCTGTCGGAGAATCTGGATCGCTTCATATTGTAAATGTTTGGAAGAATGTCTTGCCGACAT
>JAUESE010000062.1:7085555-7096782 GCA_032274725.1 Malacoctenus triangulatus
AAAAAATTCAACAGGTGTTTTGAGCCCTTTGGAAAGTGTCAGTGCATCTTTGGCTTCACCAGTTGGTAGTATGATGTGCAGGCATGATCCGTGTCACATGGAGAAGATCCAGTTTCCTCTCACTCGCAGCTTCATTCCTTCGTCTTCTTTTTCCTCCCCGCACGTCTTTACCTGCTCAACTTCTGAGGACGTTTTGGCTGGTGAGCATGGAAAGGATCCTCTCTGGAGCTGCCACCTCGCTCAGATCCAACGCTCTCTCTCGTGTTTCCAGTGTGTTTAGTGAGAAAAAGCCAGAATTTCTTTTCCCAACTAAAGAGCAAAATTCATTGTGATCAGGCTCAACGTTGAGACCGTGAGGGGGATTGGCACGTGGGAGTTTGGCCGGAGGGCAAATGTCAGAGTTCAGTCCAGAGAGACGAGACATGTCTGATCATCTTGTAACCAACCAACCCCCAACCTCATTTCCAGGGTCACTCCACTCCAGATGTTACTGATGGGGGTGATGTCTGCCCTGCTGAAGAATTCAGACAGGCAGAAATGCATGTGTCCTAAAGCTGCAGAGCGTATTTGTCTCTGACTCTCATCAATGAGACAGAAACGAAAAAGGAGTTTGATGTTTCTGTTGGCACAGTTGGAAAAGTTTTCAAGTTTCCTCCTGTTGTCTGTGTTAGGATTCATTTAAAGACTCACATTCATTAGACGCTGACAGGCTGCTGGATGCATTTTAAACCTTCAAGAATTTATATCTCTAAGGAGACATAATCTCAGTTCTGTTATTGTATGTATTTTGGAAAGTCAAATAGAAAAGCTATAAAGTTGTGATTTGTCTTAATTTATGTCCAGTGAGCACATCTGGCTCAACCAGTATCAAGGACAGTGTAATTACTTTTACAGTGTGTGTAATTGTACTTTCAAGTAGTTTCAGTTTGTGTGCTCTAAAACATCATCAGAATCTAGAGCTCGAAAATGCTGATTGCTTCCATTTTAAGGTTCCTGATTTTGAATGTTAGAGAGTTGTTGCTTGAGTTTGTCCTCACTGTAATGTTTGGCCAAATCTCGGTTAAAGAGGTTTGGAGGATTACCTTGTTACTTTTATGTACCCGGCCTTCAACCCAGGTGTTCCGGGATTGGCTCCAGTGCCTCCTGTGACCGTCGGTGGAAAAGTGACATAGAAGATGAGTGAGTGAATTAAGTATTTTCCATTTTTTTTCAGGGAGGTGGAGACTGTCCAGAGATGAGCATTGGCGCCATTAAGATTGCGCTGGAGATCTCCCTGCCAGGATCCTTCATTTACGTCTTCACAGACGCTCGATCGAAAGACTACAAGCTGACACATGAAGTGCTGCAGCTCATTCAGCAGAAGCAGTCACAGGTTTGTAGCTCCTCTTTCTGT
The DNA here is from genome assembly GCA_032274725.1 of Malacoctenus triangulatus. Taxonomy (NCBI): domain Eukaryota; kingdom Metazoa; phylum Chordata; class Actinopteri; order Blenniiformes; family Labrisomidae; genus Malacoctenus; species Malacoctenus triangulatus. The sequence goes on from JAUESE010000062.1 coordinate 7,086,949, forward strand.
AGTCCACGGGGCTTTACCAAGAACGAGATTAAAGAGGTCTCTTCTTCTACGTGGTCATTCCTCTGTGCAGGTGGTGTTTGTGCTCACGGGAGACTGTGACGACAGGAGTCACATTGGCTACAAGGTGTATGAAGAAATCGCCTCTACAAGCTCAGGGCAGGTTTTCCACCTTGACAAGAAACAGGTCAATGAGGTAAGTGCAGGATGGAGCAAATCTGATGCTTGGCCCTGTTTTTTTTCATCCCTTCGCTTTGGGAACAAAATTCCATGTTTGAGTGTCAGCAACAAAGTAATAGTGTTTTTAAGAGACGTGTTTTGATCGTGATGACTGAAGGACTTAAACTTGGGTCAAGTTTTCCCTCCTAAACTGTGTTGAATATAAACTGTGTTGAATACAAAATACCAGCAGCTGGTTTTACTGCCTCCCTCGCGTCCTTTGCCCATGTTGGAGTCTGGACTCCAGATCAAATGTGCAGGAAGCATTTAATTGATTGATGCTTACCGTCACTCTTTCTAACCTGTCCAAGTCTTGTAAATCAAGTCCCACACGGGGAAACGAGGCGAAGGTATTTTATTACTGGGAAGTAGAAGTCTTTGCTTGGGAGGACGATAGATACTTTCAACTGTTAGAAGATGGCAAGACTTTGGCAAGAGTTTTTTGTGATGACGATATGATTAAAACTTAAATAAGTTCTTCTAATACACTCTCAGAAGATGTAGTTGTGCACAGTTACAAACACTTTGTTTTATTTGTGGTTGCTGGTCTGTTCAAGATCTGTTTCACCTGGAAAAGTTTGCATCCTTTCATTCTGCATTGAGCCAAATACGGCGTCCTCCTTACAAGTGGCTCAGCATCTGGGTTTCACACAGTAGCGTCTGGGCTCTCCTCGGGGACCTCGGGGGGAAATGGGGGGTCACGGTGCAGGGGGGGATGTTAGGATGACCTTGGATGCAGCTGGGGGGATTTGTGCGTCTGTCTGTGCATGTAAATTGGCGTATTATTGGAGTCTTGGCTGGTTATTGAAAGAGAGTGCATGAACGTTGGCAACACCGCAGTCCGTCAGGTGTTCAGAGCGCGACCCCATTGTAGTCAGAGAGCTCATTTCACACCGTGTAAATCACGTGTGTCTCCTGCATTCTTCACATGTTGTTCCCGTCGCTGTAGGTCCTTAAGTGGGTGGAGGAGGCGGTGCAGTCCTCCAAGGTCCACCTGCTGTCCACTGATCATTTCAGTGGGGTCAGCAACACTTGGCAGATGCCCTTCGACCCCAGTCTGAAGGAAGTGACGGTGGCGCTCAGCGGCCCAGCACCTGACATCGAGATCAAAAACCCCCAGGGTACGATCACTGCCAACGCACATCAACAGAGATGTCGGAGAGAACATTGAAAATGTCTCAGTTTCCCATTTGTTTTTTAGTATTTTCACTGTTTTAACACCTTTTTGATGCACGATGAAGAATTCGGGGTAGATCAGACCCATACAGATACTTTCAGTTTCATAGTCACATAATTTAAAAAGCAACATCATGAACCACAGTCTGTTTTTTCTTGACTTAGGTTTTCAGTGTCAGTTGATGAATAAAGCTCTTTTCAGAGAACATTTAAAGGCAAAAAAAATCACACAGTTGTAGAGAAATTAAAATGCTACTTCAGTATGAAAGGAAGCTGGAGTTAGAGTGAGAACGTTAATCTCGATACTTTCTTCTTAACTTTTTTTTCTGTCATTGCACAAATTCCAACAACATCTGGGATCCATATATATTAGCCACATGCTGTTTCACTTACAATATGTTGTCTAATGTCTAAAACACATCTTGCCTCCGTCGATTCTCCCCTTCAACGTCAATATTATTGTGTATGTAACTTGCAGCCATCCAGCAAGAAGTGTTAAGGAACAATTTGTATCAGTCAAATCGTCCTGAAAAAGGTAAATAATTGTCTTGGTGTCCGTGTTTGCCCCCCAGGGAAGCTGGTGGAGAAGAGTGACGGCCTGACGGAGCTCTTGCACATTCCCAACTCAGCCATAGTTGTCAACATCAAGGACCCGCAGCCTGGGATGTGGTCTATCAAGGTAAACAGTTCATTCTTTAGCTGGAAAACGTGCGCAAAATTACAGGCCTACGACAATTCCCAGAGCTGGGCTGTCATTTAAAAAGACTTACGGCAGATAGTTCAGTAGTATAACCTTGGAATGAGGTCACAGCTCACACCCCGGGAGGCTGCTGTGCCCTTGAGGAAAGCTCTTAAGCTGAATTACTGCAGTAATATGTAAGCAAGTAGAGACTCCGCGATATACATATATAATCAATTCAACATTCAACATCTGGTCGAAGCATTTCTGAACAAACAAAAACATCACCACAAAGGCGCATTTGAGCTCTGGGAGGATTTTTTTGAGGACGGAGGATGAAATACGTTCAAGGCCGCCGTTGTCAACACAACCTGCTGCACGTTTGTTTGGGCTCTCCTGCAGCGCGGGTCCAACTTGGAGGCGCCCTGCTGGGAATTTAATGTGACAAAGGTCACACGTTTGACTGCCCACACGGCCGGACGCAGATGTTGGGGAACGAGAAGCATTTTTACCTGAGTGATTTGTTGATGGAGAAACGACAGCCCCTCTATTCTCTTGGTGGGACAGTTTTTCTTTGCCCATCTTTGCATCCAGTTGATTTACAGAGAAATGATTGAGCGAAATACATCATATTTTAGATGTCATGTTTGTAAATGTGCATTTTTTGGATGCCTGTGACTTCTCATGAACTTCAGAACTTATTGCAGCTGTTGCTGTTCATATGGGCAAAAGATAAGAAGGGTTTCTTTTTGAGGCAGGTCAGGTTCGATGCACAAAAGTCAAAGAAAAGGCATAAAACACAAAGACAAGAATCCCAACGAGAAGAAAACCAGGTTGAGAGCGGAATAATGTATGATGCAAAAGACTTAAAGACAATTGGGCTAAAAATGGCACAAAGCAAACTTCTGATGACGAACACCTGCTTTCTGCTTTTTCTCTGAAAGCATCTTGTTTTAACTCTTGGATCCGGCCTGTCTGCACACTCGACTCTCTCCACCGCTCGCTTCGTCTCAACTATCTCGCTCTCTCATCTGCAGCCACATGTTTCCCAGGACGTCCAAAGAAGTGTGGATAAATACTTGGTGGGGGCTTTAGCTGTTCTGCCATCGTGGCTTTCCAGAACACTAATGGCCCTTGACGTCTCAGTGTACGACTGTGCCCATAGATTGTGTGTGAACAGGAATTTGATCCCTTTTAATCTGTCTTTAATTGGACATTTTGCTGACGTGTCGGAGCGAGGTTCACCCCGTTATCACCCCTCGTTTTTTCAGCTTTGTTCTGCTTACCATCACTTTGGCTCCATCCTATGTTTGACCCTTCTCTAAGTATCTAAGTACAGATACTGTACAAGCACTTAGGAAACGTGAACTATTGTAATACGTCATTTGGTGCTGACGGGAAGTGCGTGAGTGCTTTAAATATGTGCTCTGCAGAGAGTCATCGACTCAGACTACTTTTTCGCAGGATGATCTCAGCTTCAGTGAGTCCTTTAAAGCCTCATCCTGAGTTTTATGGCCCGCGATAATCGTTTGGGATTGTTGTCAGTCGAAAAGCATCCACACAACCTGGACGAGGAGCGGCGGCGGCCGCCGCAGCGTCCACCTCCCGTAACCTTTCCTTTGTCTCTGCCTTTTTGCCCTCCTCTGTTTTCTGTCTTTCCTCCATGAAATAATTGAAATAATATGTAGCACAGAGCAGGACATTGTTCAAGTGATGAAAAAGGAAAACTATGAAGATTCTATTTAGAAAAAAAACAATGAAAACAGCCTTCGAAACGTTCACGGTGAGGATTTGATTATGCTCTTCCTGCCTCGTTGTGGTGAAATCGTACCTGGTGTCCCAGTGGACCGACATCCAGGACGACTTCATACAACAGGATTCCTCATGCAGACATTTAGCTGCGTTTGTAACCAATAAACAACAAATCTGCATCTGTGCTTGTTGACAGAAAACAGCACATCTCAGGTCATCTCTGGGATGGTAACGAAAACGCTGTCGGAGGAGAAGTCTTTTAGTTTCTTTCCAAAAAGAAGGTCATTGGTGACACTCTTGCAGGGCAGGTCAGTCTCTTTTGGTGTGAGTGAGCGTGTGTGAGAAATTGGGAAATGAGTGTTTTAATGACAGGGACTCCTGTTGTCTGTGCTCCGCGCGACCTTTAAAGAACCTCTCGGCTAATTACGGCCTCATTTACAACCAACTAAAGGCCCCGGATAATTCTACGGTCGCCGTTAAAGCGGATTTGACGGCCACGACGTGCATTGTGTTTTATGACGGCAGGCATTAACATTTAAGGCCCCTCTGAATCCCCCCTTTGTCCTGACGCCACCTCATTGTTGGAGCGGTCGCTGGCGTAACCACGGCTCTCGCTCGCATGCGCGCCTCCGTCCTGCTTGTTTTCCCTTCACACAGGCCTTGAGTTTATGTCAGCCGAGTCCCGCAAACACTCCAATCACGCTCTCTCTCATTGAGGGCAATTGTAAATGACAGTTTAGGTTTGCGTGTCTCTACACTGTGAGTCAATGTCTGCGACACCACTGAGGTGTTTCACCTCAGGTGAGGAGTTTCCACCTCTCACTAACGTATGCTCGGTTGTAATTAAGCCGTCTCTATTTCTTCAAAAGACGCAAGACCGCACGAGCCATTTTCTGCTCTCTGATTATAGCGCTCGTGCTTGTTAGATTAAAGTATGAGCTGCAGACTAAACGGGTCATCGTGGAAGTTTGGATGTTTTATAAGCTCGGGTGTTAGCTGGTCGACAGCCGGCACCGACTCCCTCAAGCTGGCGTGTCTGTACATGTGGGGATTGTTGGCATACAAAAGGCCCGTTACACAACAGTCCCAACGTCGTGTCTGTCATTTGGGCCACTCAGCGTCGCCTTTGATGCAACAGGTCCTTGTTTTGTTTCCTTGGATCACCGTCGAGCTTCAAGCGAGTGTTTGGATTGAGTTGGACTGAGAAACTGGAAGTTTCTATCTCCCATCGTTACCCAATGAAAACCACTGGAACACTTTCACCTTCATTTACTTTTAAATGACACTTATAAAGCTATAGAAATAATTTCTGAACACACCAATAAAATGCCTTGAAGTTTGCAGTAATGCAGAGCAAAGGAGCATACAACATAAATAAGAGAACAGCAGTAACCTGTTTTCTTTTGAAGTCACTTGTCTTTTTCATTGTTTTTTCTTAAATGAGCTCTTTTCAAAGATTCTTTTAGTGTTTTGTAACAGCAGCATCTTTTCAGAAACAGTCTGTATCTTGCTCAGATAACTTATACTCTTTCTCAGTTTTTAAAAATGGGCAAATTACACAAAAGTGAATCGCAAACACAAAACAGTGATCGACTTCATGCATGAGTTCATGCAAACAGAGTCGATGGTCAGTTCACCAAAACCAAAACGTGGCCCCCTGAAGTTACACTGTACTTGATGTAAAACTCTCGGCTTCAAACTGTTTCTTTTGTTGCTACTTTACTGTTGTGACTCTCTCTGCATCGGACCCCCGAGTCACATTACCCGGGAGAAGATCCAAGACATAAACATCTGGTAAATGGTTTCGTCCTCTTTTAGACCTCCAGTAAAGGAAGACATTCAGTCCGCATCTCTGGTCTCAGCACCATCGACTTCCGAGCCGGCTTTTCCAGGAAGCCCACCCTGGACTTCAAAAAGACCATAAGTAGACCAGTTCAAGGTCAGTGAGGTCCTCTTGTCTGACCTGATCAAACGATGGGTCATATCTGGTTTCACCTGCTGTGTTGTCGTTATGTTATTTGAGGCAGTAAAGTGTACTGTTGTTGTGCCTCTACGTCTTCAGGTGTTCCCACCCACATCCTTCTGAACACCACCGGACTCTCTCCTCCTGCCCGGCCTGACACGCTGGAGCTCCTCTCCATCACGGGCGAGGTGATGAAAACGTTGCCTGTCCGATACTTTCCCGAGCGGCAGCCGTACAGCCTCTGGAACATCACGGAGTTCATCCCCCCCAGCGAGGCCTTCTTCCTGCGGGTGAACGGATACGACCGCGATGGCTTCTTGTTCCAGAGAGTCTCCAGTGTTTCCTTCTCCAGTATTATACCTGGTGAGTATTTTTAGAGGTGGAAAAAGTACTGAAAAAGTACAGTATGTAATCTAGTACTGGGGTCATCTACTCCAGTCCTAGAACATTATCTTCCTAAGCGCTTCAGCTGGGTCCCTGCTCCGACACACCTGGTTTAAATTAGCATGATGTCATCAAGTGCTGCTGCAGTCTGCTAACGAGCACTTCATTTGATTCAGGTGTGCAGGAGTGTCGATGTGAAATTGAATCGATAGACTTGTTTGTGACTGAACTTTCCAAAAGTGAGTGCCATGTTCTGCCCTCCCAGGTGCCCCTCAGGTGCTGATGCCAGCCATAACTCACGGCTACTACCTCCAGCGGGGGGCCGTCACGTGCCAGGTGGAGAGCTTGATCCCCTTCACACTGCGCTTCAGCAACGATGAAGATCAGCTCGGGGTGGACCAACTCTTCAGGTGAGCGGGAGTGTACCAGGAGTGGAGCAGCTTTTACCGTTTCTTTTTTAAGTTTGTTTGGCCCGTTGAAGATGAAGTGCACCGCTGTGCTCCTCTCTCGCAGCGAGTCCGACAGTGCATCATGGGAAATAGCCCAGGTAACGATGAAGGACGAAGGCTACTATGAATGCATCGCGATCAGCAGCGCTGGGACAGGACGAGCTCGCACCTTCCTGGATGTATCAGGTGAGTTCTGTGACAAGATTATGTTCCATCACTACACATTATGTGATCATTGATTTCATGTGAATGGTTGTAACAGCGTTCAAATACTCCCTGAAACAGGCCGGGGGGGGGGATTTTTGTCAGGAGACTGTAGTTCATTCGTGCTCTCCATCACTGCATGTAATGGTCCTGGGCTATTAGAGAGGAATGCCTATAGGCTGGCAAGCATTAGACTGTCAACAGGAGCAATTGATGTGTGATGGATCTACTCGCAGGGCAGCGAGCAGCTTAAAGTGTCTTTGTATTCAATGTTCTGTATCATGTTTAGAAAATAACACCTAAAGTACGCACGCTTATTAGGACCCAACATACCGTGTGTGTAATGGTGCAGCACATTGAAGTTTATGCCATGCTCGAAAGCTTTACACACGCACTTACACACACATGTGTGCGCGTGTGTTTGAAGACATATGGTTGGAATCGAGGTCGCAGTCGATGTAGGTTAAGTTTTTATAGCGTTCGACATCTTTCGCTGTCGGCCCCATGCAGAGAAGCTGCACAACGGCCGGATTAATGCTGCTTTGTATGGTACATTTGACCCCAGTTTATAACAGGATGGTGAAATCGAGACCTCATGTTGTGAGGTCCATGTTTTGGTTTGGACTGGAAAGTCAATGCACCACAGATTTAAACTGAGAAAAGACAAAAAAAAATACAGGGGTAAATACGTTTCGGGTACATAAAGACAAAAATGTTGTGTTGTTGGTCTGTGTTTATGGGATTTTCTTCCTCATGGTCAGTACACAATGTAAGTGAAACCTGCCTGCTGTGTTTTTAGTTGAAAGGATGCAGAGGAAACTTAGTTTGTCCAAGAGTTTGGAGTTCTATTTTTCCTGTTCGTCATGCTTTGGTGTATGAATAGCTAGATTCTCAACAGAGCTGGATTAGTCTTGTATTTCTTCTGTGTGAGTCACAGAAATGCAAACACAGCTTCTCCTCAGCAGCCAAATTTATGTCATCCTAATCCCAAGGAGCGATGCTGAATCCCCTGCATCCTCCCTGTGTCAGAGCCAGAGCCTCTGCCGCCCCGTCTGTCTTGCCTTCCCCTGAGCTTCCATCCTTCCCTCCTCGCTCTTTACTCTCTCGAAGCTCTGGTTTGACTCAAGAAATCAATTTACGACTCACTGAGGCTCAAAGTACAAGTGTTTTCAACACACTGATGGGAAAAAAGACAGACACAGAAGAGATATCAGATAAAAAAAAAAAACAAGTACTGAAGAATGATGAGCTCTGTTTTGATGGAGGGTATTTAATGGAGGTGATTTAAGGGACGCATCGAAGCAAATTGTCGGAGAGACAAAAGAAAGGCTGGAGAGAAAAAGTGAAACAGTGAATTTAGTTTCAAGATGACACACAGAAGGAATTTCACCCCCCCTCCATCTTGCTCTTCCCCCTCAGAGCCCCCTCCGGCCGTCACAGTCGAGGGGAACGTGACAGTTTCCCCTGGTTCCAGCGCCGTCCTCACCTGCCACGTCGTCAGCACCGTCAGCTTCAACCTCACCTGGCTGAGAGGAGGCCAAGACGCCCGCTTGGACCACCGAACGAACGTCCTCGCCAACCTTTCACTGCAAGTGTCCGCCGTCACGCCGGACCACTCGGGCTGGTACGAGTGCGTCGCTCTGAATGAGGGAGGCGCAGCAGCGGAGCGGGTCTACCTCACTGTGCAAGGTGAGGGGCACGTTTACAAGCCTGTGGGTTAGTGAGGGAGTGGGTGATGATCCGTCTCTGGGATAAAACACACACACTTCACACGCAAGTAGGTGAAATCACCCTGCAGTGATGATATCATGATATCGCTCGATGTCAACACCAGCTTTGTGATCAATGTCATAAATAATATGATAGATATGTGGTTCGATATGTGGTTTCATTTTGTTTTTGGTCTTTTCAAGACAAGACATAGAAACCCTCTTTTTTAGTCACTCGGTTTTCTTGCTGACCTAAATTTAGATTATTGAAAAGCGTCCTGTGATCTTGGAGAGGACTGTTGTCTCTCTCAAGGTAAACGTCAGTGACACACTGAAGGCATAATAGCAGTGCTGCAGACCAGGAACTCTGTCATTTGACTTGTCTCAGTGAGTGATCACTCGCACAGTTGACACTAAACATTTTCCTGTGTTTTATTTGGTATTTTAACTCACTCGTCAGTGTATGTACTCTGCAGGCTTTTCTGTTTCTATCAATTTTTGACAGTATTTCTGGGGATCCTTTTTGGCTCGTGTCCCCCGCTGCCTGAAACAGCTGTTTGCGGGCCCGGGGGGGGGGGTCCTAATTACCCTCTGGTTAGTCCCTTCCCAGTGATTAGTCTCGCTTTGAAGTGAGTCAAGTCTGCTGACGTATTGGACAAAAGACATTGGCCCTGAGAGCAGGTCGACACACTCATTGTCGATCGCACAAACCTGCAGTATCGACGACATTCAGTCATTAAACAGATGAAATTTGACTGAAAAAACAAAAAATTGTAGCATGAAGCCAAAATATAAAGCAAGACAGGACAGAACAGAGCTTTTAGCAGCTTCAACTGTTTGATTTTATTACGTTACGAAGTCTGGTTTTGCCAGGCGATTGAAAACAAAGCTTTGATGATGAGACACAAACAGACAAGATTGAGTGTGAGTGGGAGACGAGGTGGATAAATGAAAGAGGGGGGAAAAGGGCAGGTGATGAAGGGAGTGTTAAAGACAAGCTTCCTAATGACGCATCAGAGGTGCTGCTGAGTCAGGGTCAAAGAATGCAACCGCCCAATCAGGAGGCACCTCCTCCTTTTCTGAGTTCAGAGGTGGAAACAGAAGTTGGAAACAGGGTGAAGCGGCCTCCTGCTCGGCCCGCTGCCCTCGAGCCTGACGAGTGGCACCACGCAAGGGATGTAGGGGTGTTACGGTAAACTGCAGTGAAATTCTACGCGATGATGATCCCCTTCGATGTTTAACTTCAGCTTGTAACAGGCATCGAAATGTCAGCGGGACAGAAAGTGCAGACAGTACGGAGGA
>JAUESE010000062.1:7106270-7119873 GCA_032274725.1 Malacoctenus triangulatus
ATGTGATGAGTCATCACTAATTATAGTCACTTGCTCTCTTTGATCTCCTCTCCACCTTCCAGTCCCCCCCAGTATCCGGGGCTCGGAGGACGTGTCCCCTCTGACTGTGATTGAAGGGAGTCTCATCACGCTGGTGTGCGAGTCCAGCGGCATCCCTCCGCCCAGCCTCACCTGGAGGAAGGACGGTGCGTGAGCAACGAAGATAGATCGTGCTTTATCCGCACATGTGGCAACAGTGAACTCTGAGCGAGCTGTGTGGGTGCGACCTCCCCGCTGTGTATGTTCAGGTTCCGAAGTGAAGTCGGACCAGCGGGTGAGAGTTTTGTCTGGCGGGCGACAGCTGCAGATCTCCAGCGCCGAGAAGACGGATTCAGCCTCCTACTCCTGCACAGCGTCCAGTGCTGCCGGCACCACCTCCAAGGAGTACAGTCTGCAGGTTTATGGTACATGAAAGCCAAGACAACGCACTGGAAAACGCACATCTGCTCAGTTACAGAGCATTCATCGATCCAGGGGGACATGTGACAGTCGAGCGATGTTCCACATTAGTGTGTGTGTGTGTGTGTGTGTGTGTGTGTGTGTGTGTGTGTGTGTGTGTGTGTTAATTTGAAGGTTTGTGGCCTGTTGTGAATGGTAACAGGCACACTCTTCGTCCCTGCAGTTCGTCCCTCCATCAGACGTGCTGAAGGCGATGCAGACGACATCACCGTGACAAAGGGCGCCGACGTGACCCTCCAGTGTGCTGCGGAGGGCGTGCCGCGCCCCGCGGTCACCTGGCTGAAAGACGGGCGTCCCATCACAGGCCACCACGGTGCCACGGTCCTGAACGAGGGGGCGCTGCTGCAGATCAAAGACGCCAAAGTGTCAGACACGGGGCGCTACACGTGCATCGCCGTTAATGTTGCCGGACAGGCCGACAGCAAGCACGACGTCACCGTTCATGGTATCCATCAATGATGTATTTCGTCTCGGAGCTCAGTCATTTGTCGGCGCTCAGTCACTTTTTTGACCACTTTCTCTCTTTCATAACTCGTTCAGTGCCACCAACGATAATCGGTCAGGTCCAGTTTCCAGAGAACGTGAGTGTCGTGGTGAAGAACCCCGTCGCGCTGCACTGTGAGGCGTCCGGCATCCCGCTTCCTGCCATCTCCTGGCTGAAGGACGGGGCGCCGGTTCAGACGACCAGTTCAGTGCGCGTCCTCTCAGGTCAGTTCCTCCGAAAACACCCCCGACTTTCACCGATGTTGTGAGGAAGCTGTGCAGAAGCCCTTACAAACACATCTACTTATATCAACAATTTGTACTTCATTACAGTTATTTTCTAAGACCAACAGAAATGTTTTCTTTGCGTTGATTCGAAAGGTATTTTCAAGTCGCCACAATATGAGTCATCGTCTATTTCTTTCGAGCAGGCTGTGTGAACCGCTTCACTCCCCTGTTTGGTTTCAGGGGCCAAATAGTTGCAAATCATCACCGTAACAAGATGTAATAGGATCATTGCAGTGAGGGCCAAGCTTGGCAGATCAACGTCTATGAGAGCGAGTGAGGAAAAGCAATTGCTGCGAATTGTGTTTGAAATAGAAGCCTGAGCTGCATCCTGGTTTTTTTCTGTGCTCTCAACTTTAACTCTCTGCCTTAATTACCTTTAAAGACTTGAAATTATTAAGTTGGCACTCGCACAGTTGTAAGAGGGATTTATGTCTGTTGTGAATGGCTCAATTTTGGGATACTTCAATCAATATGCCAAACTTTCTCACTTGTTTTTGCAGCTGTGAGCGCAAAGGTTCAAATTATTTTGGTTAATAGCTCAATTTTTTTGAAGTGTGGTAATTTATTATCAAATTGTTTGAAAGGTTTGTCACATAATCTTTGGATTAGTTGTGCATTGTAGAGCAACCACCAATGAAGGAAACTAATCGACCTGTTGAACCCGTAGGGGGGCGCAGCCTGCGTCTGATGCACGCCGCAGTAGAAGACGGTGGCAGATACACTTGTGTTGTTTCGAACAGCGCTGGAGAGGAAAGGAAGAGCTTTGACCTCAACATCCTCGGTGAGGACGTGGTGAAAGCCCTCGAATAACGGCCTCTGGTTTTAAAGTCGGCCCGAAACATATTCGAGCCCTCAGAATGTATTCTAACATGTCTGAATGGCAGTTCCTCCGAGCATCGTGGGGGAGGGAACCCTGGTGGACACCAAGGTGAAGGAGAAGCACAACATCACTCTCAGCTGCGAGGCCTCAGGTAAACGACAAAGTCGTCTGGAGAAACATCCTTTCCCCCCTTTTTTAAATCTCTAAAACACGGATTAATTCAACTTTTTGTAAACTTTCTAACGTCTGAAAACCTCCCAGGGAACCCGGCGCCAGAGATCAGATGGATGAAGGACGGGCAGCCGTTGGTGCCCGACAGGCGCCACCAAATTTTGTCGCACGGACGTTTTCTCCAAATTTCTGGGGCGCAGGTGGGAGACACTGGCAGGTACAGCTGCCTGGCGTCCAACAGCGCCGGGGACCGCAGCCGGCACTTCAACCTGAACGTCCTGGGTACAAAGACGACTCACTTCACCGACTCCTTTTACGGGGCTTTTACGAACAAATCAGGCTGTTGAATAACGCCAGAGAACTGGCTGACTCGTGTCCCCTGCATGTTCCAGTCTCCCCCACCATCGCTGGTTCGGGCCCCGACAGCTCTGCGGAGGAGGTCACGGTGACCCTGAGCAGCCCCACCTCCCTGGTGTGTGAGGTCCAGTCGTACCCCCCCGCTCTGATCACCTGGCTCAAAGATGGCACCCCGTTCGAATCCAAACGAAACGTTCGAGTCCTTCCAGGTTTGCCATCGCATGCCTGGAGAAGAAGTGTTGTCCGTGTTGTCCGCGGCACATTTTTTTGACCCGTTGCTCTTACAGGCGGACGAACGCTGCAGATTCTCAACGCGAAAGAAGAGGATGCTGGGAGGTACACCTGTGTGGCCACCAACGAAGCCGGAGAGACTCTGAAGCACTATGAGGTCAAAGTTTATGGTGAGATTCCTGTATTTGTGTAAACACGCTGTATCTTTCTCCACAAGGAACAAGAGCACAGCACAAAAACCTGGTCGTGTCAATGTAACACAGGTTGGTTGGTGTCTCGAGTGGCCGTGCAGAACATAAATCACTCTGTGCTTCTCACTTCACACGTATACAAACTCACATTTATCCTCATTTGACATATACTGTATTTTTTATTTCTCAGCTGATCTGAGCCTGTTTTGTATTTTATTAATTTGTTGTTTTGCACAAAATATGATCAAACAAAATCAGTATTAATAATACTAATAAACAATGTGAAAGGAAGTAGTAAGTTTATCTAAAGTTTTCATATAAAACTTAAATAGATTTTGTCTAACAAACTAAAACTTGCATTCCTGTACTAAAAAGCAAAAACGCACTAAAGCTCAGAAAGATAATAAATGTAGAGGTGGTCAAGCATCTTCTGTGAGGTGTCAGAAGATGATTTGTTTACAAAAATATTGAAAGTCTCTGCAATATTCAGCCTCCACTTTGCTGGAGAGGTGAGATATCTTGGAAAGATGAATCTCATGACCCAAAGGTAGAACATGTGCTGTTAGTCGATCTTAAAATTTGAAGTGAATAACTTTAGGTGTTGAAGTTTTTTGTGGTACGGTCCCGTTTCCTCGCTGAGTCTTGAAGACAGTTCCGCACTTTTAACCTGCAGAGCTGCACAGAGAAGCTATTCATCAGGCTTTCTCCTCCTAATACTGTTCTTTATTCTGGGTGTGATGGGAGATGTTTGTTTCTTTTGGCTTGATGGAAAAGTCTGTGATAATATCTGAAGAGTTTCTTCAAGGCATCAAAATCAGACTGTCGACATTTTAGCATCCTTGTATGAAGGTCTTCATTTTAATGCTGCTTATGAGACGAGACACAGATGGTGAACCTCAATACGGCACAATCACGTCATCTCTCAAACCATCTCTGCACTCTCATAAACAGTGATCGTCCACACAGGACATTTTACACACTGTATTTAATACGAATGCGTGGAAAACGCATTGCAAAATGAAGGCTGGAAATAGTCGAGCAATTAAACTACCTGGCAACCTGTCATTATTACTGTCATACTCATTGTTGCAGTTTTGGATTACTTTGTATGTCATGTTAAGACCTCTGTCGAATGTGAACCTGTGAGGTCAAACCTCTGAAATTACATTTTATCACCTCCTTTCTCACTGTGAATGTTCCAGCTGAATGAAGAGTGAAACGCTTGTGAAACACAGCTGAATGTAGCCTCTGATTTGAAGGACTGAATAAATGCACAGACATTACTTTGATTTCAACATTTGATGTTCTTTATTTTTTCTAATTACAAATAAAACTAACAACTTCGATATTCTCGCAGCATCAATGAATTCTGTGACGTTAAATGAGGCAGGAGCCTTAAAGACACCCTAAATGAGTTTAAACACCAGATAAACTGTAGATAAACTGCAAAAACATGTGCTTCTCAAAGATTGTCCCCCTTGTGGCTAAACATTGTACTGCTGATCTTTAAGACTAGATGGAAGAAATTCAGCTTTTTTTCTTTTCTTTTCTTTTCTCTCGTCATTTTTATTTTACAACCCCAATAAAATGTCATCTGATCAACCTGAGGGTCCCGCCCCAGTGTTTGGGAATAATGTCAATATGCGTCATTATGCATCATACAAAGCTGATATGCTGGTTGACATGAGAGAAAAGCTTGTTCCAATATGTGTCGTGAAGTAGAGGAAAACTGCACATTTGTGCTTGTTTAAAAAACAGCATTTTGGTGGATGCTGTTTATGAATTTCTCCAAATAACACAGAGTCACAAATTGTTTGTTTTCTTCATTTGGCAAATGAACGTCGAGGAGAGAAGCTGACCGCGAAACTGTTTCAGTCACAGTGACAAACTTTTTGTAACTTCTGTGTTCACTTTTGATCTAAAGCTTTCCCGATGAGATGCAGATCATCAAAGTAATTAAACTTTAAAATCCTCCGTCGAAAACCAAAAAAACTCGCTTCGGTTTCCGTGGTAATCTCCACAAAAAGGAGCACCAACTTTTTCTGCACACCTGCAACGGACGGCGGACGATGAAGAGGCTGTGGATCAGGTCAGAGGGCGGAGCCTGGATGTGACAGTGACCGACTGAGGAACCTCAATAATCTTAGAAGATGCACATGTGACTTACTTTGATGTGAATGTGCACGGTGCTAAATACACACACGTTTTGATTGACCTGTTCAATCCATTTCTTCAATAATAATTCAGTAATACTTAAACAATCACCTGAATCAGACCTGTTCGTGTAGCTCCTGCTGAAAAAACGCTAAGATTTATACACATTCTGTGACCTTCATGTAAGCAGAAAGACTTCTTTAGCCGGTGAAGGTGTCTCTGAGAGCAGCAAGGCCATAAACTTACAAATGAAGGCACTCACATAAATGTCTCTCGTATACTTACACTTATCCTTTCAATACCTTCAACACAAATACGCTTTGAAAAAAAAACCTGCTCTATGTGAGAGGCACAGAGAGAGTTATGTGTGGAACGGCTGCTCGGATACTTTTGTATTTTCTCTCATGTCTCAAATCACACGCAACGTAAAGCTCTGCCGTCGGCCAACGCCTGCAGACGTATTGTTGGTGGGCCGTGTCTCAGTGAAGCCAATCCAACTCTTATTTGACACAGTTTGTTTTTTTTTTTTTCCGAATACCTCGAGCGGGACCGGCCCAGGGCTGGACTGGGATAAGATTTCAGGCCAGGAATTTCTGGCGTCAGTCATCAAACCCTGAGGCCGGGGATCCCTGACGGACAGTTTGCATCAGGATTGGCTGAAAAGTTGGGGGGAAAAAAACAGAAAAACTGTGACCTTAAATCAGAGAGAGAACGTCATCATCTGTGGAACAAAGTCCTGGATGAATAGAAGAGATGTTGAAGGTCTGAGGTCATTTTTGTGGTTTAATATCTCACAAAGAAAACACCTCAAAACATTTTTCTCCTTCACTATACACCCTTTTTAACATGTCACATATGAGACTTTTTTATGGACTAGACTTTCTCTGGTTGGTGGAGTCATATCACCACAATTCATTTCGATTCATGTGAAGTCTGAAGTTTGAAAAATCTCTGACTATTTAGATTCATATTTATTGTGTCAATCTGTTAACTTGAGCTGTGTTTTCTTGCTTCAGTTCCTCCACAGATCAATAAAAACGACATTCCTGGAGAAGGTTTGGCTCCCAAAGAAGTCAAGATCAAGGTCAACACGACGCTGACGCTGGAGTGCGTCGCCCAGGCGTTTCCCACCCCGGCGCTGCAGTGGTACAAGGATGGACAGGTAGCAGGACGGACCGGGAGGCGCAGGACGTTTCTGTCAGGAAGCAGCAAGTGAACAAAGTGTTTTAATGTCTCTTTCCCCTGATGTGTGTCCTCTGCAGGTCCTGAGGACAAATGATCACGTGTCCATTACAGCCAACGGTCGGGTGGTTCAGATCAAGCACGCTCAGGTGTCGGACACCGGCCGCTACACCTGTGTAGCCACCAATGTGGCGGGAGAGGACGAGAAGGACTTTGATGTAAATATACAAGGTGAACTGGGTTGACTGCCGCTGATGTGTCAGACGTTCTTACTGCAGACATAACCTCTCAGGTTGCCTTTCAGTCTTAATTTGAAGCAAGTTTTATGTTTAAAGTAACTGAATGTCAATGTTTTTCTGCTCGTTTTTGTGTCTGCTCAGTTCCACCGAATTTCAACAGGCCTGGAGGTGTGGGTGATGCGACATCTCCTCCTGGGTTTGGGGGGGATGCTCGAGAGGTGATACTGAACAATCCCATCTCTCTGTACTGTGAGACCAACGCAGTCCCACCCCCAACCCTCACCTGGTACAAAGACGGACAGCTACTGACCTCGAATGACAAAGTTTTGATCCTGCCAGGTGAGACAGACACAAAGAGGAAACGAGACAAAGAGCGAGTTCCTACTCCTCACTGTTTGTTTGACCCGCAGGCGGACGAGTGTTACAAATCCCCCGGGCCCAGGCGGAGGACTCAGGCAGGTTCACGTGCGTCGCCATCAACGAAGCAGGAGAGGACTCCATCCATTATGACATCCGAGTGCTGTGTGAGTAGAAACGCAGGTTTTTCAAAACAAAAGTCTTTTCTGTCTGTCTGAATCGGACCCCCCTTTCTCACGGTCCATCACGGTTCTGTCCCAGTGCCTCCGACCATTCGGGACTCAGACAGCGACTTCCCTGGTGAGGTCACAGTCCTGCTCAACAAAACGACCCAGCTGGACTGTCATGTGGACGGAACCCCGACGCCAAAGATCACCTGGTTTAAGGACGGACAGCCAGTCAGCGCCAGCGGTCCTTACAAGATTCTGTCCAATGGCCGAACTCTTCAGGTGAAAACCGGGAAGCACTGACGAATAAGATGAACAATTTAATGAGAATTTTAATGAAGGTTTTAGATGGAAAGTACATATCCTGTGTATGTCCACGTTTTTTAATAACATTCTGACCATATATTTATATATTGGATATCGGCCAATATCGGACATCGACCAATACATCGGATATCGGTTTTTGAAAGCCCCTGACATCAGTATCGGTATCGGTCTCCAAAATCCCATATCAGTCGGGCTCTAGTTTTAGATTTGTGGGACAGAATCCCAATTTATATTGACAAACAGTGTGATGGATTTATTGGGTTGTTTTTGGTCATGTTGCTGTGTGAATCAGCTGAGCTTTTCCCCACTGAGTGAGTTTATCAGATGACTGATTAACTCGCTGAGTTTAGGCAAAGTTCTCTCAGCACATTGGGGGGAAGATGCTCTATATAATGTGGATGCTATCAATTTATGAGAAAAGCAGAATTATAAATTAATGGCAGTAAGAAGCAACAAGAAGAAATCAGCTGAAATGAACTAAAAACATGCTCTCATATCATGTTGCTATTATAAGATGCTCATCGATTTCAAATTACAGTGTCTGTAAGCGTTATTTTGCTTGTAACACCCAACCTTGTGTCCATCAGGTGTTGACTTCTCAGTTGTCTGACACGGGCCGTTATGTGTGTGTTGCTGACAACGTGGCCGGAAGTGCAGAGAAATTCTTCAATCTCAATGTTCACGGTGAGTCACACGAGGAATTTCCAACATTCTGTCAATAGCAACAAAAACTAAAAGAGGAGTAAAAACTGGATGAGTAGCATCTAATTCATCTGTACCAGATCCCCCCTGTTGTGTGTCTGTATGCTGCATTGATTGCTACCTGGTTTCCTCCCTCCAGTTCCACCCTCCATCATCGGCCCGAGTCCCGAAAACGTGACGGTGGTGGTGAACAACTTTGTGTCTCTCTCCTGTGAAGCTACCGGCTTCCCTCCTCCCGCACTCAGCTGGCTTAATGACCGAGGCCCCATTCAGGCCAACACCAATGCACTCATCATGCCAGGTACTCAAAGGAAAAATACCCATCTCATCGTTTATAGTAGGATTACTTTGGCAAGTAAACGTACACAGATTAGAGATTATTGTTCAGGCTCATGAGTTAAAATTGATCAACATGAAGTTAGGATCACACCTGATTGTGTGTCCTTTTGCTCTTTGTGCCTTCAGGTGGTCGCACTTTACAGATAATGAAAGCAAAAGTATCTGATGGCGGAAAGTACACCTGTGTGGCCATGAACGCAGCAGGAGAGGCTCACAAACACATCTATCTCACGGTTTACGGTGGGTTGACTAAAGTATCGCACATCGAGCGTCTGACTTCTGACTCAGCGTTGAAACTCCCAGTAACACTTTCCTCTGTCCTCCTGCAGTCCCTCCAAGCATCCGGGACAACACGGGAGACTCTCCTGTGGTTGTCAACATGCTTGTTGGGAAATCCGTGACTCTGGAGTGCGAATCTAACGCCGTCCCTCCGCCGACCATCACCTGGTACAAGAATGGCAGAGTGGTGACGGAGTCGGCCAACCTGCACATACTGGCTGAAGGACGAGTCCTCCAGATTAAAAGCTCCGAGGTGAGGAAGTTGAATCAGCTTCATGTGTTTCTTTACCTCCTGATTTTTATAGTTACTTCTCTCTTTTTTGTACAAAACCATCTTTTTGATGCTGTGTTCAAGATTTTTCAGTCTTGGTTGCAAGTGAATGATTACCCTCATTAGCAGTACAAGTCTGACTTGAGTTATTTGTCTGTCTTTTTTGTGTTTCATCCTCTTGTTTCTCACAGGTGTCTGATACAGGACAGTATGTTTGCATGGCTACTAATGTTGCAGGACAGGTGGACAAGAACTTCCACCTGAACATCTTTGGTAAGATAGCCCGAGTGTCGATTTCAATACAATTTTTCCAAAGAAAACACTCGCACAATGATTTCAAACATGCGTCTCCCTCTCTCCCTCTTCAGTACCTCCGAGTATCGATGGTCCAGGAGAGGAAACGGTGGTGGAGACCATCAGTAATCCCGTCACTTTTGCCTGTGACGCTACAGGAATCCCCCCACCCACTCTCACGTGGCTGAAAAATGGGCGACCCATCGGTAAGACTGGGAATATTTCAATGAGCAAACTTGCAAGTTTCTCCAGCACAAACAAGAGTTCAACTACCTGTCAAGTCTGATCATTTGTAATCAGTTAACTAATAGTTTGCATATATTTATGCAAAGTTGGGATCGAAATGTGCACGGTTTTTAAAATTTGAATCTCACCATTAAATTCGGTGTTTTTAGCATGTTCACTTCTGAGAGTAACAACTTTGCCTTTTGTTTCATCCAGAGAGTTCAGAGTCCTTGGAGATGCACATCTTCTCAGGAGGCAGCAAACTGCAGATTGCAAGGTCACAGCTCTCTGACAGCGGCACGTACTCGTGTGTGGCCTCCAATGTGGAAGGAAAATCACGCAAGAACTACAACCTCAAGATACAAGGTACACGTGTCATTGTCATGACTGAACCTGTTGTGTAGCAAAATGCTGCTTCTTTAGATTATTTATGTTTGCCACGAATTATTTGTATCTGTAATTTCTGAGCCTGCCTGTCAAGGTAAATGCTACTTGTACACTTACAGAACGATGTTTGTGAACTAACACCAGTTGATTATATTCAGTTCCTCCCAGTATCTCTGGATCAGAGATGCCCAGTGAGGTGGGAGTGCTCCTCAACGACAGCAGCCAGCTGGTCTGCCGGGTCCGGGGAACACCGACCCCGACCATTCAGTGGTTGAAGGATGGAGAAGTCATCAGCAGTGGTGGAAAGAAAGGACTGAGGTACAGAAAAGTACCAATAAAACTTAAACTTTACGGTCCACTAAACCACACGGATCATTATGAAACTGTTCACATTAAACATGTGATTTTGTGTTGGTAAACAGGATCAGTCCAGATGGCAGCACTCTCACTGTGAGCCGGGCGCAGCCTGCAGACAGCGGCAAGTACACCTGTGTGGCCACCAACGCTGCAGGAGAAGAAGACAGAATATTCAACCTGAACGTCTATGGTGAGTCCAAGTCGTCGCACAAACTCTCCAACACGCTGTGCAGTTCAAAAACTCCCTCTTCTAACTCCTCCCTGCTTGACCCCCCCCCTACAGTGCCGCCTGTGATTGAGGGCAACAGTGAAAGTGTGGAGGACCTGACTGCCGTTCTGGATAGTTCTGTCAATATTGAGTGTGTGGCTGCCGGCTCTCCGCTGCCTCAGCTCAACTGGCTGAGGAACGGCCTCCCACTTCCTGTCTCCTCCCACATACGACTGCTCTCTGCTGGACAGGTGCTCCGGTAGGTCAGTGGACAGGCAGACACAGAGGACCCCCAAGTTATGATTTGAAGCCTTTATAAACATATATTTCATAATCACAGCAGTGTAATGGTGCACCTGCATGTTCTGTAGGTGATTTTACCTCTTGATGACACACAGAACATTCAAGATCCCATTTGAATCTTTATTTTAAAAATGTTCTAAAATACGATATATTTGGGACAATCATACGATGTGCTTTTCCTTCTTGTTAGGATAACACGCATCCAGGCATCAGATGGGGGACGCTATACATGTGTGGCTTCTAATAGGGCCGGAGTGGACAACAGACTTTATAACCTGCAGGTACTTGGTGAGTCTGAAAGCTTTTAAGTTCAGCGAGCATAAATACTCAGTCGCATCTTTTGGAGTCACATGTGGATCTGATGAGCTTCGTTGGCTGGGTATTGGTTACAAATTCTCCATCTTCAGTCCCTCCGAGTTTGGATGGAGCAGGCACCACAGAGGAAGTGACCGTCGTCAGAGGACAGCTGGCGTCTCTGCTGTGTGTTGCTGACGGGACCCCGGCTCCCTTCGTCTCCTGGCTCAAAGATGGAGAGGCACTCGTGCCCGACCGTCACCTCGTCCTCCTCAACCTGAACACCACCTTACAGATCAGCCAGGCCCGGGTCAACGACACGGGGCGCTACACCTGCATCGCCAACAACACTGCTGGTCAAGCAAGTCGACACTTCGGTCTCAAAGTCCTGGGTGAGTGAAGCAGATGAGAGCTCCTGTTCTTCACCTTCAGATTTTGATCGATGAATGACAAAATGACTTCTGGATTGTTTTTTTTTTCATTGTCAGACCCTCCAAACATTAAGGGGGCTGGTGTACCAGCAGAGGTCTCGGTGGTGGTCAATAACGTGCTGGAGCTCCTGTGCGAGGCCACAGGCATCCCTGCTCCTTCTTTAACCTGGCTGAAGGACGGACGCCCACTGCCACAGGCAGACAGCCTGCGCCTCCTCCGGGGAGGAGAAGTGCTCCGTGTGGCCTCCGCACAGGTCAGAGCCCAGAGAGATCTTCTTTACATGTTCACTGTGCAATACTGGTTAAACAAAGATCATTTCCCCCTTCAAAACAGGGAGTAAAATTTTGCTTCATATGTTCGATGTTGAACATGAAATCACTTTTTAGTGTCTCTGTTTATGTGACTCAGCTGGAGGACACTGGCAGATACAGCTGCTTAGCCAACAGCCCTGCAGGTGATGATGACAAGGAGTTCCTGGTTCGAGTGCACGGTGGGTAACATGTCACACAAGTGTTGATTATATTTCTATGATTCCTCAAAAGTCCCATTTTATACACTCTACAGTTCCGATCAGTACCTTTCTGCCCCTCATGCCTCTTTCAGTCCCCCCTAACATTGCTGGGGAGAGCACGCCTCAGGACGTGTCAGTGCTGCAGAACAGACAGGTGACTCTGGAGTGCAAGTCCGACGCTGTCCCACCTCCAACTCTCACCTGGCTCAAAGACGGGCAGCCGTTACAGGTCAGAAATCCAACAAACACGACCAAGACCAGTTCATGTTAACTCTGTGGAAACATCATTTGTTGATTTTCTTTCCTGCAGGCCTCCGCTCGTGTCCGGATTATGTCTGCCGGTCGCTACTTACAGATTAACATGGCGGAGCTCAGCGATAAAGCTCAGTACACTTGTGTGGCGAGCAACGTTGCTGGAAAGACCACGAGACAGTTTAACCTGGCCGTCAACGGTAAAACTGCAACAACCTTCATTTACAACTCGTTCTAGTCATGTGATTTGTGCCAGAAGCTGATTTCATTACAAAAGGCTAAAAGACCAAAACAGCTCCGTGCCTCTTCACCCTCAGTGGCTCCGACTATCGAGGACGGCTCCACCACTGTGTCTGTGCACATCAACAAGCCTGCAGTGCTGGAATGCAGAGTGAGCGGGGTGCCACCACCTCGGGTCACCTGGAGGAAACACGGAGCAGTGCTGTCAGGAAACAGCCCCCGGTAACACACACTACACACAATCCCCCCATGTCCTCATTACTAACCATTGTTTCTATGATTAGTCGCATGTTGCCAGCTTGAGCAGATCACTCAGCTTGTTCACACATGTGCAGGTATACGTTTGCAGAGGACGGCTCTCTACACATCCACTCAGCTCAGGTGACCGACACCGGTCGTTACTTGTGTATGGCAACAAATCAAGCCGGGACGCAACGCAAGAGAGTCGACCTGCAAGTCTACGGTTGGTTTGAGGACTGTGTGAAGCTGTGTGAAGTTGCCTAAAAGTTCAGTAAGACAACTGTTGGGTGATCATTGCTCTTTATGTCGTAGTGCCTCCGTCCATCGCCGACAGTCGCACCAACGTGACGGTGATCGTAAATGTTCAGACAACGCTGCCCTGCGAAGCCACCGGCATTCCCAAACCCACCGTCAGCTGGACTAAAAATGGACGAGCCATCAACACGGATCAGAACCAGAATATGTACAGGTTGATCCAGGTTTTCTCTCTCTCTTCCCTGATTTATAGCACATGAAGTCTCTCAAAAAATTGATGAAATCCTTTTACTTGATCTCACGTTTTGTCTTTATTCCTTTCATCTTTTTTTTTCATGCATTTTGAACTACATACAACTATGAACTTTACTTCTGTTTTATTTTTCCAGGCTACTTTCATCAGGCTCTCTGGTAATAATAGCTCCCACAGTGGAGGACACAGCTGAATACAAGTGTGTGGTCTTGAATGATGCGGGGGAAGACACCAGATCCATCAGCCTCACTGTCAATGGTTAGGACCACAATACTGTGTTTAACCAGGAAACCAGG
>JAUESE010000062.1:7305833-7316400 GCA_032274725.1 Malacoctenus triangulatus
AACTGATGTTAATAGTTTAAGGTGACAGAAATGTCTCAGATCCAGGTTACTCTTCCAACACTATATTCACAAGTGAAACAACAGACTCACTTGAACACCTGCAAACAGGTGAAAGCAAATGTTTGTCAATTTTTGCACGAAAAACACTCAAATGATCAACAAATTATCAGAAGGAAAAGTTTTTAGAGAATCCCACATGAAGCTGTAACTACTGACTTTTGTTAAATAAACAAACCACAGATTACTCTGCTAATTATGAAGCTGCACTGTTAAAATACCTTAAGTATGGTTTAACATGATCCCAAAGGTGGCAGAGTGCTTGTAGTTTTTCCAACGTTTTTGTTTCACAAACATCACAACAAGAAAACGAGTCATTGGTCCAACTTCAACAATGTGAAAAGAGAAATGTTTGCTGAAACACAGCGAAAGTTTGATCATCTGACTACAGATCAGTGCTTATTCAATGGTTCCAGGCCTGGGGACAAGGACCACTTTGAAAAGGCAGCAGAAACCACAGGGGGGCTTCGAGGCTCTGCCTGCACCCAGTTCCCCTAAAGTAGAAATGCACATTTCAAAGCTCAACCAAAACGAGACACTTGGACCGCAGAAAGTGCCCATTGCTGCGGTCGTCCCCTGCTTTTATAGGCGGGCGAGTGTGCTTCCAGCTTCACTGGGATGTTTTGGCAAAATCAAAGGTCAAAGAGGAGGTCCGAGGCCTTTTATAGAGGCAATTTGAAGGGGAACTATTAAATTCACTGCAAGGGGTGAATTGTGTCAAGCACAAGTGGAACAAAGCTGACTGGTTTCTAACTTCACTCAGATCATTCAGTCTGTTCTGCAGGAACAAAAAGAAAAGATAAAAAGACATTAAAAGTAAAACACTGCAAGAGGTGGACAACAATTTAGGCCCAATAAATTTGCTTGTAAACACATCAGACATTTATCAACCAAAAAAAAACCCTTTGGAAAATCACTGTCTTTCAAATAAAAAGACAGATTAACTGATATGTGGAGACATTCATTTTACAGCTTCTTGAAAAAGCTAAAACAAGTGCCACAAAGCTGGTTATACTGGAGGGACACATGCACGTCTCTCTCTCTCTCTCTCTCTCTCTCTCTCTCTCTCTCTTTTTCTCACACTCAGAGCTCCAGTTGAGGGGAAATACAAATTTTGGCAGACACACCGGCTCCCATGAAAACAATGAACTCCCAGCTGCCGTGTAAATAACACCCCTCATGACCATGTTAATCTCTTCCAGCTAATAACTGATTAAAATAAAAGTCAGAATGTTTTCCTCGGAGACGACACACACGAACAAACAATCTTAACGGCAGCAGATATACAGAGAGGCTAAATCCTCTTTTTGTCCTCCGACTTCAAGAAGGCACAAATGGAGGTGAAAGTGTTACTTCTCCTGGGAAGCGGTGGATCTCCGAGGGCCTCAGCAGGGTCACAAATAGCCTGTCAGCAGCACCCAAAGAAAACAGGCGAGATTTTTGAAAACAGGGTGTGTGGTGGATTATGAAAAGCTGCCCGAGCGCTCGTCCCTTCATCCCAACTGCAGAGTTCATACGCGCTCAGATCTGAGAGTTACAAGGAGACAGAAAAGCTCTCAGTGTTTGCACATGAGGTCGCGACCCTCTTTCACTGTCCGCACAGGAAGCGGTGTGACTAATCCAGCCGCCGTCCAGCTGTGCCGAGATGCTGCGACGGGCATCGAATTCAATGAGACAAAACCTTCAGACGCCGCAGCCGCAGCCGCGTCTCGTCTCCGTCTGACGTTCCCAAAGATAATCGTGTGCAATTCAACGAACTAACAATGAATCGACACACTGAAACGTTTGTTTGCATCAGCGAGTGTAAGGTGTACAAGCAGAAACATTTGTTCAAAACAATTCAAATTAATTGAGCGTGCCTCGTAAATGAAGACTTTCCCCTGAAGCCGATCAAACAAAACATGAACGGCTTTAATTTCCTGAACTCAAATAGTCTCCAACAAGATAAAACACTCCTGACTTTTTATTATCAAATATATGGCAGACAAAGGAGACATCTTCAGGTGACGCTACATTAAACGTAAATCTCCACATTAAGTGTACAGATGTCTGACTTTAAGTTGTATTGTTTTGATGACGCAGACTCGAATAATTGTCGAACATCGGTAAATCCTGCCAACGATGCCACTTTAAGTATTTCACACAAGACATCACCAGGAAACAGCAAGTGGGACGTTTGTGCAGCAGGAGGAAAATAAAGTGTTGAATTTGAGACAGTTCCATTAAATCTGATGTAAGTTTATCTGCTGGCTTGATGCCACTTTGAAACTCTTAATGAAACTTTAATCTGAAGTTTACGGCCTCAGCTGTGCAGATGAGTCTGAAAGACTCTTTCTTATAGTTTAATGTTGCCAGTTTCACTTTTAAAAAATTGTTCCCTCCTCGTTTTATCTGTAAGCTTTGCTGACATTTATGATGTTTAAGCTGCATTATGTTTCACCTCTGATTTCATGAGCAATATCGTTTTTGCAAGCTGCATTTTAAAGCGAGAAGTGAACTCGTTTAAACAGGCTGTCGACGGGTTTAGGAAGATCTGGAACAAAGGTTGCATGATCTTCAAGAAGGACACGATCTGAGCTGCTGTGTAAAATCCGGCCCTGCACTGAAATGTCTCCAGATGTTGAGACAAAGAAGGAAACAAATTAATGAGCAACGCTGACGGACACGAGAGGATTAGCAGCGACGCCGACCTCTGCAGCGATCGCTTTACACCGAGTCATTGATTGAGCTTTGATCAGGGAGAACAGTGGTGAAGTACTTTCACTGACGAGTGCGCTGAATACTTTTCATTCTCATTCAACAGCAAGCATCCAACAGTTACCGAGTAATATACGTGACGATCAAAGCCAGCAGATTAGTTTAAAGTACAAGTTTTGTTTGCAAGATGTTGTGTGGACTTCGAGCATGAGTACTTCAGTCGAGACATTTGTTCTCACGCTGATGAAAGATAACTACAATTTCAGATTGTGTTGCAGGATGTTTGCTCAATCAATATCTCAGGTTAGAGAATTACAGAAGCTCAGAGAAACGTCAAGTTGAACCACTGTTGCTCTTCATCTCAGTTTGACACATTTACATTTATATTCGAGATTTGACGGCGCTTCAATCCGCAGTGTTGGACATCGTGAGTAAATTACAGCAGTTTGTATTTATTTCTACAATGCAAAAGCTAAAGATGAAAAGGATTCATTCCCAGTCCAGAGTATAAAACTTAGTGAGATGTGTATGTATCTCTGTGAGAACCCTCTCCTGCTGGTAACATGGCTGTCAGGAGCGCTTTTAAGTTGTAGCAGAAGACTTCCCCTGGACGCACTTCCACAGATGTAGTTAAAACTTCAAAGAGGCCAATACTGAGAGGAGACTGGCTCCAAGAAAGTGGCTCAGCCACTTTCCACGGGTGTGTGTGGCCTCACCATCTGAAACACAGTCCTGCATAACCTCAGGCATTCAGGGAGAAACCCCTTCTGAAGGAGCATCTCCTTTACAGTAAGCAGATATGCAATTTGGTTTACCCACTTTTCAGCTACTTCCACAGTAAAAAAAAAAAAAAAAAAGTGCATTTTAACAATGAAGTAAATCCCAAAAGTGCAGATCAGAGCATGCATTTGAGTACTGAACATCATGAGAAGGAGGCACCTTTGATACGTAGGTCTTACATGCTCTTTACTTCTTGTTCTAAAAGAATCAGTCAATGCAAAACTGGATTCAAGTTCAACATTTCCACGCAGGGAACCGCTCAGCTTTTCCTCCGCGCTGCGTGCAATTCATCCCACAGCCATGAATGTGCCGAGCATTAAACATTCACCAAACTGGTCGCAAAATAAAGCCAGAAAAAATTCCTCCAAAGGTTGTTGTGCAGATTACACTTCTGCTTCTCTTACTAGCCCCTGAATGAGGAGGTTTGAGGCCGCTGGCAGTGCAGACAACACCCCGCCTCTCCGGCTCAACCTGGAGAGGACAAATCTTTTCCCCGGCGCCTTGTAGCGGCTCCTTAGCCTTTAGCCCACGGCCGACTCTCTCCTTATACATCTATTAGCTTAGCTTAGCTGCACAAAACCTCGACTTAGTGGGGGTTTCGGGGTTGTTTAACAGCTCGCATGTGCTTTTTAAAGGCAGCCCGGGAGGATAAACACCAGGTGCGGGTCTCTTTGTGTGCTTGCTGGTCGCGGCGCTGCTGAATGGTGTGGCACACTGTGGCTAGCACTAGCGGTAAATACCGATGTATGAGTGGCCAGCTAGCATAGCTCCAGAGCCAAACAACTACGAGTTCATTAGCAGCAGGAGCGTTTTTTCTCTCTTCTGGCGAGCAGAACAGAGGATTCATTCCTGCCCTGCCAGCACGCAGCCGGCTGCCATTTTCACCCCCAAAAGTTCACACCCCCGTAAGCAGACTGGAAAGCAACAGTACCTGGTTCTCCATGTTTCTCTGTCTTCACTGATTGTTGTATATATTTACAGCGGCGTTTGCGGAGCGTCTCCCCAGCCTCTGCTCCTCATTGTGTGTCAATCCAGCCCAGAAGCGGAAGGCAGACGGCTCCCCTCCCCTTCCAGACGGCCGCTGGCAGGCAACCAAAACAGAAAGCTCTCCCGGCCAATGGGAGAGCGGGAAATTCAAGCTCTCTTGAAAGAAGCCAATCAGAGCGAGCAAAAGGCGGGGCGGCCGCCGAGCTGCAAATACAATTAAAGCATTTTCTGGTGGTTTTCTCGAGTGACAGCAACCCTGTCCCAATGGGTGCTGCTCTGTTTCAATTGTAAAATGCACAGCAGGATAATTGATTAATAGCAGGAGTTTCAAATTGTGGATATTGCCATAAGTGTGGTGCATGAAAAATCAATACCATTAACTGTGAGGCTCAGGTCCACTCAGGTACCTCACACAGACCTGATGTAAATGTCCCAGCTTGCTGCAGTTCAGGCTTCACTGTGCACATTTGTCACTGCTCCAATGAGGCACACAAGCCACTGAAACTAAAAAAAAAAGAATAAAAAGAGAGTAAAGTCTTTTTTTTCAGAAGTTTGAGACTGTGTGAAACGTTAATGAAAACATGATGCAACGGTCGGCAACGTGAGCCTACATTTTATTCACCACACATTTCAAATAAGAATCCTAACAAACTTTACATTGTTGAGAATTGACGGCAACACATCTTCCTCGATGATGTTGGGTGACGTGATCAGGCCTGAGGAGAGTTTTCAGGAGTGGCATCAAATGTCAACCCCAGGCTTCGTCTGTCCGTCCACACATTTGTCTTCCACTGACTGAGAGCAGCAGGTTGCTGCAGCCCAACACAAAGTAAACTCATGCAAACGTGCACGAGCCCAGAACTTTGTAATGAGACGCCAGTGCCGACCACGGCACCAGGCGGCCGCGAGGAAAAGCAAACAAACCTGACGGAAAGTAATAACACTAAATAAAAACAATGACGCCTTCACCTCTGGTCCTGGATCCTAATCAAATGTTCAAATATGTGCAGGCAATGAACAGAACAGCCAAACATGGTAATAAAATTGTCTAAATAAGGGTTTCATCTGTTGAACAAGTTACATATGTAAATTTGTTTGCATGAAATTTGCATTTCAGTCGTTGCTCAGTGCGCTGCATGTAAAAACACAAACATTAAGATTCACATACCTTGTATATTTCAGTGCAGTTTAAGAAATCAATCTTTCGGGATTTAAAATGTGTGTGACTCTGTCCTGCCTGTCAGTCTTTCTTTTGGCATCCTACTCGATGGTCTGAATAAAGTGAATTGGTAGTAAATTGATTATAAGTCTGATTACACAAAACATATTGTGCTCTCTTTTTCTAAGCATTATGCTACAGCCTCGTCCTTTGCTTCAGATCAACATATGAAGTCTAGTCAGGAATTAGTATGAATGTGGGTTTTCTTCTAAAAATGAACAAAGGGGGGTCTTTACATGCAAATCTGTTCATGTAAATCTTTGTTATCATTCACAGTTACAAAGTCTGAGAAGAATCCTGCTTGCACTCCGACTGAAGACTTTTTTTAAGAGTGTGGGGGTCCACTGCAGTCAAGTCTCTGCAGCGATCAGGCTTTGAAGTGAGATTAGCGGGCCTCAGCTATGTGACAGAGGGTCACCACTCTCTCACTGGCTCGGTGCCTCTCCATCTCCCGCGGCTCAAAGTGATCAAGCCTGAGTCAAATCTTGAGGGGGAAATATAAAGGAGTCCCACCTGGCTGTCAGACACGATGGTGTCTGACTCGTAGTGAGACATCACCCTTTAAGTCCCCTTTTTGCAACAGAGAGAGAGAGAGACAAAATACCATAAACCACAGTTTCCAGAAGAATCAAAGCACATTTGTCTTCAAGAACCTTCACACTTTTGTTGTATCACTAATTGCACAACATCAGTTTAAAAAACAAGTAAAAAAAGAAAAGCATAAAATTGAAAATTGTATTTTCATAATTAGTTTGTTGATAACTGGCAGAACTACAAGCATCCTACATTGCTAATACATTTATTCGGGCTTTTGCCTTTAGTTCTTCAACTGGCAACATTTTGACCTTTTATCCTGATTAATGCTCAATAAATTAAAGAGGAAACTTTTTAGGGGCCCATTTTTTCAAGTCCAAGTGAGGACGTAACAATGTTTTTTTTTTCAGTTTTCCTGCAGGTATGATTTGTTTTCACAGCTCATTGTTTTACAGTTCAGTTCAAACATTCACTATCAGTCAACATTCATTTGAAATCTGTTTTATTTTTCACATGTCAAAAGTATCAGAAAGCTGCCAAAACAAATGTAAAGTTATTTTGAACTCTCCAGGTTGCTGCATGTATCCCTCTGTGTTCTTGTCTCAGATGTTTTGTCAGAAAAGAAAGCAGGTTTTTTACTTGAAGACATCTTTCTCTATGCAGTGTCAGGGAGCAGGGGCTCGCTGCACTCTGCAGTCAGTGGACTTTGAAGTGAGATTATCGAGCTGCAGCTATTTGACAGAAGGTCACCACTCTCTCACTGGCTCACTGCCTCTCCTCCTCTACTTCCTGCTCCTTCAGCTCTCTCCTTCCTCCTCCCATGAGAGGAGGAAGAAAAATCATTGACCAAGCTGCTGTCTTGGATTGGAAAACATTGTACAGTTGAACCTAATAAAGAGATCAACTAAATGCGATCGTATTATGTTAAATGTCTGTAACTGTTTTCAGTGAGTTTTCTAGTAAATGAGACAGATAATTTCTTGTTTTTGTTTCCGGATTCCAGCAGCTTATTCAGTGTTAAATAACCAATCGGCCACTAGAGGTCAGTGTTGAACACCAAAAACATCTGTGCAGTTTTTCTGTGTGTATGTTCCTTTGAGTCAAAGGGATCTATTGTTGCGCTTATTGTTTTTTTTTCAGGAAAGATCATGTCAATGGGGAATTTTCTGAATATTCTCAAACATACGCAAATGGAACAAAAAGGTAGGTCTGGTCAGTGAATCAGGAGTCTGTCGTACAAAAGAGGGATTTGCATATTTCTGTTGTTAGTGATACAAATGTGCTGTAGTCATATTTCACAGGCTTGGAATCAAACACAAATACACAAAAACACATATTTTTTCAGCTCAAAACTGTAATGGGCAATGTTTCTGAAAATTTGAAAATAAAAAGCTACTCATTTTCCTGTTGTGATGTCAACACAAAGTTGTGGTGAACACTTATTTCTGCATTAAGGACACTCCAAGAATACAATCAACATCTTTAACCAGAAAAAAGTTTTTAAAAAGTCCTGGAAGTGACAATTTGGCTCAAACAGAGCCTGAACCCCACATCACTGGACCTGTCACAGCTCACAGAAAACAAACTTTATGTTTACATTTTAAGAATCAATCTCGAGTTTGTTTGATGAAAAAAAAACTGCATTCAAACAAATAAAAACACATCATCCAGACTCTTTACAAACTGAAACTCACACACACACAAACACACACACACACACGCACACAGTTTCTCTCATTGTGTCAGTCAATTTGGGTAACGGTGAAATCACATCTTATGTATCTTTCTATCGTCATCATCGTCATCATCATCATTATCTGAAATATGATTCACAATTATCATTGATCACTTTCAAAAAAGAAGAAAGTAGAGAGGTAAAGCAACAAAAATCATTTCTATTCAGTACCGCTGAGTTTTCAAATATTTTGCTACATAGGACATATGAACAGATTCTGCCTAAATTTACTATATTCTTATAACAATTGACAAATAAATAGTCATTTGATTAATTTTCAAACAAAATGTTTCAGTTCACTCTTCTTTACTGTCTCTGTTGGATATAAAGCAGTCACACTTGATGAAGCTCACAGGTGAATGGCAGCTGTAAAATTGAAAATTGATCTTTTGATATTTGTAATTTTATTACTACACATGAAAAAGCCCTGAAATCTCACCTGTTTATCATATGTACGATTTCTTTATTTAATCATTCTACACTAGTTAATATGAAGTCAGAGCAGCAATATTTCACTATTTTGGTTTTTAGTACTGAAAATCAACTTAACCAGAAATAAACAGTCTGAAATCTCATCCAGGTGTGAGAACGAAGCCTGACTTGACAAACCCTAAAACTCAGTTTTATTCATTATTGACAAAAACTCTTGTGTAAAGTTTTTTTTTTCTGTCAACACATCAACACACATCACAGCCAATGATTGTCATCACACAAATGATGGCCCTTTTCTGTTTAGATGAACGGCAGCCGCTCCTACAAATCAGCAGTGTTTTCTCTCTCTGTGCTTCACTTTTAAGGCAACAGGTAAAATGTGTACTGTCCTTCTCTCGGGGTCAGAAACACATCACTCCTGTGGAGTGAAAATGATGATGTTTGTGTAGCAGGTTCAGTCTGCTGGAGGCAGCTGCTGGTACGCTCCGTTTGCAGCCTTCCCGTTCATGAAATGCAGTACCGGGGTGAACACAGACACGTCCTGCCGCTGTCAGCACCGTTTCTGAGTCTTGGTGGTGCCTTTCAGGACAATGTGAGGTAATCCAACGGCCCATTTGTCGCAGGGCCAGTACTGCAGTCCAGGCAGCGAGTATGGTATCTCGTAGTTAGCATCCAGGTAAGCTATCAGCGTGCTGCCGTAGGCGACGGCCATCACGATCAGGATGTGCCTGCAGGAAGGATGATTCAGGCCTCAATACATAGAAATGTGCACTTCCCCTTCTCTTAGACAGGGGGCAGGTTTACATAGTCTGCTGAATGCAGCATGCTTGCAGGCAAAACTTGTGGTCAGAGTGGATCAAGAATGTGCGACAGGAAGGAGTTTAGAACTGGAGACACCATGGTTCACATGTGGTTCGATTTAAGCACACACGTGTGCATGGGCTAAAGTGCAGGAAAGACTTGGGATCTGATTACATGTCACAGTGAATCAATGTTTCCTCGAGCCTGGAGTTTAACAAAGCACAACCCCATGCTTTCCAACAATGATGTTAGAGATAAATGTTGACTTGAACCTCCATTTTAGGGTCGTATTGCTCCTTTAACAAGGGTCATTTCAAACGAGACTGTATTTTGTAAGCCTAACCCAGCCTCTGTTTTCTTTTCATAAATCTAATATTATCATACAGTTATAAACATTTTACATATGAAGAGAAAAACATGAGACAGAACATTTAAAGGAAACAGAAAAGAACGTACCAGAACCCGTGCAGGTAGCAGAAGTTGAGCCGCTGCCAGAAACTGCAGCCAAAGCGGTCACTAATCCAGCAGGAGATGGCGAGCACCCACAGGGCCACCGACAGCTTGGCGAGACGCAGCACCTTCTGGTCGGTGCAGCTGATGGAGGGAGAAACGGTCAGCGAATCGACGCCGTGACGAGCGCCGAAGAAAAAGGAGGCATCTTCATCTCACCATCTCATCTCCACCGCCAGAGTGTAGAGCAGGTGGAGGCCGAAGCAGTTCAGGGCGTAGGCGTTGGCCGTGGGTTTGACAAACGAGGACAGCGTGCTGATGACGGTGATCGCCAGGACGAGCTTTGAAAATGTGGACCTGCCGTCAAACAGAGATTTGATTTACAAAAGAGCAGAGGAGACATGAAATGTGCTTTAAATCAGACCAGGCTTGCAAAGGTTGACAGATTTCATTGTCTGAGAATCAACGGCAGACAAACAGAAACAACTACTGGTAATGCAGTGAGGCTGGTGGCAAATTACAATAGCTTGATGGGGAATGTCAACAGAAAGATTCTAAGAAAAGGCATTATAAATGCATGTAATTTACTATTTTGCACTATTACTCCTGTAAATGAGCACAATGGTTTGACTTTGAACTCGTGACAAATGATCACGTTTGAATTTGATAAACTTGCAAGGATTTCTTCAGAGATGAATAAGTAAACTTTTGATCAACTTCTAACATTAATCACAAACATTTATCACAGAAAACAACTGGAGCCAATAACAACAATCTGAGAACAGCAACAGGGAACCGAAATGGGGATGTTTTCACCTGCGTGAGATTGAAGTGACATCAGACATTCAACTAAAGCTGCTCTGCTTCACTGATTC
>JAUESE010000062.1:7396329-7409044 GCA_032274725.1 Malacoctenus triangulatus
GTGTGTGTGTGTGTGTGTGTGTGTGTGTGTGTGTGTGTGTGTGTGTGTGTGTGTGTGTGTGTGTGTGTGTGTTTCTTAGGTATTCATTGTTATGCGTTGACGTGATGTAAAAAATGATGATGTGATCATACTTTAAACGAGTGGACCTGGTTTGGTCGCATATTGCACAGAAGCAACTCCACACATCTTACATCAGCCACAGGACACACACAGCTTTTGCCGCTGCGCACGTACTCCGCGTCCCAGTCCTGCTGAGGCCTCCCAGCAAAACACAACCCACTGGACGCGTCCCAATACGTGAAAATTGCTGTTTTGGGTTCAGAGCCTTTTCCTCAAACGTATGAAAAACGTTTGACTAAGACTCTTCTAATCCCCATTGATAACCTGCTTTGGTACTTTTACACTCACTCAGCATTATGTGTCCCATATTTTACAGGTCTTTGTGCGTCTTGACCGGAAAACCAGAAAAGAACGATGCAGTCAAACTAAATGGTACCTTGCCTTTCACATCCCCTTTCTAGAAAACACGTGACGCTGCCAGACTTGTTGACGCAGACCCACATGTGGGCGGAGTCAGTTGTGAGGTTATAAAACCACCCACACCGTTGTCTCTCCACCACCTTCCACGCACTAACGATCAGGCGTCCCCCCCTCCCCTCCTCGACCGTCCTCTGCGGCCGTTGATCGAAGCAGTGGGTCCAACAACGACTCTAACACTGGAGCTATAAAATTACCAACGGGGTAAGTGCTGAGTCTTATACATCTGCTTTGCTTGAAAATATTATTTAACGGCTATTCAATGGCTGTGTTGCTTTGTTAACGGCAGTGAGTTAACCGGTGAATTGGTAACTTTTAAGTCCTCGCGCACACTCCAAGTGCATCTATTACTTTGGAAGGAAAGTAAATTGTAGAAACTAACGGGTTCCTTTTTTCTGGCGTGTTGTTTGGTGATTTTTCACCGGAATACTGTGTAGCTTCTTGTTAGATTTTTTTTTTTGCGCCACCCAGATTGCAGTATCGTCTTGCTGAACTGTCCGCAGTTGACCTAAACGGTTAACTACGGCTAAACTGGGGGTGTCTCTGCAGGCGATGGCGAAGTTAGGCTCCCTTTGAGCAAGTTGAGAGAAAATGTTGCTGCTTTTTTGGCATCTACGAGTGCTGTGTTAGCGAATTGTGTGCTGAAACTAAACGTTTCCAATTTTGTGTTCTCCAAACATTTCTATAAAAAGCTAGAGACGTGTCGTTGATGTGACACGGCCAAGCCTGGTCAGACAATGAACGGATAGTTGAACAAATCTGGACTGTCTGTGTCTGCCCACGAATGCGAAAGATACCGATTGCTTCTGATTATTGAATATTGCCAGAAATGCATCAGACAGTTGGCACATCGGTCGAGATACGGCACAAAACGTCGAATAACCATTTGGCGTCTCTGGTATCATTCAGTCCATGTACGACAGAGGAACACGTATTCAGCCCTGCTCCAGCCTTAGTTTTGTCTGGTGCATGCTAAGACCTCCAACTGATGCTGCATGTATTAGCATTTTGATTGATACACTGGTGGTTGTTTTTCAGGGTGAGGGGCGGGGGGGGGGGGGTCGTCAAATATAAGGTGGTTTCTGAGTGATGGCAGTTCGAACTTAACGTCTAACATGTTTTGAAGGTGCCTCAATGTTGTGCTTTAATCCTCCTCCTCTTCAATTGACGCATTAGGAGCCGACTTCAACGTAGTGCGTTAGCCTGTTAGCAGTTGCTATTATTGCGCCGTGTTTTAATAGCTCGGAACTAAGGTTGGCTAATCTGATCTTGCCTACACGCTCATTTGAACTCACGCATTTCCTAAACACTTGCGAT
This sequence comes from Malacoctenus triangulatus, assembly GCA_032274725.1. Classification (NCBI taxonomy): domain Eukaryota; kingdom Metazoa; phylum Chordata; class Actinopteri; order Blenniiformes; family Labrisomidae; genus Malacoctenus; species Malacoctenus triangulatus. Next base: position 7,398,184 of record JAUESE010000062.1, read on the forward strand.
TTCCATGTGGCTGATTTTTTTTTCCCTTCTGATTTTGTGCTTGCACACAGGGCTCCCGTTTAAAACGCCGCATCAACCTGACCAGCCAGCGCAGTGTGATCATTTGCGTCTGTCTCTGAAACGACTTTCTGTTTCGGAGAAGTGCAAATTGACAACCCCCCTCTAAAAAATACACCACTGCCGCCGCACAGCCGCCAAGTAAAACCACCCCCAAATCGAAGCAAAATGGTGCAGAATAAGATTTCCGAAGTCACTGGATTCCACCGCTCCTTCAAGGTGAGCTCTAATTCAAAGGATGGGAGATGCTCAGCTGCCTTTTGGGAGGCATCTGTAATCAGAGCACGTCTGTCAGCATGTACAGAGCAGACTTGTGGACTTACCCTCGCTATATATAAACGCATCTGTTGCGCTCCCACATATAATCGCTGACAAACATACCATAGGACTTGCGAACACGTGGATGTGTAGCTAACAACTGCTTCATGCAAGCATGTGACAGCAAAGTGACAGCAGAGCGGAATATGGGGATGAACACTTCCAAGTCGAAATGTATCTCTGTTTTCTTCATATCAATACCCGAGATATATAAGGATTTTGAGATGGTTGTGGTCAATCTGAAACACTTCCATCCATTAGATGGCTTATGGTTGCTGGCAATATAGTAGTTTACAGGAAGGAAGATGGCAGTCTTTTATCAGCCATGACTTACGCTCTCTTTTAAATAGTTCACTGATTAGATTGCTTAGCTTGACACTCCTATTTATTACTCTGCAGGGTCAAAATCCCTTTGAATCGGACGACTTCACCAAAAATGGATCCCATCTTATTGATTCGTCCTTTAATTTTGATTCCTCCCCAAGACACGGTAAGTGACTGAAGTCTGTGTCTACTGTCATTTTTATTTTAAAACTAATATTTGCTAAATATTTTACTGAATTGGAAGTCAGTTAGAATAAATTGCAAATAACTGCAGTAGCCCCATTTTTTGTTTATACTTTTTCTCTGCGTTTTGTGCCCTCTGTTACAAGTCTAAAACAGTGTAAACACTCTTACTTTGGTAGACATGCCCTCCAGCCAGCCAATTGACATCCCTGATGCCAAGAAGAGAAACAAGAAGAAAAAGCGTTGCCGTGCAACAGACAGTTTCTCTGGACGGTTTGAGGGTAAGAGCTTTCACAGCACTGTTACATCTCTGTTTAAAAATTTAAGAGCACACCACGTCAAATTTAACATTTCCAGTTGGGTCAGTTTTTTCTTACCATGCCTTTTCTGCCACAGATGTCTATAGACTACAGGAGGAGGTACTTGGAGAGGGCGCTTATGCCAGAGTGCAAACATGCATCAACCTCATCACCAACAAAGAGTATGCTGTCAAGGTAAGACATATTGCTTGATGCAGCATTGGGATGTTTTTGCAGCCAGCATTGATGTGGGCACATACCACCTGCTTGTTTCCTCTGCAGCTCGGCATCATCACAGCTGGTACTTTTCTGGAAGGGTGTTTGTATATTTCAGAACAGTTGCAAAAGAAAATCTGATTGAGCCTGGTGTCTGAAAGCCTTCCAAATGAGCTTCATTGTGCTCAAGTTGCTTCTGTTTTATTGACCATTATATGGAGAAATTTAGGCGAGAGAACTGCTCCTGCGCTGAGAAATGCTGCTTGTTTTTTTTCCCAGTCCGTTTCTCTGTCGTGGGTGTGTGCATGCTCCACACTGTTGTGCTACTGCTGCACTTTTTTTTTTTTCTTTTCGGTGAGCAATGAGAGCTGCCGGAGCAGACGCTTCCCCTCACTGTTTTCACGTTTGTCAGCCTATCGGAGAGCTGGGAGGGACTTCCCCACCCCTTTCCTTTACTCCCATTGCCTACAGAGGACGCTGTTGTAAGAACATTATGTACTGCCAACTGTGCCAAAACAAAAACCCACAGAGAAGGAGGGGCATTAGTTGAGGGTTGTGACCTATGGTGTTTACTCTGCTTTGTTCTCACTGGGTACAGTCTTACTTTTTTGTTTCCTTTCCAAATGGGGTGTGGACATGTGAACACATGTCTCGACTCCTCAGGACTTCCTTTTTCTTTACTCATTTCCTTGTTTTTGGGAGCAAAACATTATGAAATTCTAAGTTGAAGTGTAGTGTTGCTTCTGCATTTTCTTTGTTTCTTAGAATGATCTGGCCCATAGCCCACTAAAAGCCTAAATATTTTCCTTTTATTGACTTGATGTTTAAGTGTGGAACAACATTGAGAGGCTGCTGCCCATGCAAGTGTCCATATCATTTGAATTAATATTTAAGCAGGGAAGTAAGCAGATTCTGATGTGTGACAATGATCCGTTGACGTTGTTTACCCCCTGATGGTCAGATGGATCCCTTTGGGACACTGCACTTCTGGGGGTGGGGGTGGTGTGGTTATTGGAGGTCTTTTGAGAGTTTGAGGGGCTCAGACAGCTTCTGCCAGATGTCCTGTCTCTCCCCTCCCCCTTCAGACACAGGAGAGTGGGGGTGAGTGTTATGTGTTGGCTCCCTGTGTTGCAATTGCACAAAAGCCTCACAGACCCAAGGACGAGCAGAGCGCTCTGTGCCAGTCTGAAGGCTCTGGGGGAAAGAAATCCTTGTACTCAGAGCGGTGATTTCACAATCGCTGGTTGATGTTTGAACCTGTCGTGTATTTTAACCAGGCCTTGTTTTTCAGCAATCTGCCGATCTGTGCTTTTGATAAAAGACCATAAATGTAGCCATTGGCAAACACAGCCTGGGTTTTTTTTATGTTGGTCATGCACATGTATATCAGTTTTACAGTCTCTTTCTCTCTTTGTATCAAAGTGTGAGCTTCATGTGTTGATAAGGGGAACGTGAGGTGACTAGGGGATGTTTTTGCTGCTGACTCAAACTAGAACGGTGCATGGGCTTTGGACTGCTCTCGGTCCTCTTGTCTGTGCATTAATCCTGGACACACACTGCAACTCTGGCCCCAGTGGGCTTCAATAGCAGCTGTAATCCAGGTACCAGGAAGAGAAGCATGCACAGCCTCCCAAACAAACAATAACCAACTGGGACTGGAAAATTCAGGCCTTTTACTTTGGTGTCAGCAGTCTATCTTTCTGTCTCTCTTGGCAGGGTATCGTGCAGCTGGTGGCCCCTCAGTGGTTTAGATCCAGGCAGAACAAAGTTATTTTTAGACGGCATTTTCTGTTGTTGTTGTAAACAATTTTGGATTAGCTCATGTGGTAAGGGGAGCACTTGTGGCTTTTGAGGACCACTTAAGATTTAAATATGGGTCACACATGAAGGATGAATATAGACCCTGTGACTTTTTCTTTCATTCTTGATCTCACCCTCTTTGGTAGGCTGGGCTGTAAGTAGGTTGGATCTATCTTTGTAACTGTGTCACAGGGTGGCAAGAGGGAAAACGCCAGTTTGAGGGCACACTGTATGTTTGCCATATAATTTGTGCTTTACCGTCTGCTTCGCAGCTGCAGATGATGTGTAGTACAGCATGAGGGGGTGACAAGAACAAAATATTTACTTGGGCAGATGTGTTAACTTTTTCCAAGTAGTCCATTTACTCAAACATGAGTAGCTACCTTGTCAGTTCAACAGTCTTTTTTTTTTTTTTTATTTATTTTTTTTTTAGATATTTTGTGAAACTGAAATGTTGTTTTTTTTCCCCAGATCATTGAGAAAAGACCAGGTCACAGCCGCAGCCGAGTCTTCCGAGAGGTTGAGATGCTCTACCAGTGCCAGGGCCACAGGTAATGTCTATCTAGCAGGATAAATTCGATGCCACCTGATAGATGTACTGAGGTAGCATTGCTCAGTTAGATTCTTTCAGCTGATGGTGTTTTGTCATCAAACTCTGTACTGTAGACCCTGCATGTAACAGGGTTAAGGCAAAAGCACTGCTGGTTCACAGGTTGTTTGTTCTTTTTTTGCAGCAACATCCTGGAGCTGGTGGAGTTCTTTGAAGAGGAAGACAAATTCTACCTGGTGTTTGAAAAGCTCAGAGGAGGTTTGTGAATTATAGACTTGGCTACCAAAACCCTTTATTTCAAACTGTCCTGTAGTGCAAGCACCTCGTCTCTAATCCATAAAAGTTGTTTGTGTCTGTGTGTGGGATAACGTTCATGGTGTGTATTTTCTGTCAAACGAGTGCTGAAGCAGTTTTTCTTTTTCCCTCTGATAGGTTCAATCTTGGCTCACATTCACAAGAGACGACACTTCAGTGAGCAGGAAGCCAGTGTTGTCGTGCAGGACATCGCCAGCGCTCTAGATTTCCTGCATAACAAGGGTGAGACAATTTGTTCATTAAAGACAGGAAAGGCTCTAATTTTTTGAACACTCTCAAAGTACCCCAACCTTAAGGGTACTTGTGGATTTTCAGAAGTTCACTCTGAAGCAACTGAAATGAAGCATGTTATTGGCAACTTGAATTCAGTCACTGAGAAACTGTTTTTCCTAACAAGTGATTTTTAATTTTCAGGAATGGCACATAGGGACCTGAAGCCAGAAAACATTCTCTGTAAGAGTGAGGACAAGGTAAATTCATTGCAAACCTCCTTATTGGTCTCTGTACAAAGGTGACAAATGTGGTCATTAACTGATAAGCTGTGATATGAAACTTACGTATGATAAACGGAAGTGACTTGTTTTTCTGTTTTAAAAATCACAACAGTCAAGAGGAGCAGGCTGTCTAATGTCTGAATTTCTTTCAGATTTCCCCAGTCAAGATTTGTGACTTTGACTTGGGCAGTGGGATCAAGCTGAACAGTGACAGCTCGCCCATTTCCACCCCTGAGCTTCTGACTCCTGTAAGTCCACCTGCTTATTGTTTGCCTTTCATTGTTTCGCTATTGTTTTGTGGATTGAGGTGCTTTCAAAGGCATTTGTAGCGATGGCAGCTGACTTGAAGTGAACAAGAGGCCGTGTTTCTGTATGGTCTTGGTCATATATCCAAACTCGGTGATTGGTTGTCCTGTTGTTGAAAATAAGTGTGGTGTCGGACTGTAAAGCAATCTCTTTATCAAGTTCAGCTTTAACGGGGCCGATGACCTGTTGGGCAACACTCTGCTGTTCGCTACAGGGCTGCTTGCTGATTGGCTCTGAGGGAAAATACGTTGTAAAATTGAAGGTTCAGACCTGGGCGGTTTCTTTTCAAATTGTTGTCAATGCTCGTATGTCCCAAATGATACTGCTTGTTATCAAGCTGCTGCATTGGCAACACTCGGAAAGATATCAGTGAGTTTACTGTTAATGTCCTGTGGCTTATCAACTGCAAATATTTAGGAGTTTGGGGGTTATAATTGCTTAACCCTCCTGCTGGCGTCACAACACAAAGCAATTCCCCTGAACTGTGCACAAAAAGTCGGAACTCTTTTAACCTCAGAGGAATGGCAAAGTTGAACTGGTGGCAAGCTTTCCCCGTATGTCAACAAATACCCTGTCTGCTGGTTGTCTGGTGGGCTGGGGAGATGGACTAGAGCAGGTGAGGGATCGCAGTTTAGCCTGGAGGAATGTGGTGGAGTGGGTGGGGGCTTGTTTTAACATTGGTAACTTCATCTTCCTTTAGCTGAAATAATGGATGGAGAGACCAGCCCTGAAGTCTGTGAATAGCTTTGGGGCCGAGCGGTGTCACATGTTTAGTCTACCGTCAGAATGTCTTTAGGTTTTCTTGTGCTGGGAGTGTTGTTCAGTTTCTACAGCAGTGTTTACATTTGAGACCTTACCCCTCAAATCATTGTCCTGTTGAACGAGGACATTCTGTATTTTCAGGGAAGAAAAGTTGATGCCTTAGGGCGGAACACTGTGTGATATCCTTGGAATGTAATACTCCAGGCCAGATAATATGACTTCTGCAAGGCCGAGTGTCCTGTGATATGAAGAAACTGCAGTGAAAAAAAACCTATGCACACACTCGTGCTCATTTCCGCTTTTCTCTCTCTGTGGTATGAGAGAGAAAAACATCCACCCTCTCTCAGCCCAGTTCCCTCTCTGTGGCCCCAACCACACTTGCGCTCATCTGCGCTTTCTTTATGTTCTTCATACAATAGCTGTGCATGAGGCTGGTTCTGGAAATTTTTGTCTTTTCCCCTGCACCTAGCAACTGGGATGTGATTGGTCAGACTAGTGGGAGGGGGAGGGTTACTGGGAGGTCCTCACACTCCAGTGTGCTCATGCGCTCTGGCTTGTTTTCTTGCTCCGATCACAGGAACAATGCTATCTGATTTTCATCTCACTATTTGCTCCCTCGCTCTGCCAGCAACCCTCTCTCTTTACCCGCATTCCTACAGTTGCACAAAATCATTTGTGTTCTGACTTTTTAGTGTGTCTGCTTTTGTTCAATGCATTTGAACAGGCTTATAAAGTACTCTTAAAACTGTCACTTTACTGTGAGAGTACTATAAACTGGAATGAAACGTGCTGAAGTAAGAAGAGAGCCATCTCTCTCTAGGAAAGGCTAACTTTAGTCCATTAGCAACCCGCACACGTGCCTGTTCCTCATGAAATACATCTCACTGAAATGTCAGGACATGTACGCTGCAGATGGATACTGGGTACAACTGTAACATGACTCTACAGCTCAGACATTTAATTCAATAAACTGCTTCTGTTACATGTTCCCGTCATGGCTGCAGGTGTACGTGTATGACGACAGGACAAGACCACTTTAAGCCTCTTCCAATAATCCCATAGTTTACAAACAGCAGAGGTGTGTTTGCGTGCGTGTCATCGCTGGTGTCGGTATGGTCTGACTCGTCACGTGGTCTCAGGAAAGCCCCAGGTTGTGATACAAACAGCTGCAGTAAGGGCGGCTGCCTGCCAATTACAGGAAGGTTTGCACAGGCTGTGACTGTACGTTTATAAGCTGTTTGCAAGATGAACAAAAAATATGAATAGAAAGTTTTGGCATTGAAAGCCAGAAAGCCTTGGTTTCTGGAATTAGACTTTCCTCCTGTCAGCTCTTATCTGTGCCAGTCCTGGATGAGCTATCATTATCCTGGCTTGGCATTGTGTTTTGGGTTGCTTTGGAAAAATAATTGCCTTGATGCTTTTGATGATGCCGTCGTGTCTTAGATTCTAGTCCCCATTGGTTTGTAAATATATTGGCCCTGTCTGTGCATTTCATGTCTGAGGCAGCTGCATTGGCCTAAATCCTCAGGGCTGGTCTGTCTAAGCAGTTGCCCCAGACATGATGATGGTGGTGGAAAAATGGGGGTTGGGGGCTCTCTCTCTCTCTCCCACACAGAAGCAGCTTTGTCTGATAAATTCCTGTGCAGCGAATTTCATTACATAAGGGTGCAGCAGGGTGGAGGTGGAGATGGAGGCAGCTGGTATATGGTGCTGGGACACAATGGATGTCTGCTGAATGTAAACATGTGCTTCCACTAGGAAGGAAAGATGTAGGCCAGGGGGTTGGTCCTCATGTGAGCACAAGCCTCAAACTTATTTCGGTTGTTGCAAAGATGGTATTTGCCAAAGGACTAATTAATGGACAATTTATAAATAGCTTTTTCGCATTTTAATTTACAAGTCCATGTTGTCTGAAGTAGGTTTTGTTTTTATTGTATAGGGAGGCATCAGTGATACATCTTATCAAATGAGACATCTGTGTCCTGCTGAACTTGCAACCTTCTTTATTCATGTCTCCTGAAAGTATTAAAACGGCATTTGGTGTTTGTGTTTCAATATTATGTAATCAGCCCAGTCTCTGGCTCAGCGGGACAGCCAATCCTCTTTTCCCTGCTCAGGGTTTGGCCTAATTTTCTGTCCCAGCTACATAACAAGGTACTGTCCGGGTTGAGCCTATCCTTGCCCTCAGCCAGTTCTGCCTGAATGGTGAAGCAGTGACTCACCACTGCTGTCTCTCCGCACTAACTGGCTTCATAACACGATGTTCCCTCTCGAGTCCTCGACGGCCTGAGAAAATCTGTATGGAGACTTTTGAACAGCCCCCACCACCGAAGCATGTGACTGTCACATAGACCGTTTACAACACAGAGTTGGCCCCAAAGCTTTCACACTTAAACACGAGGTATCAGCTGAAAGGGGGGGGAAAAAAGGCAGCAGTTAATCCTGCGGTGTTTTTTTTTCCTTTTCCACCCGCCCCTGCGTCTAACCAACTTTCCTCCCCATCTGTCTTTTCACAGTGTGGCTCAGCAGAGTACATGGCACCCGAGGTTGTTGAGGCCTTCAGTGAGGAGGCTACAATCTACGACAAGCGCTGTGACCTGTGGAGCCTTGGAGTCATCCTCTACATCATGCTGAGTGGCTACCCACCATTCGTCGGCCGCTGTGGCGGCGACTGTGGCTGGGAACTGGGTGAACCCTGCCACACCTGCCAGGTAAACGCAACACATTTCTAAAAACCTTCTGCTTTGGGAACATGAGAAAAAAGTATAAATAAAATATCCAATGCTCTCCTGAAGTGACTGGTGGTAATTGTCTCGTCTCTCCTTTTGTTTTCTTTGAAGAACACTTTGTTTGAGAGTATCCAGGAAGGAAAATACGAGTATCCAGAGAAGGACTGGGCTCACATCTCCTCAAGTGCCAAAGAACTGATATCGAAGCTTCTGGTCCGGGATGCCAAAAATCGTCTGAGCGCCAGCCAGGTGCTGCAGCACCCCTGGGTGCAAGGGGTAAGTCTTCAGCTTTCAAGTCACATCCATCTTTCAGAAAGTGCAGTTTTTTTTTTTTGAATTGGGGTGAGATTGTTGTCTAATGAGCAAACATGTCCGTCTTCTTCAGGGTGCCTCAGACACTTTGCCAACATCCATCCTACATCAGAGGTAAGAAAACGTCCAGAGCTGAAGCTTGAATATTTTTCAGATGATTTGTATTTGGTCAGCAGTTGATTGTTTTTGTCATTTGTGTCCACTAGAACCAGCAGTGCCAGGGACCTGACTTTCTTCGCGGACAAGGCCATGGCTGTGAACCGGCAGCTGGCTGAACAGGACGACATGGAAGACCAACAGCAGCAGGAAGTCCAGTTCGTCGTCACCGCGGCCGGCTCCTCCGTGCGCCTCTCCCCTTCCAACTCCAAGTTGGCCCGGCGCAGGCAGCGAAGCAGCCAACCCAAGGGCGGGCCCGTCTCTGCCGCGGAGCTCCGTCAGCTCTTGGCCCCTCTCGTGATCGTGGGAGACTGTGCCTGAACTCTGTCCACCCCCAAACTGCGACCTTGATCCAAGTCTAGATCCGAGACGGCCCTGAGACTCTCCCTCCCCACTCGTGACCCCTCTCTCTGGTTCCAGTCGGCCTTGGTTTCTCTGCTATTCAGGCTCTTGCCTAATTTTAAAGGGAGATGCTGCTTGCGGCCCCCTCCTCTAAATGCCTTCTGCCCTTCCGCAGCACTTCTGAAGCACATCAGCACAGGACCTGCATACAGCAACCACAAAAAAAATGTGCAAGTCCAAGTTGGGGAGGGAGGGGCCACTTAATGATTTCGGAGAGAGAAGTATTTTCTAAGTTATGTTTTTTTTTTTTTTCTCGTACAACTCAGTTTAGAAGAAATTGGGACACTTATTTTCAAAAGCTCAGACACCAAAGGACAACCTGTTGTGCTGCTCCCACATTACAACTGGATCCACTGTGAATTAAGTTATCTGGAATGTTCTCTTTGCCTGTATGTATATGCATGAATTGCTCGTCTGCAGATACGTACAAGCTTATGCAATATGTTAAGATGAAGGCTGTTCCTGTCTCGAAGGGGTTCAGTGTCAAAGGTTGGAAGGGCTGTGAGCCAATGCTGTCCGTGCCTGGTGCGGTCCATCTTGTGGCTGGGGACTCTTCAAAGATTTGTTTTTCTTCTTCTTCTCCTTTTATTCGAGCTGAATCGTCACATCTGAGCCTCTTCTGTAAAAGTCTGAAACGAACCGTGTAGTTGTGCAGCTCAGTTTCCATGCACTTAAAGCTTCAGGAGCAAAAAGAAAAAAAAGTCTGTCTTTACCCAAACAAATTTTGACTCGCTGTCGCACCAATTCATACAGTTTAATTCGACCACAGCTCGGTGGCCACAACGCTCGATGGTTGAACATTGGGCAGGTCTGTTGGCGTCACACTATTTGACTTGATTTGATGTGTGGCCACTGTTTTGATGGTACAGACGTGTCGAGAGGCTCCAAGTAAAGTTGAGTCAGTGTTACTTTGATTGTGAACAATCCATCGCATGTCCCCATGCTACAGACCTTGTTTTGTTTTTTTTGTTTTTTTTGTTTTTTTGTTTTGTGGAAATTTTTTTTGTCTTATTTTTTTTTTCTACATAGAAATTTATGCATCCGAATGAACCTTTACACATTTTGCCAGTAAAGGTTAGAGCCTCTATCAGGGGATTGAAAAAGCACATTTAGGCCATTATGACCACTGTGTCATTTGTTGATCAAATACATTTAATGTTCATTTGGACCATCATCTTCTTTTTGAGATGTTACCATTGTCTTGTCATTAATGAGACAAATCCCTTCCAGGCTGAAATTTATGAATTTGCATCATGAAAAAGGAGGCGATGATATTTATGAAAAAAAAACTGGAAAAAAAGGAAAAACATTCCATTAAAAAATCCAAAAAAAAGTCCTTCAGAAAAACTTTAGCTGTATTGAGTTTACTTTTACTTTTAATGTTTGAAAACTCCATGTCAATGTGCCACACTGACCCCCCCCACCCCCCCTCGTTGGGCTGTTAATAAGCTTATTTTCTATATGGTGATTTCCATGCAGGTGCTGTTCAGTTCAGGTGAACACCAGATATTTTCCTTCAAGGTGTTTGTTTTTTTTTTCTTTTTTTTTTAATTTGTACGTGTTTCAAAAGTTCAGAGTATGTTGTGTGTGAGGTGAAGCCCGAACGAGTTTGGAGTCGACCCGGCGCGTTCTGGCCCG
>JAUESE010000062.1:7437246-7454608 GCA_032274725.1 Malacoctenus triangulatus
ATAGATAGATAGATAGATAGATAGATAGATAGATAGATAGATAGATAGATAGATAGATAGATAGATAGATAGATAACTCAAGAAAGTCTGACACAAAAAGACAACAAATGAACATGAAGTGATATGAAATGTCCATGTCGAGATGAAAAAAACACTTGGATGTTTGCAAAAGCTGTTGATTAAGGCTCACAAAACATACAAAGTGACAACCAAAACTCAGAGGTGAAAATTACCTCAAAGAGATGCTAAACAATCATAAAGATTATTTATGCTTCAGTTTTTGTTTCAAAGGTTTGGCTGCAGTGTCACGTTTTAGCAAATCAGTACTTAAACAAAAGGCCCAGAGCCTTTCTTAGCAGAATGTTGAGGTGGTGGGGGATAAAACTCAGAGTCGTAAACTAAACAAACCAAACCAAAAGGGGATGCAACAAAACAGGGACAAAGACAAGCAAACAAGAGACACAATATGACTACAAATGTCAAGGAGATGTGTATACAGCCACCATTCTCTCTTGCTATAACAGTCTGCATGCTCTCCTCTGGATGCAACACTTTCACCTACAATGAAGTCCCGGTAAGCTTATTTAACTTTGTACTTGAGGTATTTCAGATCTCTTTCTGGGGATAAGAATTGAACATACTTTAATTATTGGCTCAGTAATCTTCACCTTTATAAGTCAGACTTTAGTCAAATTGTTAATTTACAAAAAAAAAGGAGAAAATGAGCGAAACTCCACAGATAGTTAGGACCAGGCTGGCCTGTGGGACTGCGCACGCCTGCCGCGCTGCTGCCGCTATTCACCAAACCAGTTGCGGCGGTGTGGCTGCGCAGCGCGGCGCAGCTGAGGGAGGCTTAAAGAGACAACAGTGAAATCATAGCAACTTGGGGACAAGAGAACCCTACCGAGAAAGACACCAACGGACAAACAACCATGACTCCGACTGCGTTTCGATAGCCAACGTTTGAAGGTAACGCACAGCCTTCTTCCTGACAGAAATCTGTTTTGCGGCGTGTGGGTTTGTTTTTCTTGCGGAGAAGACGGCGCATCGCGGTAGATTACCGCTCTCGCTGGCTCTTTCGTGTGCTAACTTGCTAAATGGCTAGCCTGTGTGAGCTGAGCGCTAAGAGATCCCAGGCTGCTGCCGTTCGTGTGCAGCCGCTTGTTTAGGATTAAGGAGTTGCCCGGCAGTGGTCCGGATAATGGCTGAAGTGGGAATCTGATCTGAAAAACGACATATACAGGTGAATCCGATTTGTACCTTATCATATTGTTACTACACTCGATAACATTGGTAACGGCGTCGCTTGGGACGTTGTATTTCTCAGTTATTAAGCGTTTACTAACTAGCTTGGTACGTGTAGCATTGAGAATGGCAATCAATGAATATTTTATGCCCCGTCCTGCTTCGGCTTGCTCACTTTCCTCGTTTGGTACCCTGTGTTTTTTCTTGTTTTGTGTTGGTAACAAATAAGCTGCTGTTACACCGGTTTTTTTTTTAACGAGGGCCATGGGGAACCGTGTTTTTGCTCAATGCTAGCTCGGTTAGCACCATGTAGCCGTGAAACCTCTCACCTCTCGACCTACCGCGAAAATAACCATCTCGATGTAAATGTGTCTGTGACGTATTGAATTCAGTGCTCGGACTTTAGCTTCACCAAAACAAATGGGTCACGATTAAACGAAATAAACGGAGATAACTCGGCGCTTCCTAACCGACAGCCGGGGAGTATCTGGCCTTGTCTGCCGCCGATGCAGCTAGGCTTAGGGGAGCTACAGCAGCTCTTTAAGAGACGTTCACCGACGTCATTTGTTAGTAAAAGCATTTATTTATCGTTATTTGTTACAAGTAGGAGGATAATTGACATGCTAACAAGCTTAGTTAAAGACTATTTTGGGAGAAGCCGAAACTAACGCTCCACGACAGCTGTTGTATCCACTCTCCAGTTAGCTTTTAGCTTGCACTGACGCGAGCTAAAAGCAGGCAAAGATAATTAAGACGTCGAAATTTTTTCGCCTAAACTATACTCAGTTTGTTTTTATTTGAAATGGTTACTCTTTTTTTAAAAACAAAATGTTTCGTATTTACACCGATATAGGTTATTCTGCGTAGTGCTGTTAAGCTGCGTTGGCTGTAATTGTAGCATTCTGGAAACACAGCCGCTGTCTGTGTCAACATTTCGTTTATTGAGGGAGATATCCTGAATATCTGACTTGTGTGTTGTGTTTTCAACGGTGCCTGTCATATATTAACGTTTATTCTGAAGGTTTTCATTGTGAACTGCGATCAGAATTACTTCATGAAGTGTCCTAAGGAGCTCATACCACCCACTGAAAAGGGCTTGCTTGGTGAAGAAATTTAGGCAATTTTATTGTCAGAAACCTTGAATTGCTTCAAAAGACTGACTTTCTTGTGCTTTTTTTAAAGAAGTTAAAATCTATTTTAGTCTCTCTTGGCTGGGTTGTAGAGTTTATGAGATTAAACTACGTAATCACGATCCCACAAGCATTCAGGAATTAAGCAAAAATTAGGCAGGTGAGCTAAGGAGACGTGGGATGGCACGTTTTCTCAAACTTTGTGCCGAGGGGAGGCTTTGCAGCTCTGGCAGACAACTGACATGAAAAACAAGGCTCAACTTCCTGAAATGGGGCAGACACCAAGGCTAAGATGGCCAGAAACCACCTGAGAGAGCAGGTTATTTGGGTCTATGTTATTTCCAGGAACAAACCTGATCATGTCTTTGTGTTTGGATGCATAGGCGTTGTTTTTATTTTCCTATTTGGGTCACCTTGGAGAATGAAGTGCTCAAAGTACTGCACTTTGCCATTTCAGGCGCTGTTGCAATCATTTGGCGTGTAAGCTCTAATGGCTTTCACCCTCTTCACCTCTTATCTTATGACCAGGTAGGCTAGCTTCCCCTTACAAGTCCTACACAAAGTATCGCAATGTCTCACGCAAGAAGGAAGACACAGCTGTGTAATGATTAATAGCACGCAGCATGTTTGTTTTAACGTCATGTCCTTTTTCTTTTTGTATCCAGGCTGTCTTAAAGAATTGCAAGCATTCATAGGTTTACTAAGGATGGCTGGTATCAACTGTGTCATTGCTTGACTAGCTCACAAGCCCCAAAGCAATTTGGGCTTTTGTACTTTTTATAATTCTACTAAAACGTTTATCTCGCACATGACGTGTGTGGACTTAAATTTGTGAACAACGGATCAAAAGAGCAGCAACATTTCTTTGACTAGCCCTGTTTTGTTGAACGACTCCCTTCAGTGTTCAAATTTGCAATTGTTCCTCACTGGAAAAGCGCTGATACTAGACATGAAAGGAACACAACTTGACAAAAGTAGAAATACTGGGAAAGCTTCTTCACTCAAATAAAAATACAAGCTCTGAAGTGTACTCGTACGTAAAAAGTAGCTGTTTGAAGGACGTCTTTAGCGGCCGTATCGTGTGTTGCTGCTCTGTCGTCAGTGCCGTCTGGTTCATGTTGCTGCGAGTTCTCGCGGTCATACACATCACATTCAGTCGTTGCATTCTCTTGGTGAAGTGTAGTGATTGATACACAAATGACCTTGTCCGACTCTTTCATATTGAAGTCACTCTCAATGTTGGAAAAGGCAAGAAATTATGGAAAGAGTCAGTGATTAAAACCAAGTTGGTCTTGAAACTGTTAGGAGGAAATATGAAGATTTTTTGGTAAAATGTAGAGAGTGAAAGTCAAATGCTCACTTTAGGTACTCGTACCTGAAAACGTCAAGAGTATTTTCAGAAAGTACTGTGTTGTCTTTTAAAGGAGTTTTACTCAATTATTATTTACAGACAAGTACAACTCTGGTCTTTGGGTGCAACACAACTCAATCTATGCAGCTTATACATTGCAACAAGCATAACGAAGTACACCGTGATTTTAATCCCAATGATAAGTTTCTGACATTCAGTTGAAGTCGTAGTACATTGGACTGCATCAAAATCCTTCCAATAGTATGCCTCCCAGTGATGTAAATGTTATGAGATGAGGCATCACAATGGTCATTGATCCATGTAAGTGCCTTTCCATAGGAAAAAGTAGCTCTTCATTGCTACTGCCTGCATTACCTGCTCTCTTCAGCAGCGCCTTACATCATGGACATCAGGGAATCAGGACAGCTACTCTAAGTGGAGATGGCTGCGTGTGGTTGTTTTTAAAAAGCTTCACGGTTACACAGCCGGCAAGAATTGAAATGATGGTTGTGACTGGTTCCTCGTGCTATTTCTGTTGTTACAGCCCGCAGAGACACCCGCCAGGATGTATAGTTAGTTGCCTATGGTCCATGCTGATAGATTCTAAACCTTCCACACAAAAATAAACCTGCTGCTTTCATTTTCACATGTATTGGGTTTACTATTTACAAACTTTGTGTGACTTTTGCATGTGTTTTTACTGCTGTATTTCAGGTGTCTGATGTTCTGCACACCAGCAAAAACAGAAGTACACCAAGTCTAAATTGACCTCAGCAGTTTTCTCCCCAACACTGAAGAAGAGTTTTGCATTTTAAAATATTTCTTTGTGACGAGGTGTTTAGGTTTTTAAAGAGTAGGTTTAATAAAGAAAATTACATCTTTGTAGTCTGTCTAAGGTCCAGTGTGGAAAATGTTTCTATTGATTGCTTTATTGAATTGTCTTTGCACTCGTCTGCATCAAGATCTCATTTCAGCTGTAGTAAGGAACAGCTGCAGTAAACATAATTTGATATTAAAGTGAAAAGTTTGCCTTTTCTAAACAACTTAGTCTTTTAACGGTCTGGGAATAGGGAAAATAATGATGAATTTTCTTGGTTTGCCTGTAGTATTGATCGCTGTGTGTATTGTTATGTTTGTGAGCACATTGCGTTGTTTTGGAAGGAATAGCTGTCTTCTATCAACGCGAGCACATTTTACCTCGATTGCTTTAGTTTCATCCACAAGTCAAAACATGTTGGAATAGTAATGACGGAGTGTGTGACGAATGACCTGGTCGTTTTCGGAGACGATGCGAAAGGCTGCATCATTCACTGAAATGATTTCTGTCTTTTTTTGCTGTTGCAGATAACCCGCTGACGCCAAACCAATCTATTTCCTGCTCCTGCTCACTGCTGTTTCTCCAACTCTGGGTTGCCTCCTGCGCTGTGGCCCTGCACCATGGAGAGTGTCCACTGTGTCACTGAAGGCTGACCAGAAGGAATGAGGCACTCTAGGAGATGTTCCCAAGTGGCCTTGTGGATGCAGTAGCTGGGCTTCAGAGTGCTTTTTTATGACTTGTATTGTATGTGCGTCCGTGGGCACAGCCTAGCACAGCCTGCCTTTTTGCTGGGCAGGAACATGCTACTCTGAGACCGCAGCCGGAGGATTACATCAGAAAGGAGCCCCTGCTAAACGAGGAACCCACCAAAACAAAAGGGAAAAAGTTGTCTGGTAGACACTTGGGCCACTTCAGCGACAATTGCAGCTCATTTAAGTGTCTTCTGAGCCACTGCACATTTTAGCAGCAACACCTTTCCTCTGTCCAGTGAGATTTGTCTCCCTCCCCCTCCTTAAAGTGTTCTCCATCATTGTTATTGGAGTTTCTATGGTTTGCATGGCTGGAGAATAACCGTGGAGAGGCCAGGGTATCACAAGCTTATGGATTTTGACAAGAGAGGGGGCAAGGGAGAGACAGAGGAAGGGAAAAAGATGTCTAAGACAGCAGGCAGCCGGACTGGACATGGGGGCAGGAGTTCAGGGACCAATTCTGGAGTTCTCATGGTTGGCCCCAACTTCCGTGTGGGCAAAAAAATTGGCTGCGGGAACTTTGGAGAGCTGCGACTGGGAAAAAATCTCTATACGAACGAATATGTGGCCATCAAATTGGTAAGTTCACACTATCCCTACTGAAATTGAATTGTGTGCATTTTGTGGGTATGTCCGATGTTGTTTGCTTTCTATATGATAAAATGCAGCATACATGCTTATGTGGATTCTAAAGATGTTGTTTTTACAAAGTCATTATACCTCCCTCCCTCCCCCCACTTCCCGTTCATCACTTTGCCATCACTATGTCTTTAAATGTATTTTGTTGTGTTTGTTTAGAATTTGTTTTCCTTTTTAACATATTTGTGAAATGGGACGTTGCCATCAATAAATGAATGGGATATTTTAAGCTTTTAGGTGTTACACATTTCAGGCTTATAGGTGGGGAAAAAAGCCTCGACTTGCCGTTCGATGAGAAGTGTCATCCCACGAAGTGGAGTTTATTCTGTTTTCACAGTTCTGTACATAGAACATTCAAGTCATTAATGTTAGAAAACCTTATAAATAGAATAAAGTATTAAAAATTAGAATAAAGTAAAAATTTCAGTCCATACAAAAACGGAGGGGAGAATATTCATGGGAGACTTGGTGTTAAAAATGTTCTATGTTGGTGATTGTGGTGGCATTGGGCTGTAGCATAACGTTAGCCTATTCTATACAGCAATAGCTGTTTACACAAACTTGACACAAAATGCATTTTCTTGTCTTGTGAACATAACAATGCAATATAAACTTGTTATTTTTTGCAACAAGCACCAACATCGCATGGAAGTGAGCCCATGAAAACATTTCACCTCTGCAGCACTCTGAAAACATGATAGCTTGTTCCTGGGTACGTCGGGGTCTTCTTCGACAGTTGTTGGGCCCTGAGAGACACACAGGAAATAGAGGCTACTGGCCCCCCACACACTTATTTCCCACAGTAGGCCTCAACTGCAACTGAGTCAATGACCTGCATGTGTTTATAAAAGAGATGCAGAAGCTTTGAACAGCTTGGATGACATCCTGGAACATATTTAGTATGTTAACTGAAAAGAAGTTTTTTTTTCACTTCAATGATATCAAACTCTTTGTACCACAATAACCCTTAAAATCTTTTTGATTTCCTCCTTCCTTGTTACCAGTCGTTGGAGGGTTTTTTTCGAGCGCACATTATGTTTATGCTTCAGTCTAATCCGTTCTTATCAGGCCTTATGATCAATATTTTATGTCTTTTTGTTTTGTGTCAATATGAACACCTTTCTGTGAGGTTGGTTTATTATTTCTTATAGAGGCAGTAAAATAAACATAAAATTCAAATGTCAATTTGTTTTCTGGTTGCCAGCTTCAGGGCCAGTTAGGCAGCAACTGCTCAATCATTTTTTGAGAGTCAAGTTCTCTCTTCACATGTTTGTGTATTACCTCTCGTAGTGCCCTGGTGAGTTGGGGGTGAGCCCCCCTCCCCCCCGACAGTGCCATAAACTGACTAATCGAGTGTTCATTCTTAAGCTTGTGGGTGATCCGTGTCGCTGTCACCGTCTTCACCACCACAGCTACACTTGGACATGTATGCTCACCCTCCAAATTTCTATCTCCCAAGAAACTCATAATCTCTAAACGGGCATTCACCGAAGACTTTGCTAACCACAAAGAGGCAGAGGTTAGCAAACAGCTGTAATTGCAGTTCCCCTCTCTTCTGAAATCTTTAATTGTGCTTGCTGCCTCTCCACTGTAGCCTGTGAACCCTCCCATCTGTTTGGGTATTTTTATCCCATTGGTGTCCAGCTATATCTGGATCTGGCATTAGGGCCATAACACCACTACATGAATCTCGTGGCCCACTGGACCCAGCATTTATCTGAATTTATAATAGCCAGAGGAGGAAGTGAGCAAAAGGTGTCATCAAGCTTGACAACGCCCGACTAATAGCAGGGCTGGATAGCAAGGACTCAGGATTACGCTGGATTTTCTTTTAAGTACTTCTTTAGAGAAATTGGTTTTTTTGTAATTTTGAACTGCAGTTTTGAGAACTCACTGCAATAGCTATTCGTACTCGCCAGTGTTTTATTTAAAAATTTTTTTTTATTATAACCATAAATTAATTAAAAAAGACCTCCACTGTTATTGCCTCAGCAGCTTGTGTGTTGTTATTGCTGAGCCTGACATGCAGAGGGCTTCTCCCTCGTTGATTCCCGGGCTAACCCGGGCCTTTGCACAGTTGTCTGTCCTCATGTTTCTGTCCGTCCCTGATCTCTCAGCTCCCGGTGGGTAACCCAGTGAATGTCACTGCCTGTCGAGGAGGGCTTCTGTTTTCCCAGGGCAAGCTGTTGCAGACCTCTTCCTTACAGACGAAAGCAAACAACAACCATGTTAACCACAACCACCTGCTGACGCAGGCTTCACACGAGCGGTTCATCGTCCTTTATCTGTCAGTCACTTCAGTGATAATTGCACACTTGTAGGGTTAATTTAATGCCAGTGTTGCAAAGTATGGGAGCTGAGAAGTGCTCGTTGTTCGTGGCTTTTATGTGAATTTGGAAAAAAGGTGATAAATACTGATTCAGTACATGAATGATGGTATGTCCTGTGTTCAGTTGGTGCAGTGCTGCAGAAATATGTCAACTTGAACATACCCTGTTTGAAAACTAGCCGATGAAGAGTGGTTTTGTTATGCTGATTGAGTGTCTTAAATTATCTTACTAATTTTAAACGACAAACCCTGGCATGTCTAATACATGTCAGCTGTTGGTCTCACTGAAACTTTCAAGAAGTGTGTACATTATTACTCTTGTCAGTCTGGATAAACGTTATTGATCTACCAAGAAGCCATATTTGTTCAGATAGCAACTGTAATCCGATTGGTTCCAGCTGCTTTAATCTTACTGTGTTGCTGGACTGTAATAAATTCAAGATGTCGACCTTTGAAGGACAGCTCATATTGTCAGACTCCTTTTAGCTTTTTATCTGCTGAATGTTTAGTGTTATTGGATATGTTGGTGCTTCTGGAAAATACCTGGGACAAAGGTGAATAGCAGTGTCACCCTGCTCTGCCATGTGATAACAAGAGTGGCAGATGTATGGTTGGTCAGAGTGCTTGGTCTGCAGTCAGAGAAGCTTTACAGAACCGCTGTAAATGTTGCTGCAAAAAGCAAGAGAGACGGGGGAAACTGCTGAGCGCTGAAAGGTTGTCTTTGTTGGCAGGCCTTGTCGACACACAGTGGTTCAGTCTTTGGTTCAGCTGGGTGCTTTCTCAAACTGACAAACGCCTGTGTGATGGAGGCAGAACTGTATAGCCCCTGCTGTAAGTACACGGCAGGCTTTACTCCCAAGGGGAGATCCCAGTGTCTTAAAGAAACAGCGCAAATGTGTAAATGCATTCGCGGCTGACTGTGGTTGCCAGCCACCTGTCAGGCTCGTATCAGGAGTGACACACCGAATCCACGTGCATGGTGACATAACAGTCTGCTTAGAAAGTGAGCGCTTACTCCACTTTTGTCCTGGGTGCATTTTTACATATTGTCATTTGAACAAAGTGAAGTTTAGTCATAGGCTCATAAGACTGCTCTTAACTTCCACCAAGGTTTGTTGGCTCCATTGGCATTCCCATCTATCTGCAAGCACTCTGAGTTACACCATTGCTTTGGAATTGATGTAGCTCCTTTTCATTTTGTCAACCACTCTTTGACAACAGGAGGTGCTTGTGTTACTGGCTGCCGCTAAATCTGGTATCAAAAGGAGTTGAAGCCTCTTTGTGTCGCGATAACCACATTTGACTGTGACAAGTGTCTGTAATATCTCCCAAGCAGGGGAGGAGAGTAATAAGTGAATGTTATGGTGTCGGCACTTATTGCACAGCTCAGTGACTCCTTATAGATTTGTGAGCGAGGACTGATATTGGAGTTGCCATCAGGGGAGAACACAGTTAACACAGAGACCTACTGTGCATTGTAGACAGCCAGATACAATACTTGTTCAACGATGAGAATGTTTCCCTCCAAAAAATTACTATGTTTTTACCAAACAGTAATTTATGCAGGTTACCTCAAGTTAATATATTTTTTGAGAGAACCTTTTATTCATGCAGACAATCTCGTTGGCACACAGGTTCTCATTCTCAGAGACCTGTCCTTTATAGACCTGCTCTGCTAAGGTATAAATGACACAGATGCTAGCTTTTATGATGCCATTACTTTGTCATTTTGGTATTCATGAAGACCTAGGACTGTGTTGTCTTGGGGGGGGAAAGATAAGGAAAAGGATTGTTGTCTAGCAAATGGCTATTCAAGTTTATCACAACATAGTTAAACAGCTTTACTGGAAAAAATGTTACAAAACTAAATTTTTTGTTACAAAACTAACAAATTTCCCTCTGGGATTAAGGAAGTATTTTCTGATCTGAAAATTCTAAATAAACTGAGATTTATAAATACTGAATTCTCACTGAATTTAGCTGGTTTATTGGACATCGCTTCATTTGACACCAAATTCAAAAGACATTATCTGTCATTATCTGAGGAGTGTGTAAAACAAGCTATGAATATAAATGTACAGTGACCTTCTGTTAACAAGTCAGTGGTTATATTTGTCTCGGTTAAAAGTAGCAGTTGATCGTAGCTTTTTGAGACTTGCGTGTTCTGCTTTTTCCAGAGGTAATAAACAGAAAAACAAATATTTTTATATGAAGCCAGCATGGTTTTTATTCACCATGCATTGTGAAGGGTAGAATGACTATGGTACTTTCTGTATTGTGTGGCTGACTCACAGATGCAGAGGCGGCGAGTGAGTAAGGTGGTTGATGTGAGTGAAGCCTCTCACTGTGCTGGTCAGTCGTGATACTCTGGAGGAAATCTGAGGTGTTGTATTCAACTCTGCTGTCTGCCTCCTACTGAAGCATGATAAGCAGCTCTGGTTGCAGTCTAGCTCAGCAGCTTACACCAGCTCGCTATGTGGCAGTTGTCGAAGAACTGTGAAAGCACAAAAGCCCTATCAGCATGTTTGGCTGGAAATAAAGTGACATTTTGACGATTTAAGTTCTTCCCCACCCTGCTTGGTCTCTCCGGAGTGCATGCTGGGCAGACTGAATGAATAAATCCTTGGATGTCAACAGCATGTAAAAGCCTACCTTCAGTCAACTAGCTAATCCTCTAATGAATCAGTAGCCGGCAGCAGCACAGTACATTCACACAGACGGACATTGTTGCTCTGAGGAGATTTAGTCATCATCATAAAAACTTGCACGGGGAGTGTCTTGTTGGTGAATTCAGAGTGGCTTTGAGATGAGTGATGGTGTTTTATTTTGAAATCCCGGAGTGCAAATCGTGAGTGCACAAAAAATATGTCTGAATATGGTGGAGGGTGTGTGCCTGCACAGCAACCAGCGCTATGTCACTGTACCTTCGTTGCACTGGTCATATTTTCCATTGAAGTGTTTTGCAAAGGGTCATTCTGACGCTGCATTGTGCAAGCACTTTTATGCCACATTTAATGTTTGTAGGGTATTGCAATAGTCACCTTGTTTTTCTTCCTTTTGTACTCTGTGTGATTATGGTGACTGTCTTGAATTCACACTCAGTCTAAACTTTGTTTACAGCATTGTAATTGAAGTGGTAAAGTAGAGCCAGAATACCTAAACCAGAATCAGATGATGGTAATTTGAAAAGAGCCGAAGCCAAATTGACCTCAGGACTATTTCGAGTTTGCTCTGCAAGAGAAAATGGCAAGTCTGAGGGTTTAAATGAAACCCATTTCATACACTGCAGGAAATTCACATATGTTGTGTATCTGGAACACCACAGGATAACTGTAGAAGATTAGGAGCAGAACATTGATTTTTAAAACTAAACTACCAAGTCATTTCAACAACAAAATGATAACACTTTTCAGTTTTTTAATAGAACACTCATTTTGAAAGATAACTAAGAATATGGCTACACCTCATCCTGCTGTCCAGAGCCATTTTTGCTGCCTGGGTTCACTGCTCTTTCAAAGGAAGTCAAAATAAAGCAGGACACACTCGACATTTTCTGGAAGTTATGTGATTCAAGGCTGTCGTCAGTCCAACTGAATCATTTTTTTAACACATTGTGCAACTCTAAAACATTCTGAACAATTTGAAGAAATGACACGTTTCATTGACTATAAACAAAGTCTGTGACCAGGAGAGATGTAAGGATACGTGGAGTCCGCAGGACACCCAGATCGCTGTCTTTAAACCAGCTTGACCAGTTGGGAATGTTCAGTGGTAGACAGTTGGCTGTGCCCATCATTAAGCAAAACAACCATGTTTTATAGGGTTTCTGAGTCTTCTATTGCTTGTAATGCTAGATTATAAACATGTTCCTAAATTGCAATCTCCACCATTGTTTTTTGGTTGTGTGTTTTTTCTTCTTCAGTTCTCATTGATGTATGTAGGGGGAATTGTGATTGAGGTGGAATCCCGCCATGACTGCATTGTGTCTTTATTCCCGTTGATTTCGGGACCAGTAAAACAATGTTGATGAGGTGAAGGCTCAGTTGAACAAATCAGCAAATAGACAGCAAGACACACTGTTAAAATGCCATGGCTCACTACTCTGCTCAGTGACAAGGTACAGTGGCTTCTTGGGTTCATCAGAGTGGAACTTCCCATGACTGTGTGGATGTCTGGCAGAGTTTCCAGCTCTGTTTGCCTTCCTGTGACTGCAGCAGCTGAGTTCAGCATGTTTTAAAGATTCACAGGTGTTTTTTTTTTTTTAACCTGGTTATTTTGCCCTCTCATGGTAACACAGAAACAAATGGGGGGTGGTTGTAATTAAATGACAGAAGCTTTTCAACCATCTTGAGTTGGTATCTACTTCCAATAAAAAAGTTAACATTGGGTGTTACTGTGAAGAAGAAGCTGGTACTTTTTACAGTTGAGTCAAAATATACATGACGATACAAACCAGTGTGTTCTCAGTGCGGTGGAAGTGTTGATGATAACTTGATATGTTATTGTTCCCAGGGCCATCCCTCACAAAAGCTGAGCTGCATCTCCTACATAACCACGCCCTGGTACAGACATTTCCCGACAGCTGAATGAGTTTGGTCTCAGTTTTTCGGTCTGAGAACCAAAATATTTTCTTTTCTCCTTTACCTCTCAAAGGCAAAGACATCTGCCCTGACGCCCCAACAAAATTCTCTTGGATGTAAAATTTCACGAGTGATCCTGGTGACACTCACGGTGCCCAATTATCACATTGAATTTACTCAAGCAGCTGATGGCTCCATCTGGGTGTGTTAAACCTTAGCTGAAACAGGAGAGGTGCTGGATGTCGCCCAGCTGTTGCTCCTGACACCACTCACTCCTTAACACCAGTTCTCTCTCTCTCTCTCTCTCTCTCTCTCTCTCACTCACTCACTCACACAGACACACACACAAACACACACACACACACACCCTTTATCTTAAACACTATTTGAAAAAAGAAACACACACACATGCACGTACACGATCCCATTTGTCCGAGCCCTCAGTGATCCATCAGCATCGTTATTACTCGTACAAGGGTTTCCAAGTAGAGATGCATTATGTTGACATTTGAGTTGCCCTTCCTAAGATGAGATGAGTCACATTGCCGGTTGCATATTGTGAAATATTTTACTGGAGGTCAGTCAAAGGTCAGTGTCTATTCTGGGTCTTGTGCATAATGCCGGGCCTGTTCCCCCGGACGTGGCACACATAAGCATGCACATGCACAGCCAGAATATCACACTGGCTTTACAAATGATAAACAACACAGATGTTTGTTTATGTATGTTCATTACGTCAGTTCAGCTGTCAACGGATTGGTTCATCTTGAGATGAATCATCCTTCTCGTTTGGTTAGAGCGCAGCGTCTCTGGAACATCATGTATCCAATAACTACTTTTTTTTATTTTTCAAGTTTTTTGTTTTGTGTGTGGGTTAAAACTTCTAACATAGATCCACTTTGGGAAGAGAATTTATTGCATATATCAACCTTTTTGGGCTTATCTGCATCGTTTCCGTCGTCCAAACACTATGCTTCTACAAAATGATTTATCGTTGCAGGAACATGAAGGCCGGTCATAAGAGCAAGTGTGGTAGTTTAGTCAACGATCAGCTTTCATGCCTTTTTTGCCACACAGTGGTTCTTTTCAGCAGTGTCATGCACCCTAAACTAATTTCAGACAGGTAGTCATAAAATGTTGGCTAATCAGTGTTTTTGTAATACCATTGTTTTTAAATGACAATATTGACAAATGAAGTTTTATTTGAGTCAAAGACAGTTAATACCACAGGTGAAGTTTTGGAGGAATTTGCAGCACAAAGCTTTAATCGTGTCTTATCTGGGGGTTCACTGTGGCTGCATGACTGTTACTTACCATCATTTTTATGTTTTCCTGGCTATATCTGTCATTTATAGCTTCCTTTTATCCTCTTCATTTGCTAGTCATTACTCCCTTCAGTCACCGAGGTCAGTTCGGATGTTTCTCAGCTGTGTTGGGAGATCAGATTTAGCCCGGATGACATCATATGCAGAGTTGGTTAATCCCAGAAAGAGGACTTTGTGTAGCGCTGATGGCTTGCTGCATCCACACAAGTCTTTGGAAGCTACCGCAGGTTAAAATGTAGAAACCACCAACTAATCCATGATGATATAATCACATATTTTGCAGGCTTCAAGTGTTTTACTCGTAAGAGTGAGCCTTGAAATGGCATGTAACATTTCATCCGCCCAGGCTGTGGCATCTCCGGGTTTTGATCTTTCATGGGCTGTATTTGCTGCTCGTGGTAATATCCCCAAATCTCTCAGCTTTTTTTTTTTTTCTTTTTTTGCAGTAGGCACCAGTAAGTGTAAGTCATTTACCAGTGTTTATGTTATCATGTCATTCACACAATAATCCAGTCAGCCAATGATGGTTGCTGTTGGAACAGTGCTGTCTGATTGGATGTTGTGTTTTTGTTAAACCTACGTCTTCATGGAGGCTTGTTTATTTATGGAAGAGAAATATATCTGAAATTACTCTTCAGACAGTATTCTTTTTTTATTGCCTTTATGTTTCGTGTGATTTGAGGGCCATTGTAGTTTAGGTATTCAAACTTTTTTTTCCAAACAGGTTTGGTATAACTTTTTGTTTTTTTTGCACTAAAAGCAGTTTCATGTTCATCACTAAATTAAAATTAGTTTAGTACATTGTCAGTTCTTGTAGCTTGTTTCTGTGTCTCTGCAATAAAATTTGGATAGTTTTACTGATTGATGATCAAGTGGTCCAATTTTTAGAAAAGCATATAATTAAACAAAATCTCAAAAGTTAACTCCAAACCTTCAAATGTCCTTCACTTAGGACCTGTGTAATTTTTGATCACATGCAGAGACAGACCACACAAAGCAATGATTTGAAAAAGGTCAAAGTGGCTCCACAGAAACGCTTGTGGCTGCAGCGCAGAACAGCTGAGCTGGATAGGTTACTGAAGCAGCAGGTCAGACAGAGAAGGGCCCTTATGGCCCGCAGGTCAGCTGCCCTGGACACAGGCCAGCACACTTGGCAAAATGCTGCTTCACTGCATGACACCACACACCGTAACCACATCCTCCACTCCTGTTAAGGACGATGGCCAAGTTAATAAATGCGTTTCATTCAAAAGAAAACAAACAACCATTCAGACCTTATTTTTTACAGAAAAATTATTGTATCACTAAAAGGAGAAACTGTTGTTTTGTTTTGCTATCAAAGTAGTTTCAACAGTAAGTAACTTTTTTTGAATGTCTGGACACAAGTAAGTTAGTGTGAAGTTGTAGACGTGTGCTGTTTGCTCTGTAAATGTACTCCAAAAGTAACACAGTGTGAATCCTCTTGATGGGATTGGATCTGCAGGGGCAGCCTTAGCACCCCACAGGCAAACTCCTTTCACCATGCATGTCAGACCAGGAAGCAGATCAAAATATATCGGATATATGCAGGAAGCTGAGAAAAATCCATGTCATATGTAGAGATGTTACATCAGACATTTGTAGCTTGGCCCTGGTTATTTACACAGCCATAGCTTAGTCCATCTGCTGGGAAAAGAGATGACTCTTAAGTACGTAAAGCTGCCATAAGCCTCTGTTTCCTATTGTAAGCTGTTTTAGAGGGTCCTGCGGTTTGG
Organism: Malacoctenus triangulatus; assembly: GCA_032274725.1. NCBI lineage: Eukaryota > Metazoa > Chordata > Actinopteri > Blenniiformes > Labrisomidae > Malacoctenus > Malacoctenus triangulatus. The sequence goes on from JAUESE010000062.1 coordinate 7,453,166, forward strand.
TGCCATCTGTTTTTACTGATTATTTATATATTTAATATTTTCTTCCCCTCTCTTCCCTGGCATATTGTGACTTGTGTGAGACATGCTTGTAGTCTGTGCTAATGTGGGAGGTGAGTGACGCTGCAGCAGGTCCTCGCTCCACCTCCCAGACCGGTCACGTGTTCTCCTCCCACAGGCCTTCACTCCTCTCTGTTGCCTCCCGCCTCCCGCTCCCTGACTCTCCTTTCTTGCTTGTGCAGTAGCTCTCCACCTCTCGGACCATCCCCCCTGTTGGCCACTCAGAGAGTGAGATGCTAAAATACTTTTGGCAACCCTAGGAACCGAAAAATCAAGGTGGCAATACAGAAACTGAGAGATAACCCTCAGGTTTCAGTTGAGGTGTGTCAAAGCCTCTTTTCAATTTGATGAAGATGTTTCGGTTCCCCTTTATGTCGGTGAATGCGTGTTGGAGATTTTTCTCAAGCAATTGTCAACTTATTGGCGTCTTGATTGTAACCACCTTGGAAGCATTTTGTTTCTTTTTTCTTTTACCTCCAAACCTTCGAATAGTTTTTCTAGATGTGGATTTTTATAATTTGGGGGAATTTACAATGTGCAACTCTATAGCACATTTTAAAATCTTTTTTTTTCTTTGGAATCGAAGATGATTATTTTTGCAATACATCTATAAAAAGCTGTCTCAAAAAAGTTACTCCAGTGATGAAGCAGATAGTGATCTTGATTTCTGTTCTTTCTCCTTCCTTTAGCTGGCTCCTCTGCTCTTATGTTGTCTCTCTGGGTGGATTTTATTGCTTCCAGCTCCTCCACATTGGTGAGGGTTGGTACTGGAGTGAAACTCCAAATTCACGCAGTTCAACTTCTTTTCTCAGACACCGTCCAAAAGTGGTAGTTATCATTGGCTAGAGAGTCTTTGAGGGGTGTGAACCTAAATATGTGCCTGATATCACAGAGCAAGAAGCATGAAGCCACAGCTCTGTTCCACCCTCCCACAAAGCAAAACATCACTCGACACGAACCAGCCGATGTTCCATTCAGTTTAAGCAGAAACAATTCAGAATGAACACAGCTACACATTTTAATGAAGTCATATTAATTCATTAGCTGTGTAATTTATTTTTTAGAGGAGCCCTTTTTTTTTGGTCTTTTCATCAGTTATGAACCTTCATGACACTGGTGGCTATGTGGGTGGAGTTCCACACACAGGCAGCTATACAGCAGGGCTGCATTATTTTCAACAACACTTCTGCTTTACTGTCACGTGAAGAAATTTCACCCACAATCTACAAAACATGTTTTATTGGGTGGAGAGAGCAGTTTTCATGAGAGGATGGAAAGTACCTGCTGATTGTGGCTCCTATTTGATGTGTGTGTCCTCGTGTGTGTGTGTGTGTGTGTGTGTGTGTGTGTGTGTGTGTGTGTGTGTGTGTGTGTGTGTGTGTGTGT
>JAUESE010000062.1:7462442-7472647 GCA_032274725.1 Malacoctenus triangulatus
ATTGGATCATGTGGTGGCCTGATTCTGGCTCGACATCGTTGATCTGCAAAGAAGCCAAACGTGCACGTAGTCTTTACTCTTAGACGAATATAAATGCGGATTATTTGTCTAAGAAGACTTGCACATCGCAGGCTTTCATGAGTTTCATTCTCGCTGTCAACCTGAAAAGACTCAAACAGACTTAAATGAAGAACCTTCCGACTTCTCGAACCACTTTGTCCAAGTGAGGGTCACGGTGACCTGGAGTCTGAAGGCAAAGACCAGCAACAGATCTCCAGTCCTTCACCAGACCAACACAAACGGACCGACTGGAGGCTTTCCTGGGTTCATTTATAAACCTGGAGAAAAGACCAACACGTTGGAATGAAAAAAAAAAACAAACAGGTAGATTCCATAAAGAAAAAGGTCCTGGCTGGAAATCAGACCTGACCTGTTTGTGGTTTTTAATAGCCAGCCGCTTCCACAGAGTCAGATGGAACTGAGGTGTGACACATATCTAATTTCAGTGTGTTTGTATGTGTGTGTGTACTCTGGCCGTGCTGCCTCACCTTTCACACATACACGGTTTCACCTCTGATGCACCTCCGTTTTTGCCTGCTGACCCCCCTCAACGGAGGAGCTGCAGGAATCAGTCCGTCCACTTTTCCACATCCGTGCCATTCACATGAACAGCAGGTTGTTTGAAAAGGCACGACTGCCCTGAAACACACTCGCTGGTTCTTTCAGCGCGCCGACTGTCGCCTCCTTCATCTGTTGCTGTTGCAAACGTCACGCTCTGAGTGTGAGACTTTTCTCAGAGGTCAGTTCCTCCCACTCGTCAGTTCTGTGTGCGGTTTGTGCTTAATTTCTGTGACGGATATTAAAAGGACTTTTTTTTTCTGCTCTTTCAAAGTTTTCTTTTCTAAATGAAAGCTCAAATTTATGACTATCTATCATGAAATACAGATCATAAATGTCAAGGTAAAGCGCATAAATGTAAAAAGTATTCGGTTGTTTTGACTTCACCGTGTTCCTGATCTGTTTAAGGTGGATAAAAGCCACTTGGCGGCCCCACATGTCAGTACAGTTATCACGCTGAACTGTTGAACATTTTGTCCTCCGGCTGCATCGAGACACTTGTGATGTCATTCAGGAGTGACCTTATTGTCTGCTGAGCAGGTTGTTTTAACCCTCGCAGTTTAAAGTTGCGCATCTTAAGGCTTTAGCCAGGATAACATAATGGTTTATCTGCTCGGATCCTCCAGTGTGATGGAGTTGACTCGTCCCTCTTTCTGCTTCTCAATGTGTGGAGTTTGTAGAATTTGGCGCTGTTGTTTCTGTGTAGGCTTTCTCCAGCGACCAGGTCATTTCTCCAAAATATAACGACCTGCAGGCTTATTCAGTGACTCTAAAGTTCTCTGTTTGGGGAGATGGAATCTTGTGCAGTGTATTTTCTCTGCTTCAATTGTGTCGCCTCCGGCGTACATGACTTTTAATGGCTTTTACACCAGTTTGTGAGACTCTGACTCGCCACTCCATGAGGGTGGCGAGTCCTGTCTTCATGTTTACACACCAGAAAAGTGAAGCACAGTCACTCATCAGCCCAGACTGAAGCCCACTGAGTTTTTAGCCGGGCTTCTCATTTTGATGTCGTCTGCGTGTTTCAGCGAACATGGTTGTTCCCATGTTCCTCACTATGCTGACTGTGAAATCCTTCCAACTACCCATCATGCATTCCTAATCAGACTTGTAATCACTCTCGTAACTCGTGTGCGCTGTTAAACCTCATCTTCCTGCACTCGTTGTACGTGTGAATTTCACTTTTACATCCTTTTACTGTTTCTATTTAATTGAAATATTTGGTGTTAATTCTGTGCACACGGTTCATTTAAACACGTAGTTTTTTTTCCACTTCTAATGGTGATTTTACTTCTCAATTTCTGAAAACAGCACCAGAAATTACAGGCATCTACTTTGACGGTCGTGTGGTTCTGTGAAGATAAGCTGCTGTTGTGCAACATCACAGGACGGTCACTCACAACAGCGCCGTGTACATTTACATACTGTCTCTGGCTTACAAATCTCACGGTTTCGGCGTGACTCATCCGTCCATCGTCTCGGCAGGAGGCGGTGCTCCTGTGGAATTCCTCGCCTGCTTTCTCTGGCATACCAACAGCTTTGTAATGTGGAGGTCTCCATGAAAAGGGGAGGACAAAACAAACAATTAGAGCCTCCACCCAAGGTCTCCAATAACAGCCTCCGAATGCCCCCACCACGGGAGGTATTCACCGCCGCCTCCAAGGATGCTGCCTCTAAAGAAGCTCCGCACGCCAGAAAGTGTGAATTCATCACATGGTTTTACTGGAATTTCCCCCCTGAACGACGAGACATGTTGTCACTGTGGTATTCAGAACAACACGCCGTCTTTTATCACTTTTATCAAACAGGGGTAAAACGCTGACAGGGAAGATTTGCGTTTTTCTTGTTTCGGCTTTGTAAATGTGAGCATTTGGTAACTTTAACCTAAATCTGCCACAGCGAGACTCATTGTGCATGGATAAGCCTTTTGTTTTGTTAAGAGGTTAGCCGAAGCCGAAGTAAGATGAATTAGTGCTTTCTTTTAAGCCCGAGAGGTCGGACCTCCGCACCAGGTTATTATTTAGATCTGCTGGCAGAACATAATCTGATGGCCACATAATGCTGCTCGACATTTAGCAGAGTGATAAAGAATTAGCGAGCGCTGAATAAGAGCATGAATAAAACAGTTGTTCATCTCCGCTCCTTGGTTTTGCACGAGTTTGTTTGATTTGGATTCTCAGAAAAGGCTGTTTAAAACCTCCAGCTCAGGTTTCTGACATGGGATGTGAACGCAGCTTGATGTAGATTGTGCTTTGCGGGTGCATGTGTGATGCAGCAGATGTGTATCCTAAACAAAGCTGCCAAAGAAAAGCGTTACAGATCTATGAACACCGGACTCCTTTACTGTGAGGTAACAATGCGAACTGCTGTATCAGCCTGATTGTTCTACATCACAAGTGTTTTGCACAATATTTGCCTTTTTTGTTGCTAAGTATATTCAACATTTCATTGAATAACGAGAGCCCAAACTGATATAACACTTTTGAAAAGAAGTTCGTACTGTGCTTTTATATTTGTCTAATAAACATTGAGAGACATTTCTTTAAGTGTATCTGCTTTAGCCACAAAGCGATTTTTATTGCCTTCGTGTACACAGTGATGAGTTCAAAAATGTGCAGCACAAGATAATCTTGTTGCAGAAGACAGAAAAAAGAAATTCACAGATTAAGATATAAAAACGAAAGTCTGGATCGCATTGGCTGAAATTAGATGGTGTGATTCCTTTGCAGTGAGCTGCGCTGTGGCTGATAGAGGGGGGTCAGATCATTGACCTTTATGTCGTCATGTGTTTTTGTTGCCTGGCAGAGTGTGAGGTTAAAGCAGGAGCATTTGTCTTTATTGCAGCTGCACTGTTTGTTTCTGTGCGTACATGTGCGCTGCAGCAGCTTTACAAGCAGAGCTGCGCCTTTGAATGTCAGACGCAGCGCGTGCCCTCTGCTTAAGTGCGAACGGAGCTCCTGTAACTCTGTGTGTGTGCGTGCACGTGCGTGTTTGTGTGTGCGTGCCTGCGTGCATGTGCGTGTGTGTGTTTATGTGCGAGGAGTTTGTTGCTCTTTGAACCACAGGTCAGGAATGCAGCTGCTCTCAGTGTGAAGTCGACTGTGGCAGAGTCTGTACATTCTCGACACACTGAGGAGTCGTCAGAGTGAAGCAGAATAACCTTTTGTATGTTCACCTGAACACGGAGCACGCACAAGAATGTTCTCTTCTGATCAACTCGCATCTTCTTTTCAAACTCGTGCTTGAAACATTTTTTTTTTCCCCACTTGCTTCAGTTGAGTGACGATAACACGATAAAACCTGACGCACATGACCTCTGTGGTAAAAGGCGAGCTTTGTGTGCTCACTGTGACTCCTGTCGAGGTTTGACTCAAAAAATATTGATGAGAAAGTGTCAGTGTACAAAAGCAGCCCTACATACTATCGTTTGGCTCCTTTGAACAGAAAGGATGAACTCTTTGTGCATGAGCCATTAAATCCCATTTAACATGTTTGAATCATTCAGTGAAAGTGCTGATTTTGTCGTTGGTATTTTGCTTCAAATGTCTGCAGTGGATGGAGAGAAAGTGACCCATGGCAGAGAGTGACATACTTTCAGGGTGTGTGCACTTTAACCAGTCGAGGCCAGGTGGGCCGTACCACCTGCTGAACTATCACCACCTCCTTAGCGTGGGTTCACGTAGCCTCGCTCACCTCCTCACCTGAACAGATCAGGCTTGTGTCAGAGGACGTCACCGTCTTGTTTTGAACACAGTGAAGAAGTTCATTCCAGGTTGTTGTAAAATAAAAAAAAACCACTGTCTGGAATTCCACAGCAGCAAGCTTTTCTTGTTCTGTTTAGTGTTTTTATTTTTCACTTGTAGTTGGAGCGCGTTTGATCCCGGGTGGGGACTGTTCAGTTGAGCTCCAGTGTGTGTTGCAGTCTGGTAACCACATTAGTTAAAGTGTGAAGGAATTTAAAATCTGGGGTTAAACTTTAACTCTGAGGAATAACTCGGGGCCAACAAGCAGGAGCGCATGACTCCTTGCTCCTAACTCATTAGCCCCGCTGCCCTTTGGCCCAGAGGCCAGAGGGAAATATCATCTTCCTCTTTCTCTCTCTCACCCTCCCTCCCTCCTCCTCTCCCCTTCTCTCCTTCCCTCTCACAGCCTCTTCTGGCCATCCGCAGGCCTTTGACCTCGGCCGAATGACAGAGCAATTTAAAATAAACAGGGCAGTAGAACCTGCTGAAGAAAAACATCTGCTGGGGTGACTGCAGAAAAACACACAGTGTCCAATCAATATTTGCCCTCCTCCATGCCCAGGACCTGCTGGAGGTGGTGGGAAACTTCCCACTCTGTGTGTTTGGTTGTCATTTAAATGGGACGTCTTGTGTTCAGTGTGAACAACGTGCGATCCATTGTTTGTTGAAGAGTCAATTGAGCTGCTTGGCTGAGCTACTCGCCTGTGTTTGCTGTAAAGATAAGATACTTGGGCGCAGCTCATGTCGAAGCAAAGTGAGCCATGACTTTGGTCTGGATCGACCTCTGTGAACCGCGCCGTTCAGCCTGATCCTGCGCTGTTTATCTGAGTGCTGCTCGCTAAACTCAACCGGCGAGCCTGACCAGTGAGACGAGCCAGATCGACTCGCATAAGTCCTGGTGAGCTGATTCAGGTTCTTTGAGAGAGACTGTTAAGACTTTGAAAATTGACACCTTGGGAAAGTCTTCAAACTTGTTTTTTTTTTTTTTTGGTTTGTTTGGTCCAAAAGTTTAAGTTGTGTGATTCTTCATCAGTCAACCCAAATTAATTTGCAGGTGATTTGAAGTCATAATATTTGGATCAGTTTGACCTTACAGATATACACAAACACTAAATACTCCAAAATTATTATAAAATACTCATTAAAAACAAATGCAAAATAATAAACATAAAAAGAATCGTGGGATTATTTGTGGTTAATTCACTGAAGGTGGTGCTGTTGAAAATGCTCCTAAATCTTAATTGAGGAAGCGCAGTCGGATGGATTTTAGTAGCACAGCAGATTACTGAGAGAAAACTGAAAACAGTGGTCATGAACTTTGTATTTTTAACTTTATATTACGAAAAAAGGAAGACGTGAGTCATAGATCTGGGACACAGCTGCGGCACATTTCCCTTTAAGTTTGTATGTAATTTCATGAAAATCCTAAACTCATTCAGTCGATCTGTCGATCCACGTTATTCTGCAGCGCATTTTCAAACTTACCTTCTGTTCTGCATGACACAAAACTGCCAAGCTCAGCTTTAAATATTCAAATCGCGACGTGATTTATTGCGGCTCCGTCACATCAATCAAAATTATTCAGGGTGTCTCTGGAACGGTTTCCTCAACGCGGACGGAAGGCCACAGAGGTCAGCGCCGCTTTTACGCTTTGTTGTCTTGTCATAATGGGACGTCATAAACGATACATCACGATGATCATGCTACTGACCTTCATGTGCGACACATACGGCCGCTCTACAATCACAGCGTGGCTCTGCCATAAAAGTGATGGTTTTTTAATGTGAACATACAAATATTATGAGTCTGTAACAACGCGAAATGTTTTTGCTTCTGCTTTTCCAATGATTCACTTTGGCAGGTTGCCAGTTCATTCGTCAGCAGATTGTTTAGGAGCGAATCCTCATGGATGCTGGAGGGCTAATATTTTGAGATGGGGCTTTGACTAATGCTAACGCTCTAAGCAGCCACAACAATTTGATCGTGTTCCCAACCAGCAAATTCAGTCGCTTGTAAATCTGCGTCCAATCTGTTGCTACCTGATTTTGCCCTCTGCCATCAGCCAGACAGTAGCAGGAGGTCAGCTAAGGTGCTTAGGAGCACAGAAACTTAACCTAATACGCTCAGTGAAGAAGACTCAAATGCTTTAACAGGATTAGTAGAAGGCCCCTCCCCCCTGCCGCCCCACCCCCACTCCTCATACACCTAATTGTTGTAATCCACCACACAAGCTAACAAGCTAAGTGACCTCATTAGCTCATCTGCTGGGCAGGGTTTTTTTTTTCTCTGTTTGTCCGTTGTGTGTTGCTGATCTTGCACAACAGCAAAGAGTCTTTATGTAACATCTGTTGCTGAAAAGTATTGAGCTTCTTTTGGGAGCTGAAGTACAACACAAAGTTAGACGCAGCCCACTGAGTCGCCCACGCAATAAAACTCATTTGTAAGACATTTAATTAACACACAACGAGTTTGTGAAGATTTCATAAAAAAACATTATTACAAATAAATAGCTCAATTTTCAGTTCAAAAGCAATAAACACAGATGTTGTTTTTATTTTACACACGACAGACACACACACGCATGTATCGTGCACTCACATAAAGATACTGACACAAAATACAGTTAGATTGTCGAATGATAAATTTAGTGATACAGAGATTAATCTGAAATAATTTAACACCTGAGTAACAAAACAAATCCCAATCAGCTGAGTCAGTTGAGTGTGATTTACATTGTTGTTGACGGAGTCGAGTATCGTCAAACGTTTGCTAAACGATGCTGAAACAAAACCCACCATTGAGCAGCCTGACTGAGGAGACATTCACATGCTAATGACGCTCTGCTATTTTCAGTACCGGCAGAGAAAGGAGCCACACAGGCCAACAGACAGACCTGGATCACCATAATAAAAATGTTGTTTTGCTCTGGCTGGTGAAATGTTTCCTCTTACATCTCCTAGTTACCACTCCTCTCAGCCTGAGCTATGATGGCAAAAAGTTGTAAGAGGAATTGTTGCTGTGTTGGTATTTCCAGCGCAACAAAACTGCTCCTTTACCGGTCTGAACTGTTTCTCCTTCCGCTCCTCTTACATACTTCATAAGAAGAGTGTAGATTGTCTTTCTGATCTAAAAACAATTAAAGGTAACCTAAAAAATCACCTCCTGTTCTAAGATTTTCAGATGACTGATGTTTGAATATCATAAAGTAACACAGGTTAACTATAAACTCTGACTCCAGACGTCTGACAGAGATTTTTGTGGATCATACGACTCTATCAGTGTTTGGACAAGCATGCCCGCAGTCCTTGAATACCCATGGAAATCACTTTAAGAGGAATTATAATGTGCAACAAGCGTTCATTCTTTATCTGCTGCTTGGATTGGAGAGTTGGCCTGTTGGTCTGAGCTGTGTGGCGTCATTATCCAAGTGGGCGAGAGCACAAAGCGGATGTAATTGAGGTCAAATCTCTTTTGCGCGTCCCCATGCCGGTAGCGCCCTCCCCATCGTCCTGACATCCCCACGGGTCGGCCGGTGTCAAAAAGCTCAGCAGAGAGGTGTCGGGTCAGCCGGGCGGCGTCCCAGAGCGCGGCGTAGAGAAAGGAGGGATGAAGGGAGGGGGTGGAGGTGAGGGAGGGGTATGGAGTGGTTGTGACAGGTGAGCTAATGGCTTGGAGGAAGGACGGATGTGGGGTTGAAGGTGCAGCCTGTGATCTCTTTATACAGCTTACACAGGGACAACTTATTAAAATGAGGTGCGGAGGCAGGGAGTAAATGAGTTGACCTGAACGCTGCGGGTCACCCACCCCGCTCCGTATGTGCGTGCGCTGATTGCGTCCAACCCCCCCGCGCTGATTGACAGCCGCTGTCGTCCTCTAATAATGGTGCGGGTGTTTTTCCCAGGCACTAAAAAAACTCCCCTCTCCACGGGCTGGAGCGGAGGCTGTGACATGTGGGGGTGGAAGTGTGTCCAGAAATATGGAGCTTAAACGCTAACAGATGAGACTGTTACAAGCACTACAGTCACTCTGCTCTCATGTGCTGCGTCTGACTCCTATTTCACGTCAGTAATCAGTGCTCTCCTACAAAAAAAGTGTGCGCACGTACGCACACACACACACGCTCATCGACTACAACTTGTAACAGAGTTGAGATGAATTTAAACACTCCACTCTGTTATGTGTTTGGTCGTGGGTTTTTTTTAGGTTAAAATAAAGAAACTATTTAGAGAATGAAGCTCTTTTCAGATCAGATGAATGCACACTTGCACTCTATGTTACTGTGCATAAGTGCAATGTTTTGATACCTTATATTTGCAAAATATATATTTTTTTCTGTAGTTTGGAGTTTTTACCTTCGAACAATTGTATGTGACATGAAACCTCAGTTACAGATTTACCGGCGAGGCTGTAATCATGATCTTACTCCGGCATTAAAGTGAACGGTTTTGAACTTAGCGAGTCATTGCGGATATTTCATTGCTTTATTGACACTTCTCCTCTGCACTGGTTTTGTAATTACTCGCTCGCTCAGGGCACGACAACAAAGAGAAGCAACAATGTGCAATTTGGTCGGATGAACAAAGATGTACTACAACCTCACAACTTGATTTGGGTTGAATGTGGGAGGATGATGCAATAAAGTAAAAACAATGACAAAAGCAGGTTACTAAATCAAATGAGTGCTCTACTTTCTAAAAAGCAAGAGAAAAAAAAAACCTCAATCACAACAGCAACACGCAAAGTTTTATGCAAATGACTCAATCAGGCCCAAAAAGCTGACTTGTAGAAAGACTTGCAAAGATGGAAACTGACCTCAAGTTACAGTGTATCTAGTAGTTTTGCTCCTTCAGTCGTGCTTAAGTGGCCAGTTTCTGTCCTCTTTCCACATGTTCGGTTCTACTTTGAACTTACAGAACCTGAAGTTGCGGTTGAATCGTTTAATGACCTTCGTTTCTTCCTCGGTCAGTTGAAACGTTGAAGTCGGACTGATTATTTGATCTGCAGTTCACCTGACGTCTGTCTGGACAAGGTTCTCTGCTCATTATCGTTTTACATAATTATTGGATGGTAGGAGCTACAGCACCGTGAAGAGTATCTACTTGAATACTTCACAGAATATAACTTTTTGAAAGGAGACATCTGATCACATCAGTGAGCGCTCTCAAGATGTAAATGAAGATGGTGAAGGTCTGTGGGCAGTCGGATATAAAACACCTCTTCTTTTTTTTTCTCTGCATCACTCATTTTGTCTCCATGCTGATGCTTTGATCCAAGTCTCGCCTCAAGGTTACAACACTCATGTTTTCTGAAGGACCTTTGATGAGCCCGTAATCTCATCTCAGGTCTGGAAGAGTGGCAACACACAATGGAATGATAATTGTGTCATCTGCCCTAATGGCACCTATTACAACAATAGCCGTTGTGACCTGGAGGTACGGACGGAGCAGCAGGCCAGGCCCTCCGCGCTGACCCCTGCGCGGGAAAGGGCACGCTCAGGCAGGAGTCAGGGCGTCAGGGGCGAGCCGCCTCGTCTGGCACTCTGAACCCTCCATTCACGGCCTAATACAACAGCCAGGCATCGCGGTGACCCTGTGGGTGTGACGCGCAACCTTTGCCTTAACCTCCTGACCGCCGGTCACAGCTGCAGCTGACCGGCTCGGGTGGGTCAGGGCACCGGGTCGCCTGCAGAGAGGGGGAGGAGGAGGGGGGAGGAAAGGGGGAGGCAAGATGGCCAAAGTGATGATGTAGAGGGGGGGCGGGGGGCGGAAGAAGCAGCCAGCGAGGGCAGTAAAACTGATGAGCGCGTGAGTGACTGATGAAGAGCAAATAATGGATGCAAGAGGA
>JAUESE010000062.1:7478215-7488317 GCA_032274725.1 Malacoctenus triangulatus
CGTACCTGGGAACCACAGGACCAATCCACGGTCCAGCACTTCTTTTGAGTGTGGGTGTGTTATGCTGCGTAACAGAGCGGTGCGTGGCGGCGGCAGGTGGCGAGCGAGCCCGGCCATACTCCTGAGGGCCGCAGCCGAGGCGGGGCCACTGACCCGCACCACGCCCACCCCACACCTGCCATGACCCGACGACAGCGCAAAGATGGTGTCGCCATCAGTCAGTCCAGCCGGGGCTTGATCGCTGCTCGACAGCAGTCTGGAGAGGGAAGATCCTCTAATGGAGGCCACCAATTAGAGACTTTTAAGGTGATGAAAAAAACTGTAAAGTGCATCCTATCCAAAATATATACTATCAATATTAGCATCGGATAAATGTTTAGTATTTTGCCTATTCGATGCATTAGTATTATTATTATTTCAATTACTATTATTATTATTAGCAATAATGACATGAAGGAGAAGCAATATTATGGGCAATATTTGAACATGAAAAAAGGTTTAAAATATGCTCATGACTTCCTCTACAAATATATTATTATATTTACAGAAATCATAATTTATTAGATATCCAACAGGTGTTTGCTTCCTCGCCCTTTTCCCCCAAACAGACACACGTGACAGTGCAAACAGCAGGTTTGTTTGTAAACAATGTGAATTCAGAAGAAAAATAAAACAGAAGCCACACAATATAAACGGAGGAATACATTTACAAACCTCGTCCTGAGAGTGCGGACAGCAGACCTCCACATGCTATGGCACATGTGTTGACTTGGCAGCATTTTTATATTGACTCACGTTGTTCTGTTTCTCCTTCAGAAAGACATCGTTTCACTTTTTCTGTCCTCGCGAATCACACGGCGACCTTTCTCCGCTGTCGATACTCTCCTGGTCATTTTTAAACATCATCTAGAAGGCGGGGAGAATAAACTCTTTCCAAATGATTGCTAAAACATTTATTAACTGATTGAAACTGTTTAGAACTCATCTAATGCTTACTTCTACCACCACGAGCCTGTCACTATTCCCTCTCCTGATTGTGATTGGTTAACGGCTACCACAGCGCCGGTACAGCCTGGAATCCTATTGGCTAACAGCCCGTCAGTCTGCCAGTACTCCCGCCTTCAATGCAACGGTAAAATCGGTCCGGTAAAGGTCATTTAAAAGGTTCCGGCTGCATCATCGTGGGGATCGCAAAGGTTTAAATTACAGTAAATTAGATATAGTAATTAAAATTAACCATTCAAAAAGCTAATCAGTGACTCTCACGTTTGTTTGAGTAGATATTCTGACAAACAAGCTAATTCATAACAATAATTCAAAGGTCAAATGCGTGCTGAGGTCAGTGTGAGATGATTAAAAACAAACCCCTACTGGAAAAAAATGAAGGTCAAACAAACGTGATCTGACTTTGTTCTCAAACTGTCTCCAGGCTTAACAAGTGTTTTCCTGCCATCAAAGAAAGCTCATCTGCTTGGTTATAACACAAGTATTAAAAGAGACATATTTGTATGAACTCACTCTTTTTTTTCCAGTTTGTTGATATTGTCCTTTTATATTGTCCTTTGCCTCATTTTACTGCTAAAACAAAACCCCTCCTGAGGCCAGTGGTTGTACTAATGACGCCATATAATTTCTTGATTTTTACAAGAAGTTTCACTGTGGTTTCAAACCCTCTTGGGTTTTGCCTCCTTTACCTAAAGTTGTCTTACATGGACACCTTTTGTCACTGTTCACACTTGCCTGTTTCATCTACTTTTGATGAAACCACACAAATAATTTTCATGAAGTTTGTTTATTTTATTTGTATTTAGAAACATCCATCCATATCTTCTAATATGTTTGATTTGTTGGAATATATCTTCAACATGAAAAAGCTTTGGCATCATTGTATCACTGCATGAAAGCCAACTCTCTGAATAATGTCTGTGTCTTACTCATTTCTGGATTTTCTGGTTTTAAGTCTGTTTCTCTGTGTTTGCCTTGTCATGGATTAGCAACCTGTTCAAGGTGTTTCCTGCTTTCGCCCAATTTAATCTGGGATTAGCTCCACCTCTCAGAAGATAAATGGGTTGAGGGTCAAGCCTATAAAAATGCAGAGAAATACTTATGGAATGTATATATATATTAAAAGAAAAATGTCATCTTGTTTCTTTTTTCTTGAGGTCACAACACTTATGTTAATTGAAGTGTGGATTAATGAAGGATTGGAAGGAGAAGGATAGGCTGAAGGATGTTGTAAGAGCAAAGTAAACAGACTTAACAGAGCTTTCTGTAAACCCGGATATGAACCAAGAATCATTGCTTAGGATAATGCAACAAAATGTAGCCACATCAAAATGAGCTCATTTTTTTATCTGCTGTTTATCTGCTGTTTTCTAAATAACTATGACTTGCTCTGTCTGCGAGTCTGGTTTACACACACGCATGCATCTGACAGTATACAAACACAAATTGTAGGCACTGTGTGCACTGGTATGTGTGCATGCGTGCACCACTGCAGCGGCTTGCAGCTGTCATCCCAGAGGGTGGTGAGTAAGCACAATTTCTGCACACAGACGAAGGGGCTTGTGAGTTGTAGCCATGCGAAGGGGAGGGCTGCTGGCCCGCCTGCGAAGCTGCACAGAGAAACACGGCATCCAGGCGGGACGACCAAAGGGGATAGATTGTGTACATGATGAAGAGGCATGGCTGGCGGCCCGGCAGCAATATTGAACCTGTGATCTCAATAATTTATAGACCGCTCAGTGTGTGCACAAAGCATGACAGCTGCCACCACACAGCTGCTGAGCGATGCGCGGACATTTCTGCAGCTTCTGACCAAAAAACACGGTTTTAGCCGTGAATACAATTAAAGATTATGACAATTCGTTTTGTTGGGGACAGCAAAGCTCTCATCCATTATGTCCCCATTGTCACGCTGCAAATCAAAACAGGTCAGCAGAACCCAAAACAAGAAGACAACTGTCACAAATTCATGAAAGTGAAATTTCCAAAGATTGCAGAAGTGATATTTTGGAAAAAGGAGGAAAAAAAAAGACACGAATGCACCAATTCGGCGAATCCTCCTCAATTGAAGGCAGTTTTCCCTCATTCAATCAACTCATCAGAGTTTTAATGTGGGATTTTAGATTTTCCTTTTAATTTAATCTCTGACCTTCAATAATTATACTTATCAAGCCTATTTCACATAATTGCCCAATCAGCTTGATGTGTTCAATTAAAGCAGAATAGCTTCATCCTCTTCAATATGGACATTATGTCTTTTTTTCAAAAAAAAGATTTTGCATTTGAAGTTTTTCCTTGCCTTAATCAGGAGTGTACTGAAATGGTACACAGTGAAACTCATGACACACGTTTCACCAGTGGCACATCATCGGATACTCTGCACCACAAATGTTTGTTCTGAAGACTGGATATTTGCTGAAGGTGTACTCTCCGTAAGGGCTTTACTGTGAGCTGACCTGGCAACGTTTACCATCCCATGTGTTCTTCCTGCCTGTCACTTGTTGCCTTCGTGAGAACCCAGATGATTTAATGCATGAAAGCAAACAGTGTACAGAAGCTGCATATCCAAGAGGTGTTGCAAAGTGTTTGTTTGGCTGAAGAACAATCTTATGTGTGACCTTCCTAAACCTCAGTGGCACTTAAACTTTAATCGATGAAGATATTTCTTGCATTTATCAAGAAGTCATAGTAAATGTGACCTTCCAGGAATGAGTGTTGCAGTGACACTCGCAGCGAGCAGCAGTATTCTGCCAGTCCGACATGTGACTGAGGTGAAACGAGAGAGAGATTCATTAGAGATGTGCAGGGGAAAATAAAACACTGAAATCTAATTTGGTGATCATTTGAAAGAACAATATTTCAGAGATGGAGCCATGGAAGATTCTTATCCGAGTAAAGACCCGATGTCGCCAAGTGGACTCTATTTCTGACTTTAATTTGAAGCTTGGCTGCGTGCAGAGGTCACTGTGGGGTGATAAAAATAAACTCCACTTGGAGATGGAGAAACTGCAAGGTCATGCATTAGTACATTTACTATTATGGTTTCAAAAAAGGTTTCTGCAGGATCTTCAAATATGTATGAAGTGAATTTGTAATGGTTCCTGTCGTTCCATATCTCTATTCTGAGTGTGTGTGTGTGTTGGGGGGGGGGGGGGGTCTAAGAGATCCTTTAATTTTGTTGGCATTGGTGGAGACATCGTTTGGTTTTCATGGTGAAAGTTGCGGTTGTAAACGTGTTGAAATAAATTCTAATAGGAATAATTGTAAAAATGACTTCCCAAAATCAAGTGATGACATCCTCCCCTCTACTCTGTCTCACAACAGTTTGGACAGTTTCACTGCTTGTGCGTCAGTGGAAGAGGGTCAGAGGTCGCTAACCTAACAAAGATTAAAGCAGTCTTATTGTTCAAGCACATTCTGCACTGTTTTTCTAACTTTGAGTCACAAGTTACAGAGAGACAAACAATCACATAAGGACTGACAGCTGTGGGCAGGTCGCCCTCACCAACTCATCTCGTGTTTTGGACTGTGGAAGGAAACCAACAGAAACTCAGACAGAACCTGCACAGAAAGGCTCCACTTGGATGTGAACCCTGGACCTCCTTCATGTGAGAGAGGAGTGCCAACCACCACACCACCACGTGACCTGTCCTAAACGCAAACACACCAGTAAAAACTTTATAAATTGTATATAGTACCAGAAGTATTTATATTTTTCAACAGTAATTTACCATTTCCCTCTGTCTCCATAAAAACACAGTTTTATTGATTTTTTTTGTTTAGAAATCAGCTTCTATACTATAATAAGGATGAATCCTAAGAACAGCTCCTCGTGAGAAATGCTTTTGCTTATTGTCGCCCTCTACAATGAAATGAAATGTACGCCCCTGCCTGTGAAGTAGTGTAAGGTGTGTGAGCGTGTCAGCCAGCCCCCTTCCCCCGCCCTCCGTCTCTTTGTCCCTCCTCCGTAGACGTCGGAGGAGCGCTCCCAATCCAGCCGCGCATCCTGCTCCGGAGCACCACCGGGATGATCCGCCGCTGCTGCACCGACGCCGACAACCTTCACTTCACTTTCATACTCATTTAACCCTTCACTCGGACCCCTACCGACCGCCCCGCAACACCCATGCTTTTCCCTCCTCCTGAGATGCGATTCCACTGCACGATTTCCCGGAGAATACCGTCCTCGTCCGTCGCTCCTCGCTGATAGAGAGCATGCCCGACGCGGCAGCGGCAGGCGCTGCAGCCTCGGCGGCCGCCAGTGGTGCGACCACCGCCGGCGACGGCCCCGAGAGCTCCCGGCACCGACACCGAGCGCAGCAGGGGGAGGCGGAGAGGCCGGACCCGGGCGCTGCCCCGGCTCAAAGCTCCTCCGGAGTCCTGGGTGAGTCCGGCCGTGCTGTGTGTGCTGGAGAGAGAGAGAGGGAGAGAGAGGGAGGGAGGACAGGTGGACGTGATGATGGAGCCCAGACGCGCGCCGCGCCGCGCCGCACCGTTACACACCTCGCCGCACCGTTCTTTTGTCTGAGCGTGAGGCGTCCCAAAATTACCCCCACAGTAGCCCGCAGGCCTGGCGATATTGCCTCGGACTCCTGGTTCACAGGCATGTGGCCGCAGCTTCTCTGAACTATTGATTTTGTTGCCCCTCTGTCGGAAAATGGCTCCATTCGAAACGTCCCGGCGAGTTCAGACCTTATTGTCGGTCATTGTGTCGCCTGTCTGCCCGCGTCCTGTCCTAATCTTACATCTTTTCACCGTATTCCTGTGGGCATGCTGTTTTTTTCCACAGTAACAACAGACTCTGGTCGGTTGCTAGTTGTTTTTTATTCCCCATAGGAGGGATTTCCATTGACTTGTCCAGGATCTGTAATAAACCGATCACCTGTGGTTAGTAAATGTTTATTTACCTGAAGATCTTCCAGGGATTTGGCTCCTTGTGTTCACACCAGGACAAACTGGCACCTTGTTTCCTCTGGAGCCTCTCAGTTTCCATGCTATTGGGTAGCCGGCAGGGCAGGTGCATGTTTTGTCATTTTAATGAGGGTTAAGCCTTTAAGGCTGTTTGTCAGCAATTTGTTCCATTGTGTGCATGTGGTGTTGTTTGTTCCCCCTTTCAACTCATCGGTGGTGTCTTCAGTACTGTCCATAGAAATCCTATGGTCTTGTCTCTTTTTTTTAGGGGGGGGGGTGCAAGCAGAGCAGTCCTGTTTTCTGTTTACGCTCCATGGCACCGACAGCGGATTTGAAAAGGGCCATATCATAGTTTGCAAGATTTGGAGTGATGCTATTTTGGGAACAGACCACAATATTTGCTCGGGCAGGGAGCCTCAGCTGCCGAGCCGGGATTGTTTTCCTGCAGGAGGGGTGCAGCGACAGCCTCGGCACAGCCTCGGCACAGCCTCGGTGCTCCCTGCCAGGACTGCTGCAGAGTGATGCAGTGGAGCAGTGGGCTGTCAGCAGACGAGCGCCGCTCCGCCACACTTGGCCGAGGTAACCCGAGCAGGCGGCCGCTGACTGGAGGAGCATCTTGATGTCATCCTTTTGAGACGGTGGCATCCAACGGTGCCTGATTGGTTCCTTGAAAGGGTTACAGGCATAGCTCAGGGTCATGGAGATAAACATTAGCTCGGTTTTACAGTGTGTTCTTTCACGGGAGAAAAAGGAGGACGGTGAGTCCGACTCGGTTCAGATCGAAGTCGTACACCTGCAATAAATGGGTGTTTGTTGTCTTGACAGAAAGATTAACTGGAGTCATTCTGTCAGTGTCCAGAATGAATCATTAAGTGTCTACAGCTAATTAAAGCTGCAAGTAAATGTTGTCACAAAACCAGAATTTTATTTTATTTCTCGATTCTACAAATAAAACAGACAACACACGAGGCTTTTTGTGCCTCCCTGTCATGATCGTGAACAAACATCTTTACTCTCCTAAAAACAGCTGGAATTGCAGGTCTCACTAGTCACTCATGGCTGCTGTTGCTGGTCGAGCTGAGTGTTCACAGATGCAATGTGCAGGAAACAGCTGTTAGGCCACTGGGACGTGTGCTGATGCTCACTGAGAACCAGGCAGCTTTCTTCTCCTGTTGTCTGTGCTGCTTGGAGCAGAAATCCCACTGAAGATGACACTTTTTCATTGCCTTGATTCTTTCAGTACTATTTGGGGTAGAAAAGATAACACGGTGTGCATTATTTTAAGCATGAAGGTCTGAAAAAGAAGCCAAAATATTGGTTTGTTTAAACAGTGTACATCTTTTTTTATTGTGGAACAGTTTCTTATCTGGCTATTGAGTTAGAAGACTGACAGTGTAATTTCAGAAGCAATTTGGTTTGTTTGTTTAGATCGGGGTTGTCAAACTCATTACAGTTCAGCAATCTCACTGGGTCTCAACTGTGCTGCAACGGTAAGATGGTAGCATCAAAACAGACACAAATACCTTTGTTTTGCTGCAAAAAAAAGAACAAATACATCAATAAATGATTTATGTTTAATGCACGTTTTATGTGACTAAAAAAATCACCTGGAATTCCTTCAGAAAATCTAAAATCCATTTTGTCAAAGTGACTCTTCACACCTCTTTTGCTGCTCACCTCTGCAGCCACTCAGGCCTGATGTTTTTTAGTTTGTGATGTTTGCTTCTCCTGCAGTCTGGGTGTAATCAGCGGTTCAGTGGGCCTCAGTGCTGCGGTCTGTCTGGTAGTGAAACAAACTGATACAAATTTATAAACAAGTTACAAGGTCGTCCTGCAGCCCAGGAACTGATCGACAACATGACAAAAATGACTCTCAGTCCCACATGCAGCCAATAATAAAACCTATTCCAGATCAGAAATGCATCGGAGCTTCAGGACATGTTTACACCGGCGTCTGTTGCTCTCCTGAAGCTCCTCCTGCTCCCACTCGCCTGTATGTTGCCTCACACGAGTTGTTGGAGAGAGGGAGGTTTGGGGACTTCAGTAGGATTAGCATGATATCACATAACCACCCTCACACGTGTCACTGTCAGTCAGCTCGCACCGCAGCCGGGCAGGGCGACTCCTCTGTGCACAGTCTGGGAGGATTTTCCTCGCTGGAGGCTCGGATGCTCGATTGTCTCCAAGCCTCCCTTCGCCATATTTTCCCTAATCCCTCCACAGTAGACCGGGATGACTTTGATCCTCTCTGCCATCTCCCTTTGTAGCTCGCAATCCTGTGTTTCATGGATTAATTAAGCGGCCGTCGTTTGAAAGTGCAACGTAAAAGTCGCACCAATTAGTCGGTGCTCCCTCTGAGGCCGGTGTTGATAAGATTCTGTGGTTTGGAAATCAGGTCATGTAATTTGTGGTTGTCCAATCAGCCAGCACAGTGGTGTCAGATTTAGGACATGCAGTGAAATTCATTCCCACTTTGGAAAAATCTGAGATGTCCTCGCCGGCCCTCAGTTTGACATTTCATACAAGTGTAGATTTCTGTAAATCTGATCTGGGTTCAGATTTCGCATTTTATCTTCAATGTCTGTTGATTTACAGTTTCAGGATTAACTTCGGTCAACTCGAAACTGTTCGAAATAAACCAAAAATCAATGCACTGTTGTGACATGTATGGATGTTGCTGTTTCTGCTCTATTAGCCCAGTGACCAAAACATTTAGGAACAAAATGTGAATCAGTGTGTGATTAGAACGCTGACAAGGTCAGGAAATGATTTTGGTTTTTGGCTTCCTTCTGCTACATAACATCGATTTTATCTGAATGTATAAAACATAGAAGAGAAAACTGGTTGTGCATATAAAGTCAGCCTGAAACTAAAGTGAGAAACCCTTTTTCAGCCCTGTTTTATCAGTCCAGGTGTCCTCTCAGCACTGAGATGTGAAGGGCCCATTTTCCTCCATATAAACCTATTTAACTTGGCAATAATAAATGCACTTTG
This sequence comes from Malacoctenus triangulatus, assembly GCA_032274725.1. Taxonomy (NCBI): domain Eukaryota; kingdom Metazoa; phylum Chordata; class Actinopteri; order Blenniiformes; family Labrisomidae; genus Malacoctenus; species Malacoctenus triangulatus. Next base: position 7,487,126 of record JAUESE010000062.1, read on the forward strand.
CAGCCTGCAAAATGCATGAAGGAAATGTATTAAGCTGGGCTGGGCACTCCTGCACCGGCTCTCGGCCAGGGCGCCTCTCTCCTCGTATCTCCCGCGCTCCCCGTCTCTGCCTCTTAAGCCCGTCGAATACCTCAGACAGATTTAGTCGGGTTCAGTGTCACACAGGTTGCTTTAAATACTGCAGCGTGAGGGCCAGCGTGGAGGGAACGGAGGCAACGCGCCGAACCTCCTAAACGACGGATTGTTTTGTCACAGCGGCAGACCGAGCCGCGGCCGTCGAGCCCTCCCACAGCTCCGTAAATGAAGGCGCTGATGAATGTAATGCAGTGTGATGAAATGACGGCAGTGTATTGTGCCTAATGACTCTGAACTTAATGCCTCAATCTGCATCTTCCCCTTCTTTTTTCGCCTCTCTCGCTGGCATTCATCGAGCGCGCTCCACAGAGAGATGTGCTTCCTGCTCTGCACTCCGGAGCGACTGCTGAGCTGCACATCAGCTGCATCAGCCGGCGAGGGAAGCCGCTTCCACGCGGGGTGACCTTGCTGCTCGCGGCTTCACCTGGTGGGTCGGACGCACGGCTGGCAGACCACCGAGCTTGGTCCAGCTTTACCAAATTTATTTCAAGCTGGATTCAAATTGACCATCAGGAAAATGAATGACCTTTTTTTTTTCCCACTGCTGTGGTTGCTCTTCATATTTATTGGCAGCAGCTGGTCTTTAAAGGGAGATCATCACAGAAAAGTTGGCACGGAACGAGGGATGGTAAACAGGGCCCCAGTACTGTAACAATCGTTAGCACCGCAATCATTTTTTATCGATTTTCATTCGGTGACCTTTTAAGTGTGTGCGCCTGCTGTCTGTGCCTGAGCACAGTGGTTGTGCCAGAGCACACAAACAAAGAGGACTGTTTTTTTTCCCCCTCTCACAATAAACAAAAACAGTCATCACATTACGTCACTGTGAGGATCAGGAACGCACTGATGTCACAGGCTGAACTGGTTTTAAAACCAATAGGATCTTATTCTGTGTTTTAGTGTTTGAGCTGTGGCCTGACTGAAACACAAAAACTCGATTCTCCTCAGACGCTGACTGAATCTCCTTCTTTTAGAGTTGACCTCATTGTCCAAGAATGTCAGTTATTGTTTTTTATTCATCTGAAGTTTTATTAAATCCAACAATCTCCAAAAAATA
>JAUESE010000062.1:7489080-7499366 GCA_032274725.1 Malacoctenus triangulatus
CCTCATTGTCCAAGAATGTCAGTTATTGTTTTTTATTCATCTGAAGTTTTATTAAATCCAACAATCTCCAAAAAATAGAGCTAAAGATTATTAAAGGCAGATAAAAGGCATCAGAAGTTGCAGACAGTGTAGTGCATTATTTCAGGCCTGATGAACAGATTCATACCTGCAGAACAAACTCAGAGGTGGAAGGTTTGCAAAGATGACAACAGTTTGCTGTTTGACCAACATGGCCCCACCTTCCAACCAGCTGCTCAGTTTACCATTAGCTTACCTGACGTGTTTCATCCAAAGGCAGCGATGATGCATACAGCTGCGTCTGACGGTTTACCTTCTGCGTCCCCGGCTCTCCGTCGACACCTATGTGCAAAACCATTAGACGTGGGCACGCTTTAGGAAGTCACAATTTCCCTGCGTTGTGATAAACCATCTGTCTTGCCAGTGGTGGTTCACTTGCCCCAGATTCTTGAGTTTTTAATGGCTTAATCATATCACCCATAATGCCTCTACGCTTCCAGCCAACCAACTTCTAAATCCCCCATTCACGCCCTCTGGAAGTTTACACTCTTCCATTTATAGCCATGAAGATTATCAAACCGTTTGCAGGAAAATAATAATGCACCCGGCAGAGCTTAATGCATCCGGAGCACAGAGAGGCGTTCTGCGGGCGCTCCCCTTCTCCCGCCTGATGTGGAAGCAGTGACATGTCGCAGGGATCTTATCAGTGAGTCTCGGCTCCATCCTCAGTGAGCTTCATCCACGTCCACAGACAGCCTCCTCCTGTGTGCCGCGATACTGCATTCCTGAAGGAAAAACAAACGTAGGACTGAAGTGAATTTGGTCACTGTGTCCTTTATCCTGTGTGACTGAGCTGACTCGGGCCTGGATTTGGTGGGGGGTTTTTTTTTGTTTTTTTTTCTGTTGCTAAGCAAAGTCAGGAGGAAACACAATGACCATGGTCAGGTGAAGAATGCTGTTTTTAGCCTCAGACGGAGGATTTGCTCCACATTAAGCACTCTGCAGTCTCCAGAATAGGCTGTGAGAGTGTAACGCGCGACACATAAGGGACAAAAGTGCCTCTTCTGCAGCTCATAACTTGTCGCATTACCCATGTAGGTGTTATCACATAGTCAGCGGATAAAAAACAAGGGAGTTTCAGAGCACAATGGATCTGGAATCCAAGTCTGTTCTGTTCTTGCTGGGTTTATTTTTTTAACCTCTTAATCCTTAGCTTTGTTTACCCTCCTACCGTTTTTCAATTTTAGATTTGTTTCTTAGATAAATGTGCAATCAGCCACTGTTGTCGTATCACCTCCAGTCAAAGTTGAAAGTTACTTTGCACTTGAGCTTCCTCTAAGGATGAGGAGTCGTTTCTCCATCACTTTTTTCTCCTCTGTAACTTTCAGCCTGATTGTCTGCATGGATTTGTGTTTTTGAATTGATTAGTGGCTTTAAAATGTGTTTGGCAGACAGAGAGCTTGTTTCATTGGATTCATCAGAAAGAATGAGTGTCCATCAGCTTCCACTTGTTATCACTGACCATAGAGAGTGATTCATGTGGTGCGCTGCACTGCTGAAGAGGATAAAAACACTTTGAGCTGGTGTATTTGCATGAAGCTCACAGCTGCAGATGACAGATAAGCACTTGACTGTGGATCTCTCCCTGAGATCTTTACTTAGGTTAGAGCAAAGGTCAGCAGCCAGCAGCAGCAGAGCCGCATGCGGCTTTCAAGACGACACCTGGAGGCTTCAGGTAAATACCTAAACGGCCATTTTCATTTCTGAGTGTTGTAAAGCGCAATATTTTTCACAGTGATACTCATCCTCCTGTTTTTAGTATCGCCCAGACTTTGGTGAGAAAGCGCTGTCTTTTTTAGATAATGCAGGAACATATTTAACAGAATCACTTCAAATCAAGAACAGAAGTCCTACAGTTTCTAAAGTAAAATACAAAATTCAAAGAAGATAAAAGAAGATTAGAGTGATTTTATGAAGCCCTGTTGTAAATCAGCCTCAGGTCATTTTGTCAAAATTATTATTATTTTATTGTTTATTTACACAGCATTATCATCCACTCCTCAATTCACTGCTGGGTAATATATCTGCAACATGTATAGTCTGTATTGACACTGTGACAGAAAATATCAACAAAGTTAAAGAATACAATACATTCACACTTTGGGATTCATTCGTTTCTTTGTTTGTTCATGTTATACAGATGCTGCCTGAACCTCAATTCATCCCTTCAGACAATTCTTGACATCTTGTGCTTTGTGGCCACTTTACTGTAATTCAGTCAGAATTTGAGACCTTTGCTGGCGTTAACAATACGTTTGTGGGAGTTCAAGCAAAGCTTGGCTTCACAGCCTGAGTGTGTACCACCGAATGACCCACAAAAGGGGGTCATAAGGTCAGGGTGTGTTTGTAACGCGCAGATTTCGCTCCCCTCTCTTTTGTCAGCGTGTCTTGTTTGTCTGAAGCAGCCCAGCGAGATATTGGATCAGAGCCTCAGAAACAATTGTATGTGGTGGGAGTCGGTCTGCAGCATGAAGGGGGGAGAACGCTCTGTTCTAGTTTCTCTGTTTGAACTTTGCCAATGTTGACTGTTGAGAGCTCACAACAGCAGACTTCAGGCTTTTTTTTCCGACTTCCTTCTTTTCCTCCTTCCTCAACCCTCATTTTTTTATTTTCTCCTTGTCATCCTTTTTTGCGGTTCGCTCCAAAAATTGAGTGTTTTACCGAAGATGGGTCCATGTCCACATTTGAGCAACATCGAGTCTTGTAAAGGGTTAAAAGGATCATGGCTCTTCTGAGCTCTCCTTAAATGCCTGCTGCAGTTTCTGCCCTCGGCTCGTATTATGACTGTGCAGTGTTTTTAAGGAAGCCTGAGGAAGAAAAGAGGCCCGTCAAGGAAAATAAATCGCATTGCCACGGCTATAACACCCGTATTTGCATTTTAGAGGGAAAAATCTCTGGGTTTTCACTCTGCCTCTGATCAGTGCTTACTGAAGCAAGAGAGTTATACGGCTGATATTTGCGCTGAGCATTTTTGAGTTTGTCTGTTTTTCACCAACTACCAGATACAGATATTTAAAAAACAATGGAATTCGTGGAGTTGGTGGGGAAGCGAATCACGAATCCATCCGTCCATCCTATCTGGATTTACTGGACTTGTCATCGAGCGAGAGAGGAAATGAGAGGAATGGTGGAGTAATGTACAATAATCACTGGTTCCTCTGGGGTATTGATCCGACTCGGAGCCTCCCCGCCCATCTTTCCTGTCCAGGAGTAGAGTATCGTACCGACACACTCATCAGTTCATCTGAGCGCCGGCAGACTGACTGAGTCACTGCTGCAGTATCTTTCTCTGCACCTTCGCTCCTCCATCTCCCTCCTCAAACGTCCAGCGGCCAGCGTAAATTCAGATGAGACGAGGAATCCTCGGTTCGCCTGGTGTCACTGCACCAGCGTGCCTGATTTTGAAAGGATTCTCATGATTAAAATGATGAAGGACCCCCTGAGACGCTGGCACAAACCGCATCCCCTCAGTTCAGACGGGGGCATTCCCAGCCCTCGATTTCCTGCATTTATTCAATTAACCATCACTAAGTAGTCGCAAGCACAAGGTCCCTTCACAAAGGGCTCGGTCTTCATAAAATCAGACGTAGTGTACAGTAACAAGCGCACGTCAGACACTAATGCTCTCTGTTGAAACCTATTAAAAATGTATGACTGTTTTCTCTGAATGTCTGAGCTGTGAGGTCGTGAGGTCGTCCACATGCCCCTCTGGTGCTCTGCAGGAGAAAGCTGTCTGTGATTTGCGCTTTAGAGCAGGAAGTCGCTCGCGTGCTGGTTTGTAATAGGAAGTCATGGTCAGCAGACAGTTTGCTCGTTGTAAAGACGGAGCTCAGGCTGAAAGAGCTGAGTAAGTTCTCACTGAAGGTAACAGTCCATCCAATCACATGTCTGAAGCTCAGTGACTCATATATCTCAGCTTCATGTCGTCATGCGAAGTGGACAGACTTCACTACTGTGGCGCAGTTTCAGCGCTTCACAGTCCAAACGTACTTTACACTGTATTTTTCACATTCAACTATACACACACACACACACACGCACGCACGCACACACATGTGGCAGTGGAAACAGAGCTGCCATAATGGATGCTTGACCTCCATCTGGAGCGTCTCAGCCTTCCGTGTTTTGCCCAAGGACACGTCAGCATACGGACAGGAGGAGCCGGCAATCAAACCGTCAACCTTGAGAATGAAGGACGACTGGCTTCACCACCTGAGCCACAGCCGCGCCACATGCTGCGATAACAGGCCGCTGTCGGCGTCACGTTCATTCATCTTGAGATGAATTCATAGATTTGTCAGTGTGAAATACAAGAGGGAGGACTTTGTTATCTGATATCGTTATCAGTTCAGTATTGATATCTTTTCTTAGTTTCAGTATCTTTGATTTAAGTTATCGATTGAGAAAAGCTGAAATCAGACAACACAGTTTGAGGCCTCATTTCCAGTGAAGTCTGAAGGTGAATGTGGATCCTGAGAGCTGCCAGTGAGGTCGTCTCCCTCACAAAGTGTTCAGTCTTGTGTTCCTGTATCCTGGTGTTTCAGCGCCTCTGAAACGCTTCTGACTGACGGCACAGAGGTCCTTGAACGCCACACATCTATATGACATAGATTAGCATCAAAACACTGAAGAATTTTGACAACACTTTGTTGATGACTGAAGCAAGGTCATGCTGTGTAACAATACACCAGCTCATTATCATCTGGCCATCGCCACTTTATCTTTTCAATAAAAATAAATATAAAATATAAAATACAATAATATTTTAAATATAAAAACTTGACTTTCACATTTCTGTGTGTCTCCAGGAACTGACCTCAGTGCCGCTGTGACTTCTAATCTGCTTCTTACGGCACATAAATCACTGCTTGCACTTGTTTGCATTGTTGCTTGGTGTAATCCATGTCCCTTTGTTCTGCGTTCATCAGAAAAATACCCTTCCTCCACTGTGGCAGCGGCCCACTGCTCAACAAGGAGGTCTGTTTGCTCCACAAAGGCTGCTATTCACTCCACGTTATTCATCATCACTACTCTGCTTATTCATAATTCGTAATCCCTCCCCTCTGACAATGCTCGGTTCAACTCGTCTAATAGCCAGTCTCTACTGTCTGAGGGGAGCTCTGAACTGACTGGCTGGGGGGGGGGGGGCGCGTTGACACCAGTCGGTCTCATAATGATCACCTGACTGAATAGCACATCCTCTCTCCTCATTGAATCTCGGCTTTGTGTGTTTGACAGCGCGCTTGCTGCTGCTTTGCTCTGCCAGTGAGGTTGCCCGCTCAAATTAACCAGCTAACCTAGAATGAACCATCGATTAGCCGACTTGGCAGAAAGTGGGAGAGCGCCGGCGCTGAAGGAGACGGCGAGAGGCGCAGCAGACACAAAGTGGCGAGGAGGAAGGGATGAAGATGGGATGCGGAAAGGTGATACTCGGGGCTTTTTCCGCCCACGTGAGCACTGTGGCTCCATTCTTCCTGCCCGGTCCTCCTCTTGGCTCTCGGCCACGGGTGGCTCCAGTGTCACATGCAATCATTGTTATTTTGGAGCCAAGGACGAGTCTCTATTATCCTCTCTGCGACTGTTAATGAGGAAACCAGGGTACTGACATTCACCAGCATTAACATCTTAGTCTCATTTGCCACTGAGGTAGAACACACACCTCCCATCCTGATGCCAGTGAAGGCAAATCTGCGTCTCACCTCCGTCGCTCTTGGCTTGTTTTATCCTGTTAGAGAACAGAACAGTTTTCTGAGGATCTGCACTGACCACTGATCAGTAACTACTCATTAAATCAGAGGTTCACAACCTCTTTTCTCTGGAGCCACCTCGACTCCCTCAAAGAAAGGCAGATTTTTATTTCAAAACCTGACAGTGAAGCCAAACACTCATGGACAGGAGGGAAACTGTTTATGCCTCAATTAATGACTTGAGAAACCAGATAATTGATGAAGAATGTAAATGAACTGACACTGTTAAATCAAATCAATCTAAAATCAAAGTTTGCTGGTTGTCAGGTTTCTCTGTGCAAAACAATACTTTGTTTTCTTTTTAATGTTTTCTTCATGTTTAAATAGATTTAGAGCTTTTTTCAGCTCATGAAAATAAACCTTTTTGCTGGAAACATGGTGTGCTCGTTCTCTGCCACTGCTGCACCTCAGTGTGTTTATTTGTATCAATATTGAACGTTCCCCTCCTCTGCTTCCCCTCCGCCTGATGTTGGAGCATCATCCATAGGAGCTCCATGTATGTGATGATGACAAATACCTCTTGAGACAGGCTGACTGAGAGAGGAGGCAGGAGAGCTGGGAGATAAAGCTGAAAGCATGGAGAGAAGGGAGGGGGGCTGTTAGATTCTGCCCAGAGGGGGCTAAGACAGAGGATTTGGATGGATGCGAAAGAGGAGGGGGACGGAGAGAGGGAGCGCTACGATGCAAAAGAGAGCAGCAGGCTGAGGTGAAAGGAAGTGGAGAGAGAGAGAGAGACGGGAGGAGAGCTCTGTTGCAGCGGGAAGACGAGCTTTCATGCCCTGTAAAAAAACATCTGGGTGTGCGGCTGCCAGCGGAGCAGGGATGCAGCGTGGCGCTGCAGTGACTGCTTGTCGCTTTGTGTGCAGACCTGCTTCCCCGCGTTGGGGATGGACGGTGAGGCGGCCGCCGCAAACAAGCAGGGAAACAGAGCAGCGTTCGGAGGCGAGGGACAGATGGCGAGAGTTGTTTCCTCCAGACAGGCAGGCGGCTGCAGAATTCACAATTTGATTCACCTTATCATCACAGGTTGGAGGCGCTTTTTTGAAAACAAATCCATATTTGCATAGTGCTGCAATGTTTGAAACTATGTATGAGGGGATTACTGTGGACCCTCTGCCTGCTGGCACTTATTTAGTCCCTTGACAAACTATTATTTTATTGTGCAGTTTTGGCTGTTGTGATATAACTCTGTTCATACACTCACTTTATGAGACTTGTTCTTTGTGAGTGACTAAATTCTTTTGAAATGCGACATATGAGAGAGCAAGTTGAAGGTTTGGCATCGAGTGTAAGGACGCACTCACACGACACAACTTTACCTCCACTTAGGTGCAGTTGGACCTTTAAGGCCCGGGTGATTTTGCTCGTGTGATTGCCATCGTGCTTTAGGAAGAGAATTACTGGACGTCTGAACCTGATCCGTCTCTCTGTCCCACTTACTGATGTAATCACGCTAATAGGGTCATTTGTGTGATTCACACACTTGGAAGATAATGGAAATATCTTGTGGCGTCCTTATCGTTCGCTCTCATTGTGAGCTTTTTGATGCTTTCAGTCTTTCCTCCCAGTTTGTCCGTCAGTCAGATCCCCTTTTTATGAGTCCAACTGTGAACACACTCTGCTCTGAGATCCTGCTCCTCTTTGCATCCAAGGAAACACATTCTGTTGTTTCAAGATTTCCATCTTATTAGTGGGAAAATTGCTTTGCTGGAAACAATTTGTCGACTAACTGATATCGGTCACTTATGTGTCGGCTGACGTCTGCTTGTTTGGAGCTGCTGAGCTCGATTGTTTCTGTTTTGTGAGCAGCTGTGTCAGGACAGAGGAACCACGATCACCATGTGTTTGTTCCATCACTTCTGTGTTGACATGAGCCCCACAGTATGAATACCATCAGCGTCCAGCATTACTATTCAAGCTGTAAACCGTTTCCAAGCTGCTCCACTTCTGCTATATATTTAAATCAGATGGTCTGTTGGAGAAGCGACATTAATCATTTTACGGGGATTGATTTTGTCCCACTGGTGATAAAGTCATTTCAGCTGAGGCGGAGGAAATAAAAACCACAAGGAGGCAAATCTCCTTCACTCCTTCACCAAACCACATGTTCAGTGTTTCCCTGTGCCTTTTCACCTCAGGTGGTGTTTCATATCCTGTATGGAAATAGTCAGATATTTGTATTTTCATTAAAATAAAACTGTCTTCATTGATGTATTGATCTTCTTGAGCTCTGCAAGGGAAAATCTGCTCTTTCACACCATGCTCAGCTTTATTAACACCCAGGAAGAGCCTGTGCAATAACAAAACAGTTTAGTCAGTTTCACAGGTGATGCTTGCTCATTTAAAGGTGAAGAGTTTCAAATTTTTTGCAGCAGAACGACAAAGTACCAGCTGGAATGTACATAAAGTCAGTGCATGCTGGAAGCTCTGCCAGCACACGGACCCCTCATGTTCAGCACTCTCACAAAATGTTGATCACAGTTTCAGTTATTTTTGCCTTCGTTTCACCATAAGAGTGTTTTTAGTCATCGTAACTTCATCCAGTATTAACAGATGAGTGAGCAGTCCTGGAGGCCTGTCTAAGTGTGAGTGTGAAAAAGACACAGTGACTGGTCAGGGGTATTTTTTTGAGTGTCAATTTTGGAAAGACTTTAGCTTCAAAACTTTTTATTAGCATGTTTTAGTTCAAGTGAGCCGTGGTGATTCTTTATTCAATGTTCTTTTTGTAATCTTATGATGCTGTCTTTCATTTCCAACCCTTATTTCTGTCCCAAATTAATAACTTTAGGTACTCAAGTAAAAGAAAAAAACACTAACAACTTCACCCGTTCAAACAGAATGTTCCAACTTGTCCTGAAGCAGCTTCTCCCAGTGATGCATAAAGAACGTTATCAAACACACTCACAGTCACTGAAGACAGTGAATGCATCATCAAGTCTTTCTTCAAGTGGCCCTGACCTTCCGTTTTGTGTCCTTCCTGAGTTTCATAACTGCCTCACAAGCCAATAATCTGGTACTTTACATCTTGCGCTCACGCACAGAAGTGTGTCCACACACACGCACACGCGCACACTCGCAAACATCCCACAGAAATGCTTCACAGAGCGACTCAGATCACAGAACGACACCCCGCTCGTTACGGCTGCCTGGCTGCTGTCTGATAAGCGTTCGCACAGTCACCTCAGTATGTGAGGGCTGTGAGTAATACAGGTTTCGTCTGTATCAGCGCTGCTTCTGTTCCAACCTGCTCTGCTGCTGCTGCCTGGTTTCTCTTACAGCAACTGAAAGATCCTAAAATCCAAGACTATGATTTTATTTTCTTGAAACAAACATGATCATTTCTTTTTCTTTGTGCTTTTTATGGAGAAATCGGGTGAGATTAGAATCATTTTGAAGTTGCTGAAAAAAGAACTCAGTGAGATGTGTCACACTGAAGTGAGGAATTCCCTGCTGAACTTGATGGAAATATATCAAATATCGATGGGGACGATGGTGATCAGTAGGTCAGCCTGGACGATCCGGGTCCTTATGGGAACGTAAGCAATGAGGTTACAAGAAATTGCACCGTAACCCGGAAAAACACATGAAATTACTGGCAACTGACAACAAAACAGTGAAAACACAGAACTGGGAAAAAAACCTGGGCACAATAATTAATAATTGATCATTTTTCCAGCAGCTTTGGGGACACCGCTGACCCCGTCCCTGTGTGGACGGGTCCTTCTGGTTGTAACCTGCTTGACTGCACTGTGATGTGTTTATTCTGGTTGATTGAAGCGGTGCGACTGTTTGATCCCCTCTTGAATGGTTTCATTGCTCAGCCAGGAGATTTGCATTACAAATAAACATTTGTTACTTCAGGATGACATAATGATGCTGCTGCCGCTGCGACGCTCGGCCTCAGCATGACCGGCTCTGAGATCACGCCCCCCCCGGCACGGACTCAGATCCACCACACTGGAATTATGGAGCAATGCAGAACGCACAAATTCCCACTTTTGCACACTAAAAGCGTGACGGCGTTGTGAAGTTCTGTCGTTTGATTAATGATGACCCAGAGAAGACCCGATGATTGTGCCGCTCAGCTCAGGTGTGCTGACTCAGGGAAACGCTTTCTCTGAAGGAGGCGACAGCATTTTCCTTAAAGCGAAGAGCAGGATTGTTTGCGTGGCGCAAACACACACTCTAATATATGCACACACAAACCTCTCAGACGAGCCTCGACTGTGGGGCCGAGCCTCCATGGACCGTGTTCAAATCACTGTTTCTGTTCCATAGAGTAACAAACACACGAGTGCACACAAACACCGTCTGAGCTCACGCTCAGAATTAACAAGCATAAATTGAAGCTTTGTGAAAGTGTTGAGCCAATCTGCGGGCTGTTCAGGAGTGTGTGTGTGTGTGTGTGTGTGTGTGTGTGTGTGTGTGTGTGTGTGTGTGTGTGTGTGTGTGTGTGTGTGT
>JAUESE010000062.1:7507781-7520924 GCA_032274725.1 Malacoctenus triangulatus
TTGTTTGGGAAGCGGCTGCTGCAGGCCGGGAGACACATCATGTCTCATAAGTCTTGGATGAAAACGGTGCCCACGGAGAACTGTGACGTCCTCATGACATTTGCAGGTCAGAGAGTAAAACACCCACTCATACATGCCCACATACACGTCTGTGTTCCTCTGTGCGAGGAACCTCATTGATGCAGTGGCGTTTCTCTCATGTTTTAGAGGACCTCACGTTCATTTTTGGAAAACTCGTAGTCTGGACGAGTCTAACCTCAGCTGTAATTGTTTCTGTGTAACTTTATTACCCCTAATTTACTTCATTTGCATAAAATGTTCGTGTTCTCAAATGCATTGGTGTGAGGATGTTTTTGTTCCTCAGGCAGTACAGTTCTCTGTAGTCTGTGAATTGGTTTCGGTCCTCACAATATTAGTAATACAGGGTCCTTCAACAATTTCTGTGAGCGTCTCAAAATCTCCTTCTGCTGTTTTTTTGAAAATCGAAATTACACTTTAAACACAGAGCTGTAAACTATTCTTCCTTGGGCAATGAAATAAAACAATCATGATTTATTCCTTTAACTTTATGCACCAACTACTTTATTTTATTCTGTTTTACACCCGCGGAAGCAAACAAGAGAAGATGTTCTCAAGTGTTTGGTAGTATGACACTTAACCTCCAGCTGCTTCTCGGGGATGAATAGCAGAAGACTGTGGGAGTCCTCGGCGCCTCCTGCACACAGCGACGCGTGGGCACCGCTACCAGTGTATTTTTACTCTTCATTTCCCCGTCCACAGACACGACAGATGACCACACGTTACTATGGCTACTGAACCACATCCGGCTGGGAATCCCAGAGCTCATCATCCAAATCCGACATCATAAGCACACGCGAGTCTACGCATTCTTCGTCACCGCTACGTATGAAAAGTAAGACGGTGTCCCTGAAGGGACCCCCCACCAACACTATTATTATCTATTATTCAGACTTTTGATGTGCATGAATTTGCTGATGTGTTTTTTCTTATGTGACAAAAGGATATTTTACATACATTATGAATTGTATGTACATTATTTATTTTACATGATTTTTTTTTCTCTTCACCGAAGTCTAAAAAACAATTTGATGATTAAAAAAACAACAGGTTTTTGTTTATGTGACTTTAACTAATCAGAACAAACACAACAACTGTGGCAGTGGATAATTGTCACACATCACATGAAAGTAGATGCTGTCATTTTAAATTAATGGCTGATTTCAACCAATGGTTACATTTAGACAAACATAAATGAAATCAAAAGATAAATATATAGTTGTGATCACTGTCGTTCTTGATTTCATGCTAAAATGTTCCAAGAAGTTTGAAAATGTCACATAAATAAGTAAAGACCTTCTTCTTTCAGTATGGGGGCAATTTTGCTCAATTGAAACGTAATCATTGTGTCCTTGACCTCTTGTGACGAGGGTCCGAGCCTGTGCAGCGTGATGTTAATGTCAGTTCCAGTCAGTACGAGATGTCCTGCTGTCCTAGCTTCAACTTTCTGACGGCCAACACCCAAGGGTGATAATTCCTCCCAGTCCTGCAGTGGGCCATGAGGGGGCGAATTATTTCCCCCTTCAGGAGCTCTCTAGCTTTATACCAAGGTTTTATAATATGGACTGTATTTGCACAATCTAAAACAAGGTGATAAGGGTTTGACCATAAAAACAGACTGTTGACGGAGAGATTCGTGGACAGACTGATTGATCGAGTCTCTGATTTACACCATAAACTGCGAGCTGTGCTGTTAAACTAGCCAGAGGGCAATCCTGTGCCTCACCTCTTTCTCTCTTGTCATCGGAGGTGTTGCTGTTTCAAAACAAAATGCTCCGCTGCTGTGTCGAGATGCGATGGGATGTAAAGTGCAAAAATATCTTTGCTGTTCTGTGCTGTTGTGAAGTATTACCTTTGTTCAGCTTTATATTTAGCCGCAGCTATACAAGGAACAGCAGTTTAGCTCATACACTGGGAATCTGCTATGACGCCCGCTGCACCGACGCGACTCATCTGCTGCTCGCTGCAGGTTATTTAAAGTTTTGCTGGAGGCCTAAAGTCGGGGTGAACTGTATGGATTGTGTTCCCTGCGATCATACACTGCAGTTGCACTCTTGTTTTGAGAGAAATCCACGAGGGAACCTGAGGATGAGTCCAGGGTCATTTTAATCCCTCCCATGACTTTGGTGTATAAATACCCAGAAATACAATCCGGCAGATCAGGGTGGGAGTCGCGCCTTCCTGTGTTTCACCTCTTGACAAAAGCGGAGACGTCTTTGCAGACTGTGCATTTAACAACGCGACTGTTCGTACAAAAACAACAACCTTTTATCTATGAATGGAATCGGAATAGGAATAGACAGATGGCCGAGAGGACGGCGGAGAGAAACAGATGGAGTGGCAGAGAGGTAGAACAGGAGATAAAGTGAAGGACTGAGGCAGGAAGAAGTGAGGAGAGAGAGGTGATGTGGTGGGAGGAGGGACAGAGTGCTTTTTGAAAGTGTGCCAGTGTGTTTTAGCTAAAACGCTCCAGGAAAATGATTGCTGTGAGGCTGGGCTGCACTCTTTTGTCTTGCTGTCTGTGCACGCACGCACGTACGCACGCACTGCAGATACACACACCTGCTACAATTAGATAGGTTGACCTACATTCATGCAGTAGAAAAGATAACCCAGGAAATAATCCATTTTCTCATTTTCACCTTGTGTTTGACTTTATTTCCGCTCTGTTCCGAAGGAGTCGTGTTTCGTTCTCTGTCTCCCCGCGTTACCGACTGCTCGGTTTCCCTATCCATGTGTCCAAAGGACAGAACCTAGCACGTGATCCTTGGGTGCACGTCACCAATGGAGCAGCCTGGACGCAGAGTTTTCATTCTCAGACAGGCTTCGTGTATTTGCTCTGGAGACAATTTGTGCAAAAAGTACAATTCAAGCACTTAACATATTTGCTGCGACATGAATACCTGCGTCCTCTTTTCGTACCTGACACGCCATCTATTACTCACTCCTCGGCTCTGACTGGGCAAATCACATCACGCTGCCCGGGTCTGCTGAGTTCCTGCATTACGTTTGATAGATATTTGCTAAATTAGCATAAAGCGAGCATGCATTGTTCCTCCTCAGCAGTATTCTGCTCTTTTACAAGGTTAGCTTTGTCCACACTTTGTCTCTGACCGCAGCTCCACTTCTTGTATCCGGGGTGAGAGAGTGCAAAAGGCAATAAACTTTTTGATTAAATAAGAGAAGGGAATCTCATTGAGATTCCTGGCAGCGGCAGAAGCTGCACACCTCTGAAAAGGCTCTGCGGTTATTGGCTCGGATTACCAAAGAGTTGGTTTAAACAGACACAGCCTGGTTGTTTTTGTCCGAAAAGAACCTTTGCTGTGACAATGCTGCGAACCAAGCAGAATTCAACCGTGCTACAGAAGCTTACAGCTCACATTTCTGCTGCAATCCATCACTGTGCGGCTCGTACTTCACTGTACTGCAGCTCCAAGAGCAACGAGCACCATGATGGATGGACGTTCGCGGCCCACCTAAGCTCAGAGCTTGTGTATATATATATACGTGTGTGTGTGTGTGTGTGTGTGTGTGTGTGTGTGTGTGTGTGTGTGTGTGTGTGTGTGTACTATATATACATGTACATGTGAGAGTGAGGTGAGCTGTTGGCCCGCGGGGGAACAGAGGGTGTGGTACTGCATTATTATTGCGATCTCAGCACAAGGCCACTGGGAAGGACAGGAAGAGAGGAGAAAGGGATGATGGGATGAATAGAGAGGAGGGTCGCAAAGGAGAGGGAAGGACTCGGGAAGACAGACGAGGAGATGAGAGACGGTGTGGCTGGAGGAAGAAAGAGGAGGAGGAGGAGGAGGAGGAGGAGGAGGAGGAGGAGGAGGAGGAGGAGGAGGCAGAACGACAGGGAGGAGGGGCTGATGGGAAATGAGATGATGAGGTTGAGACATCCGGGGGGATGAAGGACAATCATTCTCTGCCAGTTCTGGCGTTTGCACTTATCCTTCTTGGTAACAGGATGGCTGAAAGGGGACAAAGGGCCTTTTTTTTACTGCAGCATAAAATGTGATGTGAAAGAGTACATGATTTACAGACCTTCATTTGATTTACATGACTGACGTATGAAGGCTTCTCACAGAAGCATGTGACTTTTACGTTAGTAGCAAGCAGAAAAGAACCTTGTCATGGTTGAAATATTTTGTACACCTCAGAATATAACTCTTGTCTCCGTGCACACTGTGATTCTGATTCAGATCCTTCAACCATTCAGCGTGACCTTCTCGCTTAGAAAATCAGTCGATTCGATACTGGTCTGTTTTGTCTGATCTGTGCAGGAAGAGAACAGTTCAATTTGTTTTTTAAATCTCAAAACAGATTTTTTTTTTCTGCAGTAATTGGTCATTTCCAAGTCAAGAGGGAAATAACAAGTGGGAAAATAATCCTAATAACATCATTCAAAAACCCGATTTAATAGAAAACAAAAAGAAACTGAAACTTCTAATTAAAACAGTTTGTGATTAAATAGAGTATTGTTCTGTCATTACAGCTCTGATTTGAAATGGATTTTTGACTGAAGTTTCACAAAAAACACAAAATAAACCTGCCTTTGTTGAAGATTGGTTTCGATGCGGTTTGATCTTCCTCTGTGATCACTCGCAGTGCTGCTCCCTCTGATGTGTTACAGTCCAGGCAGCAGCTTGAGGGTCATTCTCTGTGAGTTCTGGTTCTATGGAGGTAATCAGTAACAAGACGAGACATAATTAGAGCAGGCCGAGGTGATTTTTGATACTCTGCCAACTCAGACACCAAATATGTAGTTTGGTGAGAGAACCCGAGGACGGTTTGGAGAAACGGTTTGCTGTTGCCGTCCTGCAGTTTGCTGCGAGGCGCTGAAGAAATGGGGCTGAGGAAGGCGGTGAAGCCCGAGTTCGGCGGCGGGACGCGAAGCTTCTCCTGTGAGGAAGACTACATCTACGAGAACATCGAGAGCGAGCTGTGCTTCTTCACCTCACAGGTCTGAGTTCGACGCATGCACACACACACACACGTGCACAAAAACACACATGCAAAAGCACATGTGAGGGACTCATCTGGTGTGTCTTTCTGCAGGAGCGGCAGAGCATCATCAAATACTGGCTGGACAATCTACGTGCCAAACATGGGGAAGTTCTTCATAATATCAACTTCCTGGAAGGCCAACCAATCAGTAAGGCGCTTTGTTTATCGGAGCAGTGTGGGATGTGTCTTCATGAAACAGATGCACATCTTTGGATGAACTCCTTCAGCTTGTTTGGATTGAGATGAATGTGACAAATGAAAGCAGTCCACGGTTGGTTAACTGCACAACTCCAGGCCGGTTTGTTGTGTCTATGAACCATTTATGTTCTATTTTCCTGGATGTTTTTTTTTTCCTCTGTTTTCTGCAGTCCCTGAGCTGAGTGCGAGAGGTGTGATCCAGCAGGTGTTTCCTCTGCATGAGCAGAGGATCCTGAGCCAGCTGATGAAGTCCTGGGTCCAGGCCGTCTGTGAGAAACAACCTTTGGGTCAGTACATTAAAGCACATATGCAAAACACTTCGAAACACCAGGGAACGATAAAGTAGTTCTCCTACAATGTGACTCATATAGAGGTTGTGTCCAGACAGTTCTTCACTCAGTCGCTGGCAACTGCCTTTTCCTCTCTCAGTTGATTACATTTAGCTAATAACTCTGAAGCTAAAAAGCTGTCAGACTGCAGGAAACACTTGCAAAGTTCAAAATCTGACTGATCTGCCTCCTCAAACTGTCTGGATTTATAGTTGCTGCAGCTTTGTCATTCAAAATCATCTAAGAATCCCGTTTGACACAAACTCTTACTGTTTATGTGTCTTTATCTGTTGTATTATTTTTTCCTTTTGATACAGTTTGTGCGCCAAAATGAAAATTGTCACATTCTTGGTTGATGTTTGTGTTTGTCCAATATTACCCAGATGATATTTGTGACTACTTTGGGGTGAAGATTGCCATGTACTTTGCCTGGCTGGGTTTCTACACCACGTCCATGTTGTACCCTGCTGTGATCGGCTTTGTGCTCTGGATGCTCACCGAGTCCGACCAGGTGAGGACGGGCCCACCGTTTGGGCTCCGAGCTCCAAACGACCGGCTCAGACAGCCTGAGTAGTAAACATCTGCCTGTTTGTGGCGTCGCAGACGAGCCGGGACATCTGCTGCGTGGTGTTTGCACTGTTCAATGTGGTGTGGGCCACTCTGTTCCTGGAGCGGTGGAAGAGGAGGGGGGCTGAGCTGGCCTACAAGTGGGGAACACTGGACACGCCCGCCGAATCCCTGGAGGAGCCGCGGCCTCAGTTCCGGGTGAGAGGAACCTAAAGTTTGGGTTCCTTCAGGTATTGTGCGCTCTCTCTAACTTCAATCAGGCCTTTAACATTTGTTTTCTCTCTCTGCGCTCGCAGGGAGTGAAGCGCTGCAGTCCAATAACAGGATGCGAGGAGTTCTACTATCCTCCGTGGCGGAGGCGCGTCTTCAGATGGCTGGTCAGCCTGCCCATCTGCCTCCTCTGCCTCTGCTTTGTCTTCCTGGTCATGCTCATCTGTTTTGAGCTGCAGGTCGGTCACGTTTTCCGTCTGTCACACTTTCACGACTGGACCTTTTATTAAATCTTACTCTTTAGCCTTTAAAACTTTGTCTTCTACATTATTGAATTGACGTAATGGCGTCAGTCTGAAACAAACTGAAACAATTGTCTGAAGATCAATTTCCCAAGATGCTGTTTACATGTAAATAAGGTTTGAGATTAAATTCAAAGACTTTGAAATAATAAATGCTGAAGTACAATCGTTGTATTGTTTGACGCTATAATTGTAGTTTTGATGTTTTGCACAATGTTGTTTGTTTTTTTTTTGTTTCTCTCGAAACAGCTTGTAATCAAATGCGTGTGTGTGTTTGTGCGTGTGTGTGCGTGTGTACGTGTGCAGGAGTTTGTGATGGGGATCAAGGAAATGCCTCGGCTGGCTCGCTTCATCCCCAAAATCATGCTCGCTATCACTGTGACTGCATGTGACGAGGTGTACAGGAAAATTGCCTGCTGGCTCAATGACATGGGTAAGAGGAGGCCTGCTGCTCAGCTGCACTCAGAGCCCACAACCTGTCGTTAGAGAGTCTCAGAGACGGCAGTTTTTATTGTCATCTTAGATTTATTCCCCGTATCCTCAGTTTGCTCAGTGAGTGAATTACGAGTGACTTTTGTTTTGTTTTCACAGAAAACTATAGACTCCAGAGTGCCTATGAGAAAAATCTCATCATCAAAATGGTTCTTGTGAGTCGTTCGCTTTCCTTCATGTTAACTCAGTGGTTCCAAACCTGGAGCTTGGGACCCTGTTGGGGGGGGGGGGATCAGGGAGGAAGTCAAAAGTTGTCGAAACTTGTTTTACACACGTCAAAGAAATCAAATCTACAGCAGAAGTGGGAACCGGCCTCATACCTTTACTTTGAAAGTTCCTTCTTCGGTGTGTTTGGGATTTGGCTTCGCTGGAATCTTTCACCAAATCTTCGGTTGTTTTAGGACAATCTGGGGTTTCCCAAAGTAAACCAAGTTTGGAGCCACTAGTCAGATCTGCTGAGGTGATTTGAGATGTCTTGTTGACACCAGCATCTCTCTCTGTCTTGCAGTTTCAGTTTGTAAATTCTTATCTCAGCCTTTTTTACATCGGATTCTACCTCAAAGACATGGAGCGCCTGAAAGAGGTAGGAAGCCTCT
Organism: Malacoctenus triangulatus; assembly: GCA_032274725.1. NCBI lineage: Eukaryota > Metazoa > Chordata > Actinopteri > Blenniiformes > Labrisomidae > Malacoctenus > Malacoctenus triangulatus. The sequence goes on from JAUESE010000062.1 coordinate 7,515,564, forward strand.
CCACCATTCACCCTCCGTCACGTCATTTGCTTCTATAATTCTCCTGGTTTCCCACACGTGTTGTTGCCGTTTCCCATCCTGAAATGCGTTGCTCTCCCTCCTTACATGTGTTGGTTTCCACACCCACCCGCTCACACATCCATCCCCTCTTGTGCTCTTGTGGAAGATGCTGCTGGTGTTGTCTCTGTTACGAAGTCTGCAGCGGCAGGTCCGGGTCAATTTGCTGCCTTCCCTCTTCCTCAAGATCCAGATGCTTGTTTTCTGTGTGCCCTGGTTCTTCAGGGCTTCACCCAGGTCCAAAGTATGATCCCTCTTAATCCTGTCTGGGCGAGAGCACAATCTGCCCATTTTGGACTGCCGACGTGAGCTTTTTGCATGCTACAATGAACAACCAGCCTGCTTCACTACGGCTCTTGTTCTAGTTTGCCGACTGATGGACTGTTGAAAGCTTGCACTTTCAGGTGTGGGGTTGTTTTGTTTTTTTTTACTTTTATTTTGGAAGTCCTTTAATGGTTTTTGGGTTTAAAACTTCTCTATATTTTGGGTTTCATGGTCAGTAGTCAGGAAACAATTTTTAAATTGCAGTGTCTTATTGAAACTTTTCTTTTCCTGGTGAAATCTTTATTTCACTTGATATTCTTATAGCTGGGGTCTCGGAATCAATATAGATTTTTCTTTTTGTCCTTTTTTCTTCATCTGTTTTATTGTGATACAGTTGTCCATTACAACTCTCGCCACTCGTACCTCCGCCTCTCATCGACTGTCCGTTTGTGTTACACTCTCGGCTGAAGTGCCACCTCACTGAGCCTGTCATAATCTGTTAGCATCACCTGACTTCGAGGTTCTCCTCTGAGCACCGGCCGGTTCAGCCTCCAAATATTTGTCAAAGTAAATTTACTTTCTGGTAATTCAGTCGGTCCACCTTCTGGAGCCGCTTTGCCGTAGTTACATGAAATGTAACGCAGCCAAGACTGTTCCTGCAACCAGTGTAACAGACAGAAACGACATGTAATTCACTCTTTAACTGGAGGAAGTTGTAGCATCCAGGATTCTCAGCCTGATTCAGATGTGTCCGTGCTGCCTGCTCCTGTTTTGTTTTCTCAGAGATTCATTGCATTTTTTTTGTGTGTTTGGTGTCCGTGCTGTGGATTGCAGCAACGCCATGCGTTCTTTTCTGCATCAGCATCATTTGACTTTAGGGACGATTGCTTTTAGATTCAGGCCTGTGATAGAGCTGAAATCTGTGGGTGCATCGTCAGTGAACGAAGCCATACTTACTGCTGATTTTGCTGAAGTAAAATTGTGGTTTATTACAACTTGATTTGTATTTTCATAGTTTAAGAAAACATTTCTATATTTGACAACGGTCATAAAAGCAACTTTACTGCATAGCCTGAAACGGACAGAGCCAACAAAATTACTTTAAGTTAAGTTGCATAAATTGGCAGTATCCACTGCTGATCCGATAAATTGTGCACACCATTTATGTGAGATTAAAGCCAAGAAATTAAGATGGAAAGACAGTATTTATACTATTCTGCTTTTTTGGGGCAAATTGAAAAACAAGCCTCAGACTATGAACATATAACCAAGTTGTAGTGAGTTGAAATGATCCTTTAAGCAGTTCTGAGCTGGTCTTTACCGATTAGACTTTGTGTTTGGTTTGCAAGATGAGATTCACGGGAAAGCCTTGAGTGGCCGTGCTGTTTTTGGCTGAAGGTTTTACTGCTTCAGAATGCCACTAAAATGTGATTCAAATGGTTTTAACGTCAATATAGAGAGTAAACCACATCTGACATAAAACTGTGGCTGCACTGCTCCCTGTTGGTTTGTTAAAACATGCTGTAAAGATGTCTTCAACTACTGTCAGGAAATGTTTGATGCACACGGTTCTGTTAGTTGCATATTTCTTAGTGGTGTGATTTGCTTGTTTGTGGACTCTGCATACATACATACATGTGTTTTCATTGATACTCTGCTGTATTCTTCTGCTCTGTCCGCTCGTGGTCAAATCTTCATGTTAATTTTCACTCTTTTTATCCACCTCTTTCCATTTTTGCGTTTCATTTTGGGGCGGTGCTTCTTTCAAACTCTCTGTTGGACTCCTGCTGGGTTGTGACTCCTCCCCTCTCCTCTGCCAGATGCTGGCCACTCTGCTCATCATTCGCCAGTTCCTTCAGAATGTGAAGGAGGTGCTGCAGCCTTATCTGTATGAGCGCCACAAGCTGGGAGAGCTCACTCTGAGAGCCGTGTGGGACCTGCTGCTCTCGGTGCTGCTCAAATATGCTCGCCTGGCGGCCGGGAAAGCCCAGGCGTCTCCCAGTGATCAGACCATGCCGGGACCCGGACTGAGGGGCACCAGGCCTGGACTTGGCCACCCGGAACGAAGGTCACGCTCGATATTTCAGCTCTGAATCAGTTCAGACAAACAGAAAAACTGTGTGTTTAAAAATAAAGGCAGTTACTACAGTTGTGATGAGCCACAGAGAGGGTGAGATAAAACCATTATCGAAACAAACGCTTCCTTCTACAATTAGCTGGAACAACTGCATTCATGAATTCAGGTGTCATTGGCACTCACAGTATTAGTCACTACAATCGGATTTAACAGAGTGACAGCAGCTTCCTCTGCTATTGTGCGCGTGGTGCACGCGGTTATGATTCATGCCTGTCAAACACAGGGAAATAATACCACTCCAACACCACCGAGTGGCTAACATGCACCATTTGTCTGATGTCTTTCTCCTCTCAGGGAAAAGAAGTGTTTGAACGGGGGATGTGGAGTGCCTGATGAGGAGGAGGGAGGTGAAAGGGACGAGGCCGACAGCGGGAGGTTCAGTGAAGGAGAGACGGAGGAGGAGAGTTTGATCGACTGCGGCTTGAAGCTGAGGAAAGTCAGCTTCATCGAGAAGGTGCAACGCTGTGTGTTGTCGCGCCTGTGCTGTGGGTGTTTGCTGTTATAGTTTAATGGGAACATTACCGCCTATTCATCTATTTTCTGAACTCGCGATCTGCCACAACAGATCTGAGCCTCCAAGTAAACCTCAGTCAGTGTTTACATTCGACAGGCGAGTTACCATATTTGGTCTTTCCTGTTTCCTGCTCCTGTTTCTTTGAGTCTAGGATCACAAAGTTGTGCTAAACATTGAGACAGTTGTTTCTTGACTCTCATTTCTGAACTATGTAAAATTTGGAAGATTTCTTCTTCTTTTCATCTCTGATACACTGCTGTGATTTTGGTTCCTTCGTATCATACAGCAGCTCCCACTCGGTGCCTGATTGATGCCTTCGACCTGAAAACATGCACAGAACAGGAGGATTGGGACACGATATCTGATCAAGCTTGTGATCGTGGGAGCATGTTGACTGATGAACGTACACTCGATGCATCGTGCGAGTCATATTGAGGGCACTGTTCTCCAGATAACATATTGCACTGCTGGAGAGAACAAGCCGAGCATGTCCAGGAGGTGACAACAGGACTGTAGGTTCCAGAAATGAGTGACAATTGGATACAAGCCAGCACACAGAAAAAGCTTTTTTACTCCTGTTATTCTGATATCTGTAGAAATCACAACTAAGTTCTTGCTCTCTCACCCTCTAACCTGTCTCGGGAGTTTTTCCTGCTCGCTGACTCTCTCTTTAGAATTTACATATTTTAGAAGTGGAAAAAAAAATCACCATTGAGTGCAACGAAAGAATTCTGACAAACATTTGAAGAAACAATGAAATGTTGAAAAAAAAAAAACTCAGATTGGGGCCTGTTCTGTGGCACAGATATGAAGATAAAGAAACAAGCTTTGAGGATAAAACCATACGATGATGGAAGCTGCAGCTATTGAAGCAAATTGGTGTTTGTTGTTGCTGACTGTATGCATTGTTGTTGTTGTTGTTTAGGTGGACAGAAGGCCCCACAGTGTGCCCCCGCTGGACAGCAGCTTCATGGAGGAGGGAAGTCCTACAATGGTGGAGAAAGGAATGGACCCCGCCTCCGTGTTCGAGATGTGCGACGACGACGACGACAACGGCATCCACGACGTGAAGGACTTGGGCGGGGGCGGGGGCGGCGCCGAGGGGCTCAGCGCAGCCGCCGCTGCCGCCGGCAGCTCTGCGCCGTCCGAGAGCGGCACGTCACTGCGTCACAGGCGGCGAGGCCGCAGCGCCGACAGGGCCGAGAACAAAACCAAGAGGGAGTCGTGGATCGATCCTCCGGAGGAGCGCGAGAGCAACATGCTCACGCAGGCCGAGATGGAGAGCTGCATGCAGACATACGCTGTAAGAGCAGCTACTCATCAGCTTCACCTGCTAGTCTCGTTCTCACCGCGTAACACAGGAATACTGAGGAGTGTTTGGTTTGTGATTCGTGTTGTTAAACAAAGCTTGAATTGTTTGTTTTTTTGCTCATTGATTTGAGCCCAGCAGCAGGACTTGCTGCGACAGAGCTCTGGTTTGATGTGTGTGTCGTCGTCCCCCCCCCCCCTCAGGACACCTTCCAGGACTACCAAGAGATGTTCGTCCAGTTCGGCTATGTGGTGCTCTTCTCCTCGGCCTTCCCTCTGGCGGCCATGTGCGCCCTCATCAACAACATCATCGAGATCCGCAGCGACGCCTTCAAGCTCTGCACCGGCCTGCAGAGGCCGTTCGGTGTGCGAGTGGAGAGCATCGGCCAGTGGCAGGTCAGAGCCGCGTCGTTCTGTCCCGAGTCCCTCACGTTCTTCTGGTGGCTGCTGCTCTCTCGTGTTTGATGGACGAGCTCCCCGGCCTCCGCATTCTCAGAAATCCAAACTGTTTTTGAATCTTCCACAGACTGCGATGGAGGCCATGGGCCTGATCGCCATCATCGTCAACTGCTACCTGATTGGTCAGTGTGGTCAGCTGCAGCGTCTCTTCCCGTGGCTCAGCCCCGAGATGGCCATCATCTCCATCGTCATCCTGGAGGTACGGCGCCTGATCTTCTTCTATGAATAAGTTTGAACCCGTCCAGTTGCTAAAATTTATTTGAGGTTATAATATCTGTTGGGAAGAAAACTGACTGTCCCACAGAAAATGAAAGCTAACGTTGAAACTGAAATGCCAACAAATACCTTGATCTAGTTTACTTTGGTCCAAATTGTTTTCTTTGGAGAAAACTCCTATGGCAGATTATCCTTCAAAATAGCAATTTAGTCTTCATAAATTTACTTCATTCATCCTGTCTTTAAATAGATCACTCATTTTTACAAATTCTATGTTTGCTGCTCATTAAAAAAAGACAATAAAAGTGTAAAAGGACTCATTAACCTAATTTAAATGATCCATCTCATGTACAATAAAGTTAGGAGTACAAAAAAGCTATTTTGGATTCAAAGGAATTTTCACACT
>JAUESE010000062.1:7629108-7646340 GCA_032274725.1 Malacoctenus triangulatus
TGTGTGTGTGTGTGTGTGTGTGTGTGTGTGTGTGTGTGTGTGTGTGTGTGTGTGTGTGTGTGTGTGTGTGTGTTTCCGACCTTCACCTTCTCCCTCACGGAGTGTGCATGGCAAAATGATAAAAAAGGAAATTAAGACAAAGAAATCCACAACGTTCCACAGGGACACTCCAAGGCCAGTGATCCATAGTGCTGTTTGCTAACTATTTATATCCATCCTTTACATTTTTCACTTTCAGATTTTTATAGGCTCATGATTATTTCACAGTAGAAGTAAATAGCACAGCACAAATAGCCCGGGCTTCATGTGAGGCCTGAGCTGATTTATTCCTCCACAACCAGAATAAACTAGCACAGTGCTTTGCTCCTGTGTGTGTACGTTTCACCTCCTACCGCCCCATGAACTGTATCTACACTATCACTGAACCCATCATGAGTCAGTGGTACTTACAACAACACAAATTGCTCTTAAGTTTGCAACTGTTGCAGATGATGGGAGCTTGTCACTTTTTTAGAGACAAAAATCAGCTAAAGAAAATCATTCAGTTTTTATTTTAGAAAATAAATCCAAACCAGTGCAATGGCTCTAAAAGGCATGCTTGTGCATGTGTGTGCGTGCATGGCTCTTTTTCCACACCTGCACATTTGTATACTTTAATGTCCGTTTCCGTTTCACATGCTCTGTTGCGGTCTATAGGAAAGATGTCCACCATTGAGAGAAGACCTCAAGCACAAGCAGGTGTCTGACACTCTCCCCCCTTTCCCTTTCTCCAATGCTCTTGTCTTCTCCACCTCCTCCCCTCCGCTCTTCTCTCTGCTCTGCTCTGCTGATCCTCTGTGTGTTTCCAGCGCGAGCTGGCTCGTGCTGAAAAAGCCCCGGCCACCTCTTGGCTCCATTGTCCGACCCTCTCGACAGCGGCAATGACGACTCTCTTGTGATGCGGGGGGGGGGCCCTTTGTTGCCAGACTGTCACTTCAGCAGGTGCCTTACAGTAAAAGGCAGGAGACAGCCGGGCTAAGCTGCTTCATTACTGCAGAGCACTGTTTGATCTGCTCATTTCATCAGCCGCAGACGGCAGCCGAGGAGGATGCTAATAATCACTTGAAAAACAAAAACATTCTACTCAAGCTTGTAAAAGATAAACTCTAATTTCAATGATAAAAGAAGAGTGACAGACAGCCATGGTACCAGTCAAAAAGAGACCGCCAGCCTCACTACCCCTCTGTCTTTTCTACTCACCACCCCCCTATTCCTAGGTGAAACCAATTCACACTGTCAATCAAGAAGCATAAACAAGGTATATTGACAAATTGCTGACTGTGTAAGGAAAGACAAAATAGTGTGGGCAAAGTATGCAAAAAAACAGCGCTACATTTAAGACAGCTGTGTGATCCCTCAGAAACCAGCTTAGTGTGTCAAGGAGCAGTCTGTGTGAAGGAGAGAACCCCCCCAGGCGTGCAGAAGAGGGGACCCTCGGGGTTTGGGCTCCGCTTGCACACCCTCACTAGATTCACAGTCTTTTAGAATTGCACCTCACCGTCATACCTCAGTTAAAAAATACAACAAAAAACAACAAAAAATACATAATATGCAAGAAAATAAAAGGCCCTTAATTTAGGCTCGTTTATCTAGCTGCAAGTGATACCCGCAACTTTTTAGGATGCTCCGGGGACAGAATAAGCAAGACTTTGAGTCAGTAATCATATGTAAATGTATTTTCCCTCCATATCGGTGAATCAAGAATAGTCTAATTATGGATGTATTTCCAACTTCTGGCTATGAATGGTTGTAGAATTCCAACTTGTATGGTGACACACAAAGTTAAGCTCAGCTCTGAAGAAGAAATGATGGTGACAATGAGGTCCAGGCTGGCACTCCGTCAATTAGAAAGTACATGGGGGCGAGTGACTCTTCAGAATCAAGTCAAGATTCAACAACAGCGAGGCTTCGGTGTGTGAAATTTTCAACAGTGACGTCAACACGAAGGTGGAGCAAAGATACGCTCAATTGAGGATTGTGTAGGTACTTTTAGGACCACAGCCCGAAATTCACTGAAACATGAACGAAATCCACACCTACAGTCGCACACCACAGTATGACAAAGATCCCAAGGCTTTAGGTTGCATTAGGAGCCCTGTGGCAACAACTCACAGTCTTTCACAATGCAGAACAGAGCGTTGCACAGCAGAGCACAGCTTCCAGCCCTCCAGGTCCAACAAGGGGTTGTGTTTGTTAGCCATGTCACTGACTGACCACCAAATTAGCTTCATCACCTCTGGCACCAGGATATTAGATGTGACATTCTGTTCCACAAGGCTGTGGCTCTGTTTGTCTACGAGGCTCCAGGGCTTATATTAAATAAATAATGATAAAACAACCTAATAAAATGGGGACAAATGAGGGAATTTCCAACACACGCATAAATAAGAGATTACACTGCTTCGTATTTTGGGGGTCCGACTAAAAAGAAGCAGTGGATGCAGCACTTTGGCAAGAGTCTGGATGTCAATGTGACAGCTGTTTTCTGCAGCTTAATCTTATAATCAAGCATCAACAAATCAAAACACCATCTTCTAAACAGTGACCAGAAAACAACATGACATTACCCTCTTTTGTCCTCCATCAGCATCTAATAAGAAGGAGATGTCGCCGTGAGAATTAGGCACAAGGGCATAAATACAAGGAGGCTGGATTTTTACAAACCAGGTTTGTGACTAAGCAGAAACAAACTGTGTAACTGTGAGCTAAACAAAAAGTTAAAGGACCACAAAGGTAATGTGTATGAAGTGAATTAAAAAATCCCCACATAAAATCACTTTTTTTTGTCAGACACGATGATTTCTCCTTTGCAAGCAGTTGTCATTGCAATTAAACTCTCAGTAATCAGTGATGAGGCAGCATTTACTGACCCATCTCAGTGTTGTCTGGAAACAATGAGGCCGGTCACTTCAGTTTCTCATCTCTGAAACCACCTTTTAAAATCATCTGGTGAATGTAGGCTCTTTCCAAAAAAGGAATAGTCTCCGATACTATTCAAGGAGATGGTTTTCTCCTGCTGTGGACCGTTTGAAGCAGTTACCCCGTGTTAGGATAAGTTAGTCTAAAAAGAAATGACAAGCGCAAGATGTCCAAATCATTAGTAATGTGAGAGGAGCAGTTCCCAGGCATGTCTCGTTACATAGCTGACTGCTAACGTGAGGGCTGAATGCTCGTGTTTGGGCTTCTCTCTGGCCCAAGCTTTCTTGAACGCTTTGTGAGGGTTGGTGAGGAAGACCGCAACCCTTCAGCATCCCTGCAGTTGGTCATGGAAACATCCAAGACCCTGAACCCAAAACAACCTCAGCTCAACCTCTCAGAGAGAGAGAGAGAGTGAGAGAGAGAGAGAGAGAGAGTGAGAGAGAGAGAGAGAGAGAGAGGGAAAGAGAGAGAGAGAGATACCTAACACCCAACAACATACACAACGTTGCAACACACATTCAAACAGATGCACACGTGCACAGAAATGAATGTCAAACTGGAAGCCAATACTGAACACATATAGTGGGCTCCTGGGAATGTGGCTCCACAAAAATCAAGCCTGGGTCTGGCCCTGGTTTGGTTTCAGCCTGCTGTGGCTTCTGCGGTGGGTCCTGCTGGCTGCCGCGCACAAACGCACATACACGGTCTCCTAACCAGATCCAGAGTGCCGCTACTCCATCAGAGGTCAAACCCAGCACTGCTGCTGCATGTGAACCAATGTATCAACCCGTGTTGTTGTTGCTCTGTCAGAGGGTGACTCCTAACAGTGAATCCAGCAAAAATATCATAATTCATTACAAGAGCACAACTTACCCTGGCTTATGCTCACATCGCATCGACATGATGCTGGCTGACCACATCTGTGAGACTACTAATCAAAACTAAATTAACAGCCCACCCCCCACCCCCCGCCAAAAAACAACAACCACACATGATTGGATGATTAACAGCGGTGTAAACTGGGATGTGTTGAGCATGTCTACACATTTGCCTGTTTGAAGGGAAGGTGAGCCTTTGTGAAAAAATGGGAGTGAAAAGATAAATCAGGAATAATGTGACTATATAACAGGCAGTCAAACTTCTTGGAATGGGAACTTGAGAAAATAAAATACACTGGCTCGTATTTCTCTGCTTACCAACTCAATATTAAACCATCAATATTCCCCCCCAAAAATTAATGGTTTCCCTGCACAAGAACTAAGTGAAAAATGGGTCTGATTGTACCATTATTTTGCTGTTCCCCTCTAAAATTGCAGTTAGAGGGTCAGGACCACAAGCCAAAACCCCAAGATATGTTCGTTTGGACCGAGATTAATATAGAAACATAAACCAACTTGCATGCGAGAAAAACACATTCAGAGACAGATGCACAAATGCACACACAAAAAGTTCAATGTTTATTTTTATTCCTCAGGCACTCATCCTTCTTTGCATGAGTGCGTTACCCGGCACACCGACAGAGCATCCCAGTTTGTGTGCGAGTGTGTGTGTAAGGAGCTGACGATCAGAGAATAACGTTACCCCTAAGGGGTCGCACCTCTCTCCATTCTCGCCCTCCTCCCTTATCCCTCCTCTCTACTCTGTGCCTGCAGGGATTTCCCTTTTCAGTTCAGGAGAGATGTCAGACCTGTTCCACCATCCCTCACACAGAGGCTGGACTGCCCTATATTCACCTAACATCTGTAAAGCTCCACAAATCAGCCTCATTCCCACATATCAGGAGCGAATGGGGCTTAACAGGAGGACAGCTGAATCAAAATGTCCTCAACTTGCCTTCAAAAAGCAAACAAACAAATCGGATTGTTTTCAGCCTTTTTCCCTCCCGTGGGAATCTAATATCTGCCGAACACAATATGCATTCAAACACAGAGGAGCCTATTTTAATCACAGGAGCACAACAACAAGCAAAGTGGTGGATCTCTGCGTGTTTGATGTCTCCAAGTGCACCTGATGTTTGTTAAAGTGTTGCAGGAAAAAAGGGCAATAGGCTTGGCTGAGGTGACATGAATATGAGACCATGTGGTCATTTAAAAAAAAATTGAAAAAAGACCCTTATGACATGTATGAATGTTAATTGTTTTCTTTGTACTTTTTGCAAAAAAAACTCCAAATATTGAAATAGCTTTAAGCCACAACACTGGCCTCAGAAAAAGATTTGATAAGTATTACTATGTAATTATTCTGACCTTGTAATCAACTTATTCCAAAAGAAACAAAAACCGTGTCGATCTCCCTTTTTTATAAGAAGTGAACGACTGTGTCAAAAGATAAAACAACGACTTTGAAGTCGAAAACTGAAAAACAGCTGAACGCAGTAGCATCAGATTGTTGAACATGCTTAATATAAGATAAACACCAAAAGTGCTAAATAACCAACTGGTCAAATTGCCGCAGAATTTCAGCTGTCTGGTCTTATTTGCTTCTGAAGGTCAACACAGTTGGTGGTCTTGCACCAAGGCGTGGACCACCTTAATTAGGAGGGTAGGGATTTATCCACGCAGTCTAACTGTCCTGCTGCCTTTACACGACTGAAGGGATTTGGTTCGAGCAAAGAGGAAATACAGGTGCTGTTTAGAAAAATTCAACCCATTTAATGATCAATACAGACTGCATTACCAGTCCTCGTTTAAAGGACACCGGTGTATTTTTTTAATGTAAAATAAGAAGCATCTATCAGCTAGAAATTGATTAATAAAAACAGTTAATTACATTGCAAACAATATTTCTTTCAAGCCAAGGATTTTGTCGGCAAATATACACAGTTCTGCAGCTGAAATACTGCCAGGAAGACATTGCACCAGAAACAGATTTGGTTCTGAGAAGTCTATTTTTACTGCAAAATCTGAGATGCAATCTAACATTCTACTTATCAGACATTTAACACACGGCATCATATAGGAACCCGTAGGTTTATTCATAACAGAAAACAGTTGACAACTATCCAGAAAAAAATGCAAAAATGTCAGTAACCAATTTTGCAAAGGAAAACAGATGCAAAGAAAGAGAGAAAGAGAGAAAAGCTCCCCAACAGGGGTTGAAAGCAGCTAAACCAGAGAGGTCTTCCCTGCCTCTTCCACACATTAGAATATTAATATTAATGAGACTTCCTGTTTTCCCCCCCTCTGTTTTTTTCCCTCAGACGATTTGAACATGAAAAACTTAAAAAGCGCAAATTCCAGGAGTTGCGTATCACAGTTTGACCTGGAGCCACACAGCAGACACCAACCATGACAGACTCGCTGTTCAAAGCAAGCGGGAGCTGCTTTCATCAGGGGATCCTGGTGTTTTTTTTACAGTGTGACACCACCAGCCCATGCCATCTGCCTTTTTCTAAAATCAGAACTTCAAGATGTGCTTCCCGCTTGCACGTTGTTTTTAGGTGGGCTTCACAACCAAGGCCCAGCATCACGCAAGCTTTTGCTGCTATGCTACTTGCTGACTGCTGTTTACAGCCAAGCCTCACAGTGTGGCGCAATGTTAAATATTCACTGTTAAACTGTCAAGCCAGAACTGGTCGGGAACCCAGCCAGGCATTCTCACTGCAGCAACATCAGATTCTTCCCCGCTTCAAAAGAAACTCAACCAAATCAATCACTTCACTCACAGCAATCCACAATCAGAGCAGCTTTTTTCACTCCTGCCACAAGCCTACTTCCTGACAGACGAACCCAGAAGGACCACTCTGTTGGGCCCCTTTTTTCCACTATTCCTAGTTAAAGCTCATTTTCTTTATCATAAATACTGCCGAGAAATATATTAACACATACACTGTTTTCACTTAAAAGACACCTCCACTCCAGGCCTGAGTAAGCCTCTGCTGATTCCTGGTGCCTGCCATCAGACATCTGTAAAATATTTTTATTTAGTGCCCCAGTACCGCACTGGCAAAGGTCTCTCATCCTTGGCTTGGCAGGACTTCTGACAGAGCCAGCCGGCAGCGCCATATAGGCCTAACCCCTGCTGCTGCAGCTTCCTGCTGCTCTGAGGGAGTCGGGCTGCCTGCCTCCCTGACAGAGGGCCAGGCTGGGCAGGAAGGAGGAGGCTAAGGGGAGGCCCCAGGTAGAAAGGACCCCCAGGAGAGCAAAGGCAAGAATGGGAGGGAGGGTGAGGGGGGCAAGGGCTCAGATACGCAGAAGGCAAAGGGTTGAAAAAAAGAAAAGCACAAATATAAAATCTGCATATGGTGGTGGTGGGGCTGAGGGGTGGGGCTACAACATAGAAAAGTCTAAAACGGGAAGCGATAATAACAGAAGAGATGGGTGGCACAGAAAGTGGAGAGGGAGTGAGACAAATGAGCTTGAGGGTAGGTCGGGCAGCAGGAATTGAAGGGAGCTTCTCATTATGACCCCTGTTCCTTTCTTCATGCCCCCAGGCCTCGACCACAACCTCAAAGCCCTGGGCCAAACCAAGAGACCTCCTCAGAGACCTGGGGGCCCGTGGAAGACTGTTGTGAGTCAGGGAACAAACAGAGAAATCCAGGAGGCAAGCGGAGAGACGTCTCACACTCCAGTATGTGGCAGCACCATACAAAGGGACTGAAAGTTAAGGAAGGTGTTTAACACACATTCTTTAACAACTCTCTTCTTTTTCATCAATTATTAATCTCATTCTGGAGCTATTTACTTTGACCAGTGCCAGCCTGATGTTTGCAGTACACCCATGGTACACCTGCACATGAAGTAACAAGTGAACCAAACTATATCTTACATTTAAGAGCTGGCAGTGCAGTTTCTCGACATTCAAAAATGAATTCCACCAAAAATAAGCAAGGTTGAATAAAGCTTTTGATCTCAACTTCAATGTTTTTTTTGTACCTCACTGAAACACGAACATAAGCGACATGTGGAAAAAGATGGGTCACAGTAAATAATCAGCCAACAGACCAACATAAATACTAATTTGGCAGCTTGTACTTGTCACCACTGTTTTGCACTTCACTCGTCAGACACGTTGGTAAATAAAGACGGTTTCCTGAGCTAAATCTGGGCACACAGAGGTATTTTAAACAGCCCAGACTGTCAGTATGTATGGTTAAACCTGGTTAAAAAACTGAAAAATCAACCCTGATTTCTACAACTCAAAAAATCAGAAATCAAAAATAAAAAAGCAACTCTAAATGTAAAAGAGAAGAAGTGTATCAGATGGAGTGAGATGTCCCTTGTTTTCCACACTGATATAGGGGGAGGGTAAATCAGACAGTCTGTCAAAACAAGATGCTCTCATACAAATTTGCTCTCCTCGGCAGCAAATCCCGTGTGAAACATTAAGGCTTATTTGTGGTGAGACTGGAACAAATGCCCATAGCACAGTCAGCATGCAACACACACGCACAAATATCTTCCTTCTCTTTCTGTTCATGAGTGCAAATTCATTCTGCTTTTGTCTCATCTCATGACAAATGCATACTGTCACTGTCACTGATGTGGTGTTTACAGTGACACATAGCATCTTGTAATTATTCTCTGAAAGAGAATTTGTATCCTCGGGGATTTGTATTTTTGCATGTGGATAATCAAAAGAGATAGAGAGGAAGAGGGGACGGATGGAGAGTGATCGCCAGCAAAAAAAAAGGAAAAATCTGCTTGAGAGCAGCTTTTTCAGTGCAGTTCACCATGCGCCAAAATGGCTTTGGTTGTTTCATTAGGATCACAACATAGTTTTTTTTTTTTTCAAAGTATGAATTAAATTTTTGTTATTACGGAGCCAGCAGCAAGTTGGAAATTTTAAAGAACTCATACCTGAATGACATAACTCGATTACCACACTGCTGTCACTGTTTTCCCACACAATGCACATGGTATTTTTTTAAATTTCCCTCCAAATAAATTCAGTCCGATTGATTCTTTCAGTACCTGAATATTACTCTTCATTTAATGTTGCCTCTCTTGAAATGTTTACCCACATTCTGAGTGTTAACTGTGTCACCTCTGAGGAAGCGGTGCTTTAACCTTCTCAAGAATGCGACTGGAAAAAGGTGTGCATAATAAACCTACTTCTTAATATCTATTGAATGCTTTTTTTTTATTTTAAAAGCAATTCACATGGAACAGAATATTCTGTCCTTTAAGGTATTGCTTTTGATTACTTCATTACTCTAACAAGGTCATAACATACCAGCATATAAATAGCTTTTCCAGCAAAGTATTGTTTCTGAGCCAAAGACAAGACCAAGGATGTTTTGAAAAAAAAAAAAAAAAAGAAGCCGCAATAATAAATATATAAATAAATAAAAACATATGAATAAAAACCTTTTGTTCCCAACACCCTTGGCTGTGAAACAAACCACTGATACTGTGCGGTCATGGCATAAGATGACCCAGGGGCACAGAAAGCATTTCGTAAACTTTAAACGAGGTCCAGGGTCAGTAATTTTTGTGTTTGCATGTCTTTGTAGTCGGTTTTCCCCCAGAGCACTATAGAGCCCGATGAGAGAAGGCATCAATGCCACAGTGAAATTGAGAACTTTCACGTGACACGAGGAGCTGCGAGGCATCCTCCAAGGATATTTGAATGCTTGAAACATCAGTGACCCTTCATAAGATGGAGGGGAGATGGATATGAAAAATATTGACAAGCTGGCTGTTGGAGAAGAGCGCAAGGAGCTGCTGAGACGGCCCACTCGCATTGCCAAAGACCTTTTCCTCAACTCTCACCAAACTGAGGCTGAAAAGGAAAGACTCAATTCTAAATTCTTCTAAGGAAGGCATTACACTCCTCTTTTCTTTTGTTTTTTATCATTTAATAAAGTACCAAAAAAATCACAAAAGCCAACAAACCAAAAGCCCCTATTTAGATATTTGCTACTTTTGCCAGCATTTCTTCTGTACAATCCCTGGCCAAGGTCTTTGACATCATGCAAAAGACAGTGCTTAATGTAGCTCGAAATGGCCTCAGGAAGCATCTTCCTTCAAATATGCTTTGTGAAAGAGAGGGGAAAAAAAGAAGCAACATTTTTTTGTTCTTTGTGAAAACCCACAGGCAACATGACTGTTAAAGTGGTCAGATGACAAATGTCTCATCTGATCTTTAATCCAGTAGAGGGGCCAGCTTCAGGGCTCGAACAGGAAACTCTCACAGCACTGAGCGATTTGGTAAATTCCACTGCGCTAAATCACTCCTGTGAGCGTAGCCGATTTCTCCACACCAATGAATGGCATTTTACCTCTCACTCTGAATGCCTCAGCAGTAGGAAAGTCTCGCTGCCGTTAAAATTGCACCGACAGAGAAGATACTGTGCATGCATATAGAAATATACATATACATGACAGGATATATCTGACCCACGACTCTATTAGCGACAGTGCAAAGCCCGGCAAATATGCACACATATTATATTTAGAAGTATGACATAGTTGCATTATCAGCCACTCCTCCAATGGTCCAGTTAAACAACCTACATTATTACTTACGTTAGGCAGTAATCTAAGAATGTATTCGAGAGCATTGACAAGTCACAGTCTGGCGACTCTCATTAATTCCAAACAATCAGGCAGGCTGAAACTACCGAGTTTCGCCAAAGCATGTCGAAAACAATCCATCCCTCATCAGCTGAAATTCAGAGTGGGACATCCTGGCAGAGATCCCTCACCACCGAGACCGATGCAAACATTTGGCAACCATTTTCTGATCATCCGGTTCATGACACATTCCTTGATAGTCACTTCACAGAGCCAGCCAGCGCTCATCTCAATCACCTGATGACGCTGGCAGACTCCAGCCTGTTGTCTCTGACGCTGATCGGATGTGGCAACAGAGAAGTGAGTAATAATTGGGTCAACAAGGTATGTCAGTTCCCACTAACTCTCCTTTGAATCATCTCTCTGCTGCGGAGCCAAACGTGATAGTGTGACGCCTGAAATATTTGGCTGTGATCGGCGGCGACAGTAATATGGCACAGCAAATTGCGTAAAACCAACATGCGACTTTTCAAACGGTCGGGCTGAGGGGAGAAAACACATCTGTACAGAAGATCTGAGTTTACTTTATTTACTTGATTGTTGTGTGCTTGTTGATCATTTCTGTTTGTGGCTTATTGTCATTGTATTTTTATTCATATCATCTTTAAATCAATGATTGAGGATTAGGATTGACCCAATGAAGCACTGACTTTCCGATGAAACTGGTATCAGTGCTTTGTTTCACAGAAGTTGGTCCTAAAAAGCAAAATCACAAAGAATAATCCATGACTTACTTGTTGATTTTTTTTTGTTTGTTCAAATAATTACTCCGCTATGACCAGTAGCAGTTTGCATCCAAATAAACCCATCTTCAAGGGTGTAACTCTTGGTGTGTTTAAGAGTGTGGAATAAACAGCTGGAAGCAGCACTTAAGCCAAGTCTTTTTCTAAATGAATACAAGGCTTAGAAAACAATTTCACAGTAAGGCTTTAATACAGACAAAATTTTAAGAATTAAAAAAAGATTTAAAAAAGCCACTTTAGTTTTTCCATAAAACCTGTCATACAGCTCATTTAACTAAGTGTTAGATTCTTTTGGAAATCGCACTTATCAAAATCAGTGAATGAACAAATGTAACAATGCTGGCACAAGTAAAATTGTTAGGGCTCAGACTTCAATGTGCTGATAACACTAAAAAAAAGTATGTAAAAAACACCACATTTATGCATTTTCTTCTTACACTCCAAACACAGACTATCTCTCAGCACACCTGTGAGAGTTCTTCAGATGAAATTTTACCTCCACACCAGAGGCTTCACCACCGAGTATCATCCCAATGCTTAGCTTGTAGCAGCTGACGAGGACATTTTATTTACTACTTAATAACTCTTATTGAATGTACCTGAAGGTAATGTGCTTCACTTAGAAAATTCCTAATCGTTTTGGAAACATGAGAAGTTTATTGAAAACTCATGAATTAAGATGATCTCCATCTATTTGGTGATTTAGCCAAAAATTCATTTGAATGGAAAAATTGACATCTCATAAGTTGTAATAAACAAATACACAACCCCTCATTAGATTTATTCTCATAAAGTCCCACTACTATCAAGTATATATATATATTTATTTGCTAAAAAAGAGAGAACTTTCTAGTTTTTTTCTTTAAGAAAATGTACAATTTCTTATCATGGACTTCAAATTTAAACGTAAGTTTACCATTCTATTTCAATAAGACTTGGTAATCAACTTTGTTTAGGTCCTAAACTAAACATAAACAAGTTCATAGGCAGGCATGTACACATTATAAATGCAGCTTGTAGATTTTGTTGTGATGTTACTGTTTAGTAAATACTAAATGCAAGATCAAGTTATACAGTCACAGTCTCACCAACCACTTGATTTGTTTTGCAAATTAAATGTAATGTATTAGGATGAAGACAAAAAGCCTTTAAAAAAGATTTGAATTTTACAAAGTGTTGATGTATGACTAAATGGGAGGTAACCTCATATTGTTAAAGATTTTCTTTACTCTTTTTTAACATAAATGTGCAAAATAATTTGCTCCTTTTATGAAGATTCACACAATTGGCAACCTCCGAGCATCACCTTTGCATCGTTGCTGTCTTATAACAATACCTCTGCTGACTAAAACCTCTGTAATAAACAGGTAAATACAACAAAATCTGACTGCATAATTAAACTTTCAAATCCATCAAAAGCTGAATATATTTCTCTGATGTTGTTTCGGGTTTAAATTTGATTGCACTGTTCTGAGAATAAGTGAGTCCACTCATGAGTTCATTGATTTTGGATCCCTCTCTTTAGACCTGCTGTAATAATTTACATGGCTGCATGCCACTCTCCTCTGTTCATCTTCTACTGACACTAACAGCGCGCTCTGATATCAAATATGCATGTGGGGCTGCATCAATGTAAGCTGCTACAAATGTTATAGATCATTATGACAGCCTTTACTACAGTTAGAACACAGAAGTTATGATCCAGCCACCAACATCCCCCCACATCAAACACAGACACGAGCCACCGTGACTGAGACGAAACTACGCAGTACTATTTTAACATCACACATGTTGTCTGGTGTTTAGAAAATGGCCCTGTGTCAAGTTTAGCGAGTCAAACGGTGTAAAATCACGATGGCATGACTGTGTAGCGTGTCATTAGTGAGTGACCAGTCTCTTCACCACAACACACGGACTTAGCATGACTTAGCGAAAAGTTACAGTACAGAGAAAGTACTTCTGTATGGCACTGTAATTACACTGTTACGACGTTGGGATTGTCCTCCACTGACAGCGTCAGCTGTGTAATTTAAAGGCAGTTAAAGTTAGCAGAGCAGCATGCTAACCGGCTAACAGGCTAAGCTAGTTAGCTAGCGAACTTCGCAGAAACTTTTCCCAGTGAGAGTCACACACTCGTGTTGGAGAGCGAACCGCCGAGAAATGTCACCATTGGACGCCTGTCTGTTCACCAAGAAGTCACGAGCAGATTGCGGTGAAGTTTTACGAGAGGTTAACAGGCCGTATGAGAGTTTCGTAAGTTCATTGTCAGTTCTTACCAGGAAGTGGGGACTCTGTTGCTAAGCTATTCCTTCTTCACGCCGAGAGCCTCTGCTGATGATTATGGCGGTTGTCTTTGTTTTGACTTTCCCTTTCTTTACCAAGGTCGCTGAGAAAAGTCGACTCGGCCGGCCCCCTCGTCTGGCGTGGCACTTGGTGGTGTGCGCTGAAAAAAAGTTGTGTTCGCGGGGAGCGCCTGAGCTGCGAGCGCCAGCCGAGATGTGTACGTGTTTTCAGACAGACTGTGCGCGCTGCTGGGCCCCCCTCATCACCACACTGCGCTGACCCGTGTGCCAGTAATGTAAACAACCCAGCATTCCCGGAGCGCAGAGGAGGGGCAAGTGTCAAAGTGTGGAGGGAAGCTGTCAAATACCGCGAGATTCAACAGAGAAACTCCAACCACAACCTTCACCCTGCCCGTGTCACTGCCAATAAGTTTGGGATGAATCATGATCTTTCCTCCATATTTGCTGAGAGAAAAGAGGATACGATGAAGGTCCATCCAAGCTCCTGATCAGGCAAGTGTTTGCACCAAGGGTGGATTTCTTTTGAGTTCCAAAAAGTTGTTGTATTTGATAGATCAATTAATTAGATTGTTTGAAAACACTCGAAAAGGTTATTGCAATTTTTAATGCTCTCAAAGAAGTCACATGCCTTTATTTGATGGTGGAACAACATTTTTCAACGTAAAGGCATGATTTTTGGTAACTCTATCGCTTGAGAAAAATATATTTAAATGGAAAAATCGTGTTATTTACTGCTTTTGTATGTGCGCATGCTGAATAAAAATAACCAAGGTCAACAAACAGTACAGCAGTTTAAAATGGACCGACCGACCACCACAGTGGGCCCTTTGACCAGTACCTGAGCCTCAAACCTCAGACCACCTGAGATGCTTCTTCCTTGGCCCTTGCAGTGCTCCTATAATGTATGAGTAAAGCTCGCTGCTAGCAAATACTGAGAAAAAAAAAAATTCCCTCGGGGACCCGTGAAGTTTGACTGAACTCCATTTTTTTAGGTACTGCCACAAAAAATAATATTGGCAGCAATTAAATGCTTTTATTATGGAGAAGAGGTAAAACATGAAAGTCATTCAGTACATTGTCTTCAGCAGAGCGTCAAATGATGATAATGATATAAACAAACACGCAGTGCAGCTCGGACACTTGGCTCGATCGTGTTTCCCACATTTGGCTTCTGTTGACAGTAAACACACAAAGTTACTTTCAGCCAGTCAGTGTTGGTGAGAAACTCTTAAGTTGCAACAAAACCAAAAGATTTGATCCTCCAACTTTGTTTGGAGTTTCGGAGATGATCTGTTGTGTAAGTGTGTGTGACTGTCAGTGCATGCAATAGAGGCATAGAGGCAGCCGGGGCTTAATGGATTCTCCTGAACACACGTCGAAATATGCACGCAGTCTTGCTTGCCATCATTATACACATGCATGCACGCTACCCACACATCCCATGGCACACACACACACATAGACACAGCCAGTAATTGGTAATATTAGGAGGATTTATTGGTAAAAAATGGTATTGCTCATTGACTCGCATGGACAGCGAGAGCATCTGGAAGCCGATCAGCTTACTGTGCTTTGATAAAAGCTTCAGCGCTGATTTCAGACTGACAATTCAAACACTGCTGATACACAAGAAACACATCTGTCTTCTTCCCATCCCCATTGTTAATAATCAACAAGTTAGGTGGGGTTGTGTTTTTTCTCCCTACTTCAATAGCCTTTTTTGTTAACCTCACTGCAAATATGGAGAAGGGAAAGATGCCTGGAGTGTGGGATTTTTTTTCCCCCTTTTTCTTCAACAACAGTTGAAGATTAAAAGAAACGTCTCACAGAAATCTGTCAATTCTGTATGTGAATAATGCTGTGTGGAATTTAATGGCATGAGTTATATTGGGTTTCCTCTACACCCACATTTTCTTTCAATAAGATCAATGCCGCTCAGTGACAGATAGGGACGGTCTTTTGTATCTTCAAATTTCAGGTTTCTAAGGGAATAATTAGATGGATGGATGAAAAGTAATGCATCAGTCTGCAAGGGGAGCTGCACCCCGAGATCCTCTAGTTCAACACGCATGCCTCCACGTCTGTTTGGTGGAAAACTGTTTAATAATCGTGTTGGATTCCCATTGTTCTAAAAGTGGCTCTCCGCACTGATCCGGCGCTTTTTAACCAATGGCAAACTTTTTGTGTTCTTTTTGCCGATATTGTTTATTTAACAGAGAGGATTTCCTTTTGATTCGGGGATATTTTTTCAGCATGAAGAGTATTGTCATCCGTCTCGCTCTGTTCCTTTTTCCAACTTTCTGGTGTCGCTCGCAGGTAACCGGGATGGAAAGGGTTCCTCCTCCGGGGGAAATGGAGAAGGTTGAATCGCTGAGGTTCACACAGACGCTTTAGACATTTTACTGTAAAACGTGACATTTAACTCTGTTCTTCAGCTCATTTTTCAGGCCTTTTTTTTTCAATGATGTTCCTTCAAAATGTACATTTGCTGGCAATTTCTTGTTTATGTCAGTTATGGATTGTGGACACATTGAGGCTGAAATCCTAAGAGCACAAACACAATCCATGCCGGGTTTTTTTTAAACAGTGTATTTCCTTTATTAAAGACATCTTATTCTCACAGCACATGCATACCAGTTCACTTTTTGCTTTCCTACATATTTAGAATTCTGTGCAATCCTGTTGGAGCTTTTCATTGGAAAATATGCAGAATTTTTGTACCCAGGGGCTGAAAGCCTATCTTAAACACCTAAAGAGAGAGGGGAAAAAAAGTTGGTGTTTTTACTCGTGTCTTTTTTATTTTCCTGTGTGTTGTTGATCTGGCTCAGGGGTTAGGTATGACTGCAATGTGGTAGAGACAGAAGCTGCAGTCAAAGCTCCTGTGATCGGGTGCAGACTTCATAGAGACCAGCAGATGGAGGGGAGAGGAGCTGCGTGCATCCTGAAGGTTTAGCAAGAACTGAGAGGTTACACTCCACCAGTACAAAGATGACCTGTCACACACTGAAACATGCCGTACCAATGCAGACGAGCTTCCTGTTTATGTACCTCACAGAGCGCAGCTATCACAGAGAGAGAGAGAGAGAGAGAGAGAGAGAGAGAGAGAGAGAGAGAGAGAGAGAGAGGAGGGATTACAGATGGAAATATGTATGAAATACTGTCTCTCTCTTCATATACCCAGGCGAACTTGGAGGCAGCGTGCATGTGATGCCTGCATTTCCATTTTATTCGCTAATTAATGCTGTTTTGTCTTCAAAGTGCAATTGCAACCTGTAGTTATCAGCCTTGATCGTAGCATTTTCAAGGTTGTCTAGATGTGAGCCGTCACATAACAAATAGGTGTAAATATAGAATAACAGCACAACAGAGAAATAAAGGATTTATGGCATGTGGAGAGCGCCGCACAAACGAGGCACCAGAGAGACAGTCTGTGATAATGTGAAGGACAAAACTGCCATTTTATTTCTGTCTAAATCACTTTATAAAAATCACTTTTTCCAATGGCTGCTGTTGTGTGTTTGGTAAGTGTACCTGCATGTGCAGCAGCGTATTTGTTTGTGTGTCCCTTCTTTTGGCAAACAACCAGCACAGCGGATCATCTCCACCTGTTCAGTATCAACCAGAGGGGCAGGCCTCAGTCACACACACACACACACACACACACACACACACACACACACACACACACACACACACACACACACACACACA
>JAUESE010000062.1:7687150-7697315 GCA_032274725.1 Malacoctenus triangulatus
TCTGATAGAATTTCACAAACCCCCTGCCAAAACTCCTGAACTTTAGAGCATTGCCAGGTGGAATGAAGAAGTGTCCCCTCTTCCATTCCACATGTAAAACAAAGAAGTGATATTTTGGAGTTGTATTTATGTAGTTTATGAGGAGTAATATACAGCTGATGTAGGAAGTTGAACTGTATCAGCCTGTATGTAGCATTTAGAGTAGAGGTAACCCAATCTCTGCACAAGGTCTTCCATAGCTGTTCGTCAATACTTATTCCCAGATCCGTCTCCCATTTAACTTTTGATCTATCCACATCTGGTTTTAACACAAGTGACCGAAGAGACGTTTACACTCTTGGGACAGTTCTCAGTAATTGTAGGTCAGCATGACACAGACGCTCAACTGGCGACATGATGGGTAGATTTCAATCTCCTTTCTGACTAATTCTAATAAAAGGATTTGCGTTACATTTACTGCAAGAAGATATAAGATCAACTGGTAGGAGAACTGCAAATGCACGGGTTCGTGCGTTGGATTTTGCGGGCGTGGTTTGTGAGTTTTT
Source organism: Malacoctenus triangulatus (assembly GCA_032274725.1). NCBI lineage: Eukaryota > Metazoa > Chordata > Actinopteri > Blenniiformes > Labrisomidae > Malacoctenus > Malacoctenus triangulatus. The sequence goes on from JAUESE010000062.1 coordinate 7,687,696, forward strand.
TGAGTCATGCTTGCGTTATTAAACACTGCGCTCCTGCATGTTTACCGCTTTGCATTATCAACTTGTATCTGTGACCACAGCAGTGTATCACATTACAACACAGTGCATTTGCACAACCAGAAGCTGTAGCTGCTTCTCTCCCTTTTTTGTGATTACTGCTATGATAAAGACAGACAGGCCATGCAAGGAGAGTGGAAAGAGGAAACTGGGACTCCTGAGGTGCTGCCGTGTGACCTCGCTTCACTTTGGCACACATGCAGTATGCACATATATCACACAAAACTACAAGTGGACGCCTCTGTTGTTTCTTCAAATTAAAGAGTGTTAATGGCCAGAGCATGAAACAGTGTGGCAAAATGAGACAGGGTGGGGCATGCAGGAATGGAAGGGGAGAATATGCTGATGGCAGTAGTCTATAAACTGAGAGGTGTGATACTGTGGGGGTTGCTGGCTGAGCTCTCTCTCACTTACTGACACAGCACTGAAACTCCAGGGGCAAACTGTCTTTGTGTGCGCCTGTGTGATAGTAGGTACATGTTGGAGTGTACGGTGTGCCACGTGCGCACGAGGCTGTGTATGCGCGCGTGCACGGCGGCATGGATTTGCGCGAGGCTGTGCGCGAGATGGAGGCAGAGAAGCTGTGAGAGCTGCAGGAAGCTCATCTGAATTCACTAATGCTGCCAGACTTGGAGAACATGGAAAGACTTCTAGGCAGTGACACTCTTGGGCTATATTTAGACTTCCTCTTTCCATGGCGAAAAAAAGTGGGGAAAAGTAGGGACCCGATCAATAATTTAAAATAAGACGATTTTGATGAATGCAGGAGAGTTTCATCACATTACCCCCACTCACAGCCTCACAGCAGTGTTGCTGGTGGTTTGTTTTTTTTTTTGTTTGGGCGAGTCTGCGTGTTTGTGTGTTTTTGTGTGTGTGTACAGTGTGTCTTCATGTCTTCATTTGATGGCAGACGAATTTATTCCCCCGTGACCGCTCGGAAGCTTTGCTCCAAAAAGCTGTGGGAATTTTTTATGTGTTTAAAAATAAAAACGGCCAAGCAAAGGCTAGGATAACGTCCAGCTGAATATACCTTCCAAGCCTGCGAGTGTTATATCAGTGCTAAGCCCTTTTTTCGATCGTATCATGTCAAGAGTGTGGCAATCGATGGCCAGGCGTGCATGTGGCTACCGCAGCAGATGGCACATGCATGTACGACCAAACGCACAGTTGCACGCCCACCAACGCAAAAAAAACCCAATCATTCTTAGTCAAAGAACAATGATTGGCTGGTTTTTATGCATGTAATACCAGCGTGGCCTAGTTTAGCCCACAAATGAACAGGATTAGTAGAGCCTCTACTTTAATGTAGCTCTGGTGATGTTAATCTGCCCTAGTCTGGTAAATTGGATTGCATAAAAAAAAAAGCTGTGCTCAAAAATATGTTAACTTTTGTTTCCGGCATGTTGAGCACATTTTTCTGTGATGATTTAGATTTTCAACAGGATTTGCAGCCAAATAGCTTTTAATGGCTGCATCAAGAGGCCCGTCTCCCTGGTCAGGTTCATGAAGCTTTTTATCCAGGTTAACAACACGAAACAACTTTACAGTAAATAGCATATAAATGCCTTCGTCAGCATTTTTTTCCCGTCTGTTTTGGAAGCATTATAATCACAGGGTGACAATAGAAAGTCATGGGATATTTCTTTATGCTCATCAGTATGCAGTAAATGCATTTTCTTTGGATCAACAGACACAGCAGAAGGAAAGCAGAAACTGCTGCAGAGGCTGAGCGGTTTCAGGTTGCGTTCTGCCCTCCCTGGGCTGCTGCCAGCCAGACTGACGTAAAAATGATCTCAAAGATGAATGATGTAAAAGACAGAAATGTGTTTTCCCCGGCAATTAAGGAAATCAACCTACTTATTGATGTGATATGAGCGCTGCTATCCTGACATCTAGACTGTTGTCCCTAAGATCCTAATTTTGTGGCCAGGGCCAAATCCAAGTCATGCAGAACTACGAGTACAAGCCGTCCGCCCGTGCTGTCATTTCAGCTTCTGTCCCCGCTATTTACATGTCAACAGCGATGCCCTCAGGCTACGTCTCTTCACTGGAGCCCACTCCTATGCTGCCCAACACCACACAATTACTGCGAAGATGACGGCGTTTACATGCATGTGGAAGCCCTACCGGCCCTTAATTTGGGTTCTGGCCTATTTTTTCAGGACAGAATATATAGGTCAGTCTTGATGCCTTTGTGATTGTCTGAGACCATTTATCGTCGCATATCATGTATTTCACTACGAGGTCTTTGTTTTCGTGGAGACACTGGCTTGTTTTGCTCGCACCCACCAGCACCTCACTGACCTTTGAGATCATTCTGCACATCACACAAAGTGAACTTGTACTCGAGTTAATGCTGTCAGTTGTGTGTTTGAGTAAACCTGTGTTCAAATTGATGGATTTGTGAGGTCAGGACTTGTGCTTGTGGTCACTTGGAATAAGTTCATGTGCGTGTTTTTCAGCCTGCTCTCAGTTTTATTAGTTGCCTTGAATTGTATAAAAGGAAAAAAAGTCCATAAACGTTGACATTTCCTCCTGCATCAGTAAAGATTTTAGTGTTTTGATCCAACGAGTAATTTGTGGGTGTTGTGGCTTCAGCTGATACACTCATCTGTGTCACAATCCTTAAAGGTTGTAGCTTCTTGCTGCTGTTTTTTCAGCTTGTGGAATCTTAAAGCAGACAGAATCTCATCTGTTTAACTGATCACACCATTTATCTTGGTTTCCTGCTACTTATTCAAAAGCACCTCAAAGGAAAATAATTTCCATGTTGGATCACTTATCAGCATTATTCAATCATTGATCATACTGTGGCATTATCCTAAATAGCTGTTTGCCTATTTTCTGTGCTTTACACAGCTGTTTGCTCAATTACCTTTAAGATAACCATGAAGGTGATTTAAACAGACAATGTTTTTGACACATCCGATTCCATTTATTTGTCATTTTTTTCCATCCCAGCCGCCAATTTCTTGTTGGTTAAAATGATTTTGTCACACCTATTGAGACTGAGGAAGAAATATCAGCACAAGTGAGTTTACCAGGAGATAATTTGAGACAAATCGCTATTTCTACTTCTTTAGTTTATGAGCACTAATACTCTCAGTAGCACAAATTAAAAATTTCTGTGCTGGTTTGAAGTGATGAATCAAATTTGTTGGGTAATTAGTGTCCTGCGTTGGATAGAACATTTTATTGTTCAAGAATTCCCACCAAACATTGTGACTTCTCCACTTTTTAAATAGAGGCAAAAAAATGTTTTTGGACACGTTTGTGCATTTTTGTGAGCATATAAATGAGTTGTGTTTGTTAGAGTTTGCTCAGTATTTTTCTGTCAGTAGTGTGTCCATCAGTCCTGCAGAGCTCTGAGACCTTGGTGAACATGTTGGAGATTACACACTGTTGTAAGCTTTTAACACATCCAGATATATTGTCATCCCTGTGGAAAGATTGGCTGGCTGGCTGACTGACTGCCTGAGTGTCTGGGTGCCTGACTGAGAGCTGTCTGTCTGTCAGCCTTTTACATATGAACTTCAAAATCACAGCTCAGCAGCACCGAGCATGTAGCCGCCAAAGGCAAGGCTTTACACTGTCATCGGCACCACACAGCTGCCTCTGGGTGCTGTGCCATATGACATTAACTGAGATCGATCCCCTTCTACACCTCAAGGAGCTGCTGTGCTGCACATAGTGTTTCCTCTGATGCTGTAACTGCTACCTGAGAGACTAGAAAAGGAACTCGCCCTTAAGCATCTGCAAGTGTCTGCCAATGACCTGATCACCAGCTCCCTCAACTTCCTTAACCTCTGGATCCACAAATGCCTTTCTGTCAAAGGATGCAGATGCACCAAAACTGTTTGATTTACCACTTTGCAAGCAATTATTACTTTTTTTGTTTGGATATTGATATTACATTGCTTTTCCCTGCAAAGGGTTACAGAGCCAGTCCTGGGTTGCTGCGTGTTGGTGTTGATGTTGGTGCTTATATCTCACAGCAGCAAGGTCCTGTGAGAATCTATGAGAACATCGTAACAGAAAATTAAGGCCAAACCGATGTTGACGGTCACAGTTTACAGTTCCAGTTCCATAACAGTTGTTTTGTTTGTTGTTTGATTATTGTTTTTTTTTTGTTAATTAATCAAACATGTCAACATTTCTTTGTCTGAAACAGAAGCCCTGTTATCGAGAACCCTGTCAAAACAAACTTCCATGCTGTTAACTGTTGAGCACAAACTCCTTCTGCAAATTCAAATTGTTTGATTAAAAATTCCTTTACATAAAAGAATTGTATGACTCCATTAAGGACTTCAAAACCTCCCTGATTCCCTTGGCTTTGGCTCAGTCAGTTGTTTTTTTTTTCCATTCTGAACCGCCTTTGGATTTTAAATACGAACATTGGTGCAAGCTGAATAACTAATGGACAGCAGTGAAAGGTGTGCCTGACAGATGTTTAAGACAGCGTGCTCTATCCATATAGTGCGTTGCCTTCTTGAATGTGACATCAGCTGTTTACCAGCTTTCATAAAAATATACCTGCAGCATTGTACACAGCTTGAGTCTTGCCATACGCGCTTGTTGTCAAAGACAAATATCAGCAACTGCAATCAGCACATCACACTAAATTTGCCATCCGCTTCTCAGCCGATACAACTGTAACCTGATGTGTTGCAGCCCTGTAAGTAAGTTACTGAAAACCAACCAGGCAAGCAAACTGAAAAAAATCACCTTTATCAACAGCTCCTGTCTAAACACAAGGCTAAATATTTCAATGGGGGATTTCTGCTCTTCCTCAGCACTGTATAGTCTTGTCTTGATGCATAGTTGCTTAAATGACTGAGTTAATAATTCACAACACTGTTATAGCTGTTGGTTTTGATGAAAGCAGATGGTTGGGCCATATGGAGAGAAATGTGTGAAGATATATCAGCTTTTTAGCCAAGCAGCCAGCAGCTACAGACAGAATCGTCACCATTAACCTGTGAGGCTGCAGTCAATTCCTTCCTGCATCGCCTGCGTTTGCAAATACCCCCCCCCCCAAATACAACCCCCCAGAAAACTAGGTCATATTGTGGATTTCAGGTTATACTTCAGATTTTAGGGCACATCGTAACATGAGCACTCGTTTTATTATTTTGCAGCAGCTGAACACAACGTGAGGAGAAAGTTAGAGAGGAGTCTGTCTTGGGAGATGCTGGTTTGTTTTTTTTTTGTTTTTTTTTCCTTTCTCCTTAGCTTTAGGAGGCTCGCGCACTCCTCCTCCCAACAAACAAGCTGCACGCGCGTTGTGTTGAAAATGCAGTCATGCAGAGCCAGTGTTTGACATAATGTTAGACCAGTATGGAATCTGACTGGGAATATCAGCGCTGATATGTGGTGATACACAGAGGCTGTCACAAAGGTTGCATCCATATGCTGTGCCACTCATTCGTGAAGCTGTGAAATTGGGTTGCATCCCAACTAGCCCGGAGACAGTATCGCTTTCACTTCCCTCTTTCCCGTCTCTCTCTCTCTTCTCCTCCTCCTCCTCCTCCTCTTGCTCTCACTCTCCCTTTTTCTCCCTTTCAGCTCATTCCGCCGAAGCATTTTTCTCACATAGCTGGAAAGACGGAACAACTAATGTGGCATTAATAGGGTCACATCATCTCCACGCAGCTCTCTCTTTCTTCTCATTCCAGCTGAGACTGTTGTTTATCTTCTTCAGATGTAGCTGTAGAAATGGCTCAGAAATCCCCCAGGCCAACATCTCTCACATGTGAAGCCTGCCAGTTGGGTTTTTTTGGCTGGTGATGCAGGCTCTACCTTAGAGGTTGTTTTCTTTTTGTTTATTCAAATTTCAAGCATTGGAATTAAATTTTATCACCCCTCTGCAAATCAGGTCCTATTTATAGGCCTAATCTAGATCAACATTATGATGCATTTGATAGTGTTTGTTTTAAAGAAATAGTGGAGGCCCGCAGGTTCATTGTTCTCTGCTGAGGTGTGGATTTATTCATCTAATCCAGGTGGTTTAACCAGCTTCCCAAGGCGTTCCCCCCTCTTCCTCAGCTCGGAGCCCTCTTTCCAAACAACACAGTGTGACCAATCAGTATTACTAAACTTAAGGACCATATCATGTTTTAAGAAGTTTTCTTTTTCTTCAAACCTGTGCTCACTAAATCAGCATGAAATGTAATGCCACTCGCTGAGTGAGGCTTGATAGGCAAGAAAATGCTCTAAGTGTGAGTGTGTTTTTTGGTCCCACTGGCCTTTGAAAGATGCCAGTTAATCTGCTTACTCCCTTAATTGTGAGCGGAGGGGTTGGGCCTCCTCCCAGCCAGAATAAGACCACTGATCCAGAAGTAAAACGATGACCACTGCAGTTATTCCTTCCTTTAGGTTGTGCGCCGCCCCCCTTCCAGTTTTCTTTAGCCACCCCTCGTCTCCTCCTCCTCTACTATACCCTCCCTCGGAGGAAAAAAAGCTCCTTGTTCTGACAATAGACATTTTTTGCCATATGTTGGCTTGACATCTTCATCAGGTTCACAGCAGGTTACCTTAGTTAACTTTCACTCCACTGCCTGATGGGATTTTCTCCCCCTGTTTCTCCAATCGGCCCGGGCTCAAAGTCTAGACGGCCTCCGAGGCAGGGTCCTTCCAGCCCTGTGTGTCCACAATGGCCGTATTGTGGACGCTTAGTAGCTGTAGCTTCCTCCAGTTACAGCGAAACAGGCTAGCACTAAAACAATGCTTTTGTCCAGGGGCATGCGAGGGGGGCCTAATCCACTACATACTGTGAAATAAACCTCTCTCAGAGATGAGAGTGAGCGAGAGAAACGGAGTGAATGAAATCACTGCCAAGGAGGTTAGAGTGCAGCAGTTTAACCCCTGGCCAAGAAAGAGGGAGGAGAGGAGGTAAAGGGAGTGGGAGAAAGGAGGAACAAGGAGAGGCAGGCGCTACATCCCTTCATCTCTGGAGCACGGATAGAGGAGAGGGGCTGCCGGTGGCTTTCACAGCCTCTCTTCTCACCAGAAGAGCTGCTGTTCACCATATGGGATTTGGCCTCTCTTAACAAACAGGCCCCCTATTCACTCACAGCACACATTCAGTCGTTCATGGAATAAGGTGAAAAAAGTGCTTTTTTTTTATGCCTTCAGAACATTGGATGGCCATGAGGGCTCTAAGTCTGCGTTTGATTCACATAGTATAGAGAATTATAAACTAGAGGCTTTCATCTAAATGTGTATTCACACTGGATTTAGGGTTAGGCCTTTTTGTGTTGTGCTGAAGTCTCTCTCAGTTTTAGAGCCAGAACCATGCATTCAGGCCACCGTTATTGAGCTGCTGAGGTGATCCTATAGAAACACTGTGCGCAAAAACATGCCCCTGCAACTGTGGGCGTATTTCATGTTCATCATATGCTTTTTCCAGGAGTTCGACGAGGCTATTTTTATAAAGTCTTATGTCATTCAAAGTAAGTAAGTTAGGTTTCACTTTTTTTTTTTTGGTGAAGTGACAAAATGACTTAGAGTTGAATAACTCTCCGTGCAGCACTGGACGGTGTGAGGTTTGACACATTAGTGCTATGTGCCAACTTTTTCTTCCAGCCAGCAGCATTAGGAATGACATCTTCTGCCAACAGCTTCTTTTTAGCCTACTTGAAAATCCCAAGAAGCAGTGATTTATGCCAAGTTGAACATGCCAGCATTTTTCATTTTTAGCCTACTTGGCCGTGCCAAGAGACATAGATTTGTGGGAAGAATTAAAGAAATAGCGGTAGGCTTAATTCTCACGTTCCTCTTTTCTGGGTCCATATATACTGAGCGATACTCCTTTATTCTGTTTAATCTCGTTGTGTTTGATGGTCTACCTGAGTAGGTCGCAGAGAAGTGATGTCTGCCGGGAGGCTGAGCTTTACCTCCCACTCTCAGACAATCCGGCCCTCGTTTCCTTCACCTCACCTTTTTTCCTTCCTCCTCCCACTCCTCTCTTACTACTGTCTTGTTCCCAGCACCTCTCTCCCATTAACCCTCCTCTCCTTAACTCTCAAAAAACAGGTGTTCCAAAAATAGCCAACCCATTGATTTACTCCCTCTGACCATATCAACCACCGTCACTGCCCCCACCCCCTAACCAGTATTGGTGTCACGGCTCAGGGGCCGCCTGTATAGTGCCCCCGTTGTGACTGTTGGAGGTCAGCCACGCTTGAAGCCCTCAGGGATCAATGGACAAGCTACTGTATTGTAAATATTCACTCCTGAGCTTGCTTTCTATCTGTAAACATGAACCCACTCATTCAGCACAGTTCACATTTGCAAACTGACACGTGCACAGTGCAAACAGCGTGCCAGTGGTCACTTCACAGGCTTGTCGTCACATTTACCCACATCCATTTTCTCAGGTGCGAATGGAGGAATTGTATTCTTGATAGGTGATTTCAATTCAATTCTCACCCACTGGATCTGTTTACGCTCCGCCAGGGTGAAATATGCTATAGGTTGTTTGTTTTCACCTTGTCACTCTCGCTGCCACTGGTGTCACATAAACTGGACTGTTTTTACGTTGCTTGAAGCAGCTCTTTATTAAATTGTGTCAACGACAAGAGATGCAATAAACAGAGTGTCCAGGGTTTTGTGTTGAAGGGAAAAAGAAGAGAGCTGCAGATATCCGATCACACTATCATTGGAGCCGTTGGCCTATTGGAGCACTGTTTGCAGGACGGTCATGTGGACAAACTGGTGGCAGGTACAGAAGCTCCACAAAAGTGTATTGTTGCTTTTAGACAATCAGCCGAAAATAATGCACATTCTTTCTTGTTTAATGTGTGCAAGTTTTTCTTTTTTTCAATTTTAATTTTCCATAAACTTGTTATGATGCTTTCAAACTGAACACCCTCTCTATAGGACCCCTGCGTCTCCAACTTCGTCATTTTTTATTGCAACTGACAGCCGCTATTGTCTGCTGCATGCAGAGGGTGTTTTATGACCATGTGAGCAGGCCAAAACAGTCATCCAAGGCATGTGTAAAATCTGCAGCCTGGACCGCTCTGGAAAGTTACAATCCTCAGATGCTCCAGCGAGAAAGCATGCAGATGTCCTCACTCTGGCTCTGGTTGACTCTGTTCACCCCCCCAAAAATATTTTTGACAAGATTCTAACTGAGAAAGTGAGTGTGGAAATTGGCCTTCAAATATTTGTAATGTATGGAAAAGAAAAAAAAATTGGTGGAAGCTTTGTCTGCACGTTTCGCACTTGAATTTGGCTTTGCAATTTGCAGATTGAAATGTGTACGGCTTTCATTGTGTCATGGTGTGTGTATGTGCTCGTTTGTGTGTTTGAAGGAGGGGAGGGTGGATTAACCGGTGCGGGATCTGTCATAGTGACATTTGTGTCCCCTGGCGGAGCAGCAGGGGTGCTCTTCACCTCCGTAACCTTCAACTTTCAGCCTTAACCCCCTTCAGGCCCCCTCTTGTGTCCACCACACGCCCAGCACGTCCAGAGGGAGGGGTGCGTGAACGCAAGAAAGTGAGAGAAAATCGAGTGGTGGGGGTCTTCCAAAGGAAAGGGGATAGAAAGCTGCAGGCGAG
>JAUESE010000062.1:7753395-7769369 GCA_032274725.1 Malacoctenus triangulatus
TCTCATGGCAACGAGATAGCCCTATTAAAACACACACACACACACACACACACACACACACACACACACACACACACGCACACGCACACGCCCACAGTTTCTCTCCCCCTTGCGTTCCCATTCTTTCTCCTCCTACCTCCCGTATTGCTTTGCACCTTCTCAAAAACAGTTAAACGCACTAAAGAATTACTCATTAAGTGCTTTAATAGTTTATCTGTTCTCGTTTTTTTCTTAATGTTTCCTTATTTATCCGAGCTGTTTAATTCCTTTACTCTATTTTCAGTCAAGTTATTTTTACTATCACACCTAATACGACTGGTGATTTTGTTTGGTTAGTTTTATGAGATGGTAGCCGACTCCTCCCCGATAACTTAAGTAATAATCCCCTATTATTGTGCCGTTTTTTTACATTTCAAAAATGGAGGTTAATCTTCTCTTTTTTTAACTCTGCGATATCCAATATTTATTTTTAATTGAACGACTGAATGAATTTCATAGATTCCAAGTTACGTGCTCTTTGTGTATGTGCATGTAAGTGTATGTGAGGGGTGTCTGTGCGCCTTTGTTCAGATGTGTGTGTGCATGTACGTGTGTTTGCGTGTGTTCGAGTGTATGTGTGCGTGCGCCCGCGCGTGTGTGTGTGTATGTACAGTTCAGACTGCAGCACATCAAAAGAAAGTGGGAGATTTTCATAACTATTTTTTTTCTTTGTAGTTCTTTAATTGCGTCCCCATGGCTTTCTTTCCCTGGACAGAATCTTAAACAAAACATTCTTTTTTTGTGGGGAGAAGACTCAACTTTTATTCATTTTTTTTTAAACAACAGACAAGTGTCAGGGTTATTATTTGGTAGAAGGGTTTTTTTTTATGCTACAGTAGAAAAAAAAATTGAGAATTCTAAATATATTTTCAGAGTTTATGTGTAACTTTTCTCTCATTTGTGAATTATTTTTACATTTTACTCATTAGTAAATATGTTGTTTTCAGCCTGCTTCTTCAATTCTTTCCCTTTTTTTGTTTTGTGCTCTTTTTGTTATCAGAAGTGGAAGATAAATTTTAGTGTATCGACCAAGTTTCATATATTTTATGACTTGTCATTATCATCCTTTTGAAAGATTGTTTTCTCATTTTAAGCTTCACAATTGAGTCGTAGCTGCAGCCTTGGATCACAGAGAGCATCAAAAGGCTTGTTTTTACTCTAAACGTGTTAAACACACAGCAGCGCATTGTGTGTTCGGTGCGTGTGCTCGTAGCAGCACGGCGTGCCGGGCTCGTTGGCGGATGCTCGCAATCCACAACGACGCGCCGCGGCGCCATGTGTGCAAAGACATTCTCCAATGCACGCACACAGTCACACAGATGCCGGGTGTCACCTACAGTGGTATCATCCCTTACAGTCAGGCAGGGATCATCGTTGCACCTGCTAATTACCATCTCCAGCTGGAGAGTTAAATGGAGATCTGTTCTATGTCTGACCCTTGACCCCATGCTCTTTATGTGACGCACTTCAAACCCTGTTTGGGGCTGGCTGGGCTGGGCCTTAATGAGGCCCCATGTCTGCCCTCCGTGGGCTGTGCGCCTCGGATGCCCTGCTTTCATCCCCGACCATCTTCCCTTGATGTAAATCGAAAAGATCACAGCTATGGGGAGAAGACCTGTACTGAAAAGGCCTCTCTGCATAGATTATGAATATCATAACTCAACAGTTTTTTTTTTCTCTTCTTCTTCTTCCCTCTCTCCCAACACACCCACTCCCCTCTCTGCTCCTGCCACCCCTTCCCTGTACAATGCTATAGTTCTAATTGGACCCAATGGGGGACTCTCTGCCTTTGATCTCATCACCGCCACTGTGACTTTACACTAAAAAATGTCACTGCCAAATAGGGTTATCACCTGTAGAGCCTGGCCTTCCTCTGATGTCTGTACGCATCTCGTTAGCTTCACTCAAACTGTAGAAGTTAATTAGTTTGACAGAGCCATTACCGCGGAGGCATACCTGATGATTCTGGCGTAGGCGCCATTTTCAAAATCCAATTACTAAATACACATTTATTTTGTGTGTGTGAAGGAGCGCGCCGTGGTGTGTCCTTTGATTTCTATTAGCAAAAACGACACTCAGTCTCCTGCACTATATTTGATTTGTTATATGCGACAATTTAATTAATCACCACGTGTGACTGAAGTATATTTTCATGCTTAATACCCCCCCCCCTCTCATGCATAAACGTGAAACTTTGAAAGCGTCGCTTTATCACCCATTTTTGTAACACTGAGGAGCAACGCACAAGTGATTGTGTCCCCACCTCATTAAAAGTGTTTGCCACTGCAGTGCTCTCACCCGTTCAAAGCTGCTGTACAGAACTCTGCAGCATGCAGAGTAAACTCCACTATCCCGTCTCCTCTGACAGTCTTTGGGGTATGCCTCCCCCTCTTAGACTGACATTGTTCGCTTTGATTCCCCCCCCCTCCCACCCAAAAAAAAAGCCAGTTTAATGATTTGCAAGGGATGTGGAAGAAAAAAAAAACTCTGTGAAAATGCACATAAATATGAAATATTAATTACAGAAAGGGCTTTACATAAACATAAAAGCATTTAACACAATGAGTGAATATGGAGATGACACTTGTTAATTTAACCGTGATAAACTTTCCGTTTGATGCCTGGGAGCATTTGCGATGGCAGCGCGGGGACGTGGTGGAGAGTGAGAAAGCCCAGGGGAGCGGATTCAACACTGTTCGTTTTGTCTTTGTCCCAGTTTAAGACTGCCACTCTCTCTGTCTTGCCGGCGTTTCTTTCTCCAGCCTCTGTTCCTCTCCGCCTGTCCTCGGCGCGAGCTGCGCTCACACTCCGCTTCTCCCTCCTTGAAGTTTTCCCACATCGGGGGTAATTGCGGATGCCAGACCGCGGTATCCCCCCACCGCTGCAGCCGCGCAGCATGTGGTCTCTGGCCACCTCTGATTGAAATAGACCTGATCAAAATTTTATCACAAACGCCGAAGAACTGGGATCTTTTAATGGTCGACACGACCTCCTTTTTTCTTTAACCCCCCCTCTGCTTTCATCTCTTTGTCCTCGGCTTCCTGCACATAAATACGGCCACTACCAATGGCAGAATTAAAACGACTCACCGTTGCTCCACAGAGGTGAACAAGCCAGACAATTAACACAGGAGCCTCTGACGCTGCGGACCGCCGGAGCACCCGAGCACACAGCACATGTTGCACGACATTCAGAGGTGATTAAATGGACTCGAAATGCAACATGGCGTCAAATCGACGAGGCAGAGAGCGAACCCAAAAAAATGTCCAGTTGGATATTTCACGCACGTTTTTGCATTTCGCACGTCATCTGGAGATGTGGTGCGAGCTTTCTTGCTCAGTATTGAAACAGCAGAGTTGTGAAATAGGTAGAAATTAAGCTCTTACAGTAGAGTGGGCAAAACAGTCAATTATCACCATCTGCAAAGTAATGCGAGCATTTTCTTATGAGTGTTGAATTTAAATGTTTTCGGCTGTTCTCTTCTCCACTTGTATTAGGTTTCATTTCATTCTGCATTATTATCCATTTTTTTAAACTTTACTTTAATTATTCTTGCTGTCTTCTTTCTCCAAATTGTGGTTGGAACCCAGGCGACCACGAACAACACTTACAGAAATGTAGACCGAGCATCCAACCCAGTCAGATATGCCTGTGTGTTAAGCCAGCACAGGCCACACGTAGTGAAGTACTCCCTCTCTATCACTGCCTCCTCCTCCTCCTCCTCCTTTTCCACCTCCTCCACCTCCTCCTCCTCCTCCTCCTCCTCTTCACCCTGCCACAACACAGTCAGACTACTGCTGAGCAGGTGAGGAGAGCCTCTTGACAACTTCCTTCCCAGACTCCCCAGGGCCCGGTGGCCGGGGTGAATCTTTTGTCATCCTAAAACAAGCTCGGGCCTGCTGCTCCTCCACTCTCGCCTGGAGTCCTGGAGACAGAGCCAGGAGAGGAGAAAATAATTAAAGACGTTTTATGTCAAGAATCCCTTTCTAGAGGGAGTCCGGGAGAGCCAAGAGGGGAGGGGAGAGCAGGAGGACTGGAAAGAACGAGCAGGAGAGTAAGACATGGAGGGAGAACTGAAAAAGCCTGAAGGTGATGGGGGGGCGGGATGTGGGGGGAGGAGGGGGGAGCAGTGTGGAGAGGAGAGGGTGAGGGAGGATAAGCAAAGATGCGAGTTTCCATTTCCTCTCCGCTGTCCCCTCCCTCTTGCCACCCCATGCTCCGCTCAATTAGCAAAGCAGCAGGTGCTCCCAGCAGCACAACAGATAAGCTCGGAGGAAAGGCTCAAGCTTCCCCCCTTCTTTTCTTCCCATTTTTGAGATGACCTGCAAATGTGATACTTCACACCCAGAATGGGCTAGCTGTTTCCTCCAGCAATTTCAGAGGTGATAATTTAACTTTTTACCCCTCAATCTCTCCCTGTTTTCTCTCTCTCTCTCTCTCTCTCTCTCCCTCCCACCTCTGTCTCCCTCACTTTCCATCTCTCTCCCTCCCACATTCTGTTTTGCGCCAGGTGTCCTCTCTGAAGAGCAAGCTGAAGAAGCAGTCGACGGCAACAGGGAGCGGGGTGGCGAGGGCCTTCCTGAGAGCGCAGGCCGCTCTCTTTGGATCCTACCGTGACGCCCTCAGATACAAGCCTGTAAGCATCCAGTGCCACGAATCACCACTCCAACCCTCGTGTTGTTTTCATGTGGTTGAATTTCAGCGTGCCAGCTTGTTCAAAATCAAGCTTATTGTAAAGAACTCTGTTGAGCACCTCATATTTAACCCATAAAGTCCTGAGGTAGCACTGATATGTGTAAGTCTGTCTTTGCGATCAGTTCTCAGTGTTTGTTTTTCATCCCTTCAGAGTGTGAATACAAGATTTGACCTTTTTCTGCAGGTCAGCTCATATTTTGCAGGTCTCACCTCTATAAAACAAGGAAATTAAACACATTCACAGCACATCTGCCTCAGGAGGGGAACGTCGAGCACATGTTGCTTCAGGTCTTGTTTGTGGAAAAAGTCGATAAAATTTGGGCTGAATTCTAATTGGACTGGATGAAATGATATACAATTCACATGACTAACTTTTGAATAATGAGAGGTGATCCAGTGGGAACGAGGCAAAGATGCTCTCTGAAGTGAAGTCGATGCGAGCCTTCATCGGTTAAAGCGAGTCAGTTCAATTGTTTCTGAGTAAAACGCGCTCATTGATGTCGGGAACTTGGGCAAATAAACCGAATTCCCTAAATGTTTTTGAGCCTCACATTTCAGTAGTAGTTGTACTCCTCGAGACAGCCTATAAATATCAAGGAAGCCCAAATGGAGTTTGTGAGACCACAGACTGTGCTCATATCCACAGGCAGAAGTATTAACAGATGTGAGCATAATAAAGTTGCTCTTCAGTATGAGTCGCATATCTTCGTTTTGGTGAAGTGAGTCAAATTTAACTGGCGCCTGTTGAGACCGGGCCAAGTCTGACTGAAGGTAAAAGGTGTTTTCAGAGGGAGTGCAGAGCGAAGGTGGGCCTGTCGGAGGCAGTGAAATGTCAGAGGAGCCCAAAAGAGCCAGGACGTTCCCTTTGAAGATCCCTTTTAGCCACCTTTGGTGTTAAACTCTCCTTTGCTAAGCCCCCCTAACATTTCTTTTCTAGATCTTCTCTCCTTATCAAGTCTGAGGCAGAGCAGAGCAAACTACACCATGTCCTGTTTGTCAAATAGCGAAGCCTTTGTTCCTTCGGCTTTGAGGTTAATTGGACTTTGTGGACTCCCGGAGTCAAGATGCTACATTATTGATGCTGTCTCTCTTTTCTCTGTATACAGACAGTATATGAACAAACTGCCTCCCCTCTGACACAAGCGGAGAGACTTGGTTTGTGTGCATGTGCGCGCTCCATGCAGAAGGTTTTTCAGTTCTCTCTTATTTTTTCGCACACACCGCGACTGCTGTGTGAAAGCCTTGCAGTTAACATGCACGTTAACACGTGAAGACGCACATGATTTAATGAAGATACCGGTGCGATTCTCCGGGATGTTATTTGTGGGATATCACTTCGCTCGTCATTGTTCAGAGCTGCAGACAGGAGCTTCCTCGGCGGTGCCGAGCTGCTCTCCAGTTCACAGTCCCATATGCCTCAACAGAAGGAGGGGTGTGGAGGCTTGGTGGGAGTCTTGCTGAGTTGTAAATGAAACAAAACTGGAGAACGATAACGAGTTGGAGAAGCAATCAGCTGATTATACGGGCATCTCTGAGGTCATCAGTTTCAGCTCGTGCTGCCGATCCCCCAGGTGCTTCTCGCCGGCTCGGTTTCTCACACATGTCAGACAGAAGACCCTGAAATAGCGTTTTAAATTAGTTTTTCTTACAACTACTGATGAAGCCGAGTTGAGTAGGTGGGTGTGAGTATTGGACGGTGGTGTACCCGGTGCTATTTAAGGGCAGAATTAAGTGACGTACTCGACCAGGTTTAATCATCCAGCTCGATTGGACGATCCAACCAGATGTCAAAGCCTCAGATGGGGTCGGTGGTCGAAGCGTCGTCATTTGTTTCAAAGGCTATTTTAGACACAAAACCTGACTGAGTTCAAGCTCTCACAGCAGATCGATTGTGTGTTGGAAGGACATGCAGGTCTAGGATTGAAAAAATCACACATTAAACTTCGAAACTTGCACAGAAGCCCAAGCACATAGAGTTGACACAAAGACTAAAAGGCCCAGTTTATCTTTCCTCAGTGTGACCATTTCATCAATGTTCCACCTCTACAACAAAGAAGTGACAGTGTGGGCCTTCTTTACCATCTTTTTTCTTAGGCGTGTGTGAGATTTGTCCGAGTAATGCAGGGTTCCACCCACAATCCAGACGTGCGGTGCATGAGCCTAATTGGTGGCTTTAAATTGCCCGTGAGTGTGTCTCTGTGTGTTAGCGCTGTGACGGACGAGGAGCCTGTCCAGCATGCACCCTGCTTTCACCTCAGGCTCCGCTGGGACCGCCTCCAGCTCCCCGAGACTCTCAGTCAGATGCAGCAGCCACACAGACGATGGGCGGATAAATGCATCGATGGATCAGTCTTGTGGTTGTTCGACCTTTTAAACGTATCAAACAGTTTGCTCTCGTTGTGCTTCAGACTTTACAAGATGATTTTATGCTGTCGGTTCATGTCCTGGCATTTTAAATACGGTCGTTAATCAGCAGATCAATGGTTTTAATTACTGGTGGGACTCGATAAAAGAAATATGTAATTAATTAGTGGCTTTGTTGTAATCGAGCCACATTTCTTCATGTTTGATTCGCATATCAATATTTCACAAAAGAAACAACCATTTTCAATTCGACTGATTCCTCTCTGATCACTAAATGAAACTATAAACATGCTCAAAATCTGGTTCATTTCATAGTTTTTCAGATTCTGCCGTGTCTGCTTTATCTCAAGGTTTTCTTGTAAACGCTCTTCAGACAGCAGTTCTTAATCAGTCCTTTTGATGTTTCATGAGCACATTAGCACTGGTTAGAGTACGGCGGCGTCTAGAGTTCTGTTAATTGATCCAGTAATATTGATCAACTCAGGTATTTTCATGATAATTGTTGCAGTGCACTGGTGAACACTCTACAGACTGAAGATCTGATTGCGGTTCGTGTTAGAAGAGGAAGTCCATTGATTGTGGTTGAGTTCTGGTCACGTTGGGTCACGAGAAGCATCGCCGGGTCGGGTCGGGTCACATCATCAGTCCAGGAAAACAGCTGTGCTTGACTACACTGTGGTTAAGTGCTCTTTTAATGTAGATAACCATAAGTATCCAGGCAATACTTTTGGCTTACTACAATTAGGACACATATAAAACAAGCTTGATGATTTACAGAAATAAAAGATGAGAACTTTGTAGCTTTTTTTCCCAGTAAATGAGTTGAGTGTATTCCGGCTCAGTAGCAGCTGTCATTTTCAAAGATCTTGTTGGATACTGAGTTACGTTCCTGGAAAGTCTTCTCGAGTCACACTTAGCCGTTCAGTATGCCGCTCACTGCTCCCTGCTGCAGTGTGGTCCGAGGCTATTGTAGACGGAGCTGATTAAACGACAAGTGCAACTACTTTTAACTTCGAGAGAAAGAGAGAGGGGTGGGGGGTGGGGGGGAGTAATCCTTAAAAACTTTTCGTGATGTAAGTGGAGCTGCATTCCTGTTGATGTAATTTGGGCCACTGGTACCATTCAACCCATCCCTGAAAATCGGGGTTATCCTGCAGTGCTGTGAGGTTGTTTTTATGTTGCCACACCACGCTCGTAGCCCAGAACAGACAAAGCTCATTGTTTTACTTCAGAGGAATTTGGAGCATCATTGAAATATGTGAGAATTATGTTAATTATGAGAAAACACGAATTGGAAATGACCGTGGGGTGGTGCATGATTGGCCTGCAGTGGTTCTGTTGTCATCTCCGCGACTATAGCTCACAGGCTCACAGACATGATGTAAGAAATAGTAATAATGTGATAATGTGTTCATGTGCAGTTCCGGGGAGTTTACTGGGACACTGTCTTCTGGTCCGGGGGAGATCATGTGTGCGCTGCCGGGGGAGCCGTTCTGAAGGAGACTGTGCGCGCTGTTGTTTCAGCTCGCACTCTTCTTCCTTCCTCTTTCCTTCCTGTCGCACTTTTGAACAAGTTTCATGTTATTTTTTTCTCCCACTAATGAAGAAATCAGCTGAAATGCTCCCTGCTCACGGAACACATGACACAGTGCACAATGGTAAAATGCACAACACGACTGTGTGAGCGCCGTGAGTCGTATTATTAATCAGATTGTTGGGTTTGGACCCCCTGCAACGCATGTGCCTTTCTTACCATGAATCACATTTGAGCTTCGTAAACATGGTGGAAATAAACAGATTGGCATCAAGAGAAGTGAGCCAAAATGAATTAGAGTTAATTGTTGATTTTAATTTTTGCCAATTGTGTCTCCGGGGACTCCACAGGGAGAGCCAATCACATTCTGCGAGGAGAGCTTTGTGAATCATCGATCGACCACCATGAAGAACTTCCTGTCCATGGCTGTCAACCTGCAGCTCTTCAAACAGGTACGAACAACTGGGCGCCTCTCTGCTTCTACTCCTGGATAGAACATTTTACTCTGTTCTACTCGCTTCTTTGTTTAGCTTAACTACAGAATTAAAAATCCTTCTTCTTTGTTTATCTTTCTTTGGTATTCATACATTTCACCTTCACTTCTTTCTCTGTGAGTGTCTGTTCATATTGTTGTTTTTATGTATTGTCATCTAGAACAATGTTGTCTTCCTGTGGCAAATAATAACAGTAATTAAAAAGAAGATAAAAGTGGCTGATCTTTTTACTCTCACCCTGATAGTGTAGCAACAGAAGCGCCTTTACTGAAGCTCAACCTAATATCATTGTCTATTAAAGGTCCCTGTGTACAGGGCCTCTGATTGAGTGCATTGACTCTTGATGGGAACTTTAATGGGGGTCGGACTGGATGCATCCTGGATGTATTCGCACCTACTTTTGTTCTGTTTGACTACGGTTGTTTCACTCCTTCATCTGCAAATGAGATCTTTGCGCATCCTCGTCAATAAATAGCATCAACCACAGATCGTAGCTGCTATAAACCGTCACAAGCAACTTGAAAATGCCGTTGACGTTTAGACTTGATGGTAATTTAAGCGTTTTGTTTTACATCTCTCTGCGGCAAAAGAGAGCTTTCCTTGGATCAGATTCAGTAAACTGGCTGAAGCACAACTTCCATCAAACGAGAGCCAACAACAAACAGAAAGGATGACCGAGTAGGTTATTCTGTCCTCTCCCATCAGCCTCGGTTTATTTTTGAGCTGTTTATATTTTGAGCACATTTCTTTTCAAGAAGGTTGAAAGTCTCCAGTTTTTACACATGAAAGTTGTCTCTCAGCTCCACTTGTGTTGAGCAAACTGTCAACAGGGCAACATGCGGCGTCTCGACAGTTTAGCGTCTCGGAGCGAGCAGGAATGTGGACGAGAGAGGCCCGGGATTACGGACGGTTCGTGACCCCTGGAAAACAGTTTACTGTGGTTATCTCATGAGAGCACATCTTAATGTCTCTCTGTTTGCTCAGTTTTATCTAGTGTACAAACAAAGCCGGGGATAAGTCGGGCCTGTTGAAAGCATTTTGACTGGACTGACTCTGTCCGGGGTTCATGTTCTGTTTTGTGTTCTCGAGCCTGTAAAATGGAAACAAAAAATTGTAGCTTGAAATCCGAAAAGTTCAACCTACAAAAGAAGTCTCAGGCCCCCTCTCGAGTTGATATGGTGGGATTTACTGGAGTGTTATGTGCATTTATGTGCTATGTCAGATATCCTTTATTCATGTCGGGTTTCCCATAAAAATCACTCATGTATACGTAATGTGTTTTTTCTCCCCAAATCCCCTCAGTAACACTAAACTTGGTGGATCCCGAGCAAAGCGAGGAGCGACCTCTGGCTCGGAGGAACATTTCCTCTCACCTCCTTGAATTTTTCTTTGTGCTCTCTGACCCATGATAGTGGTGTGATTTACCCCCGAGAGTACAGCCCATCAGCCCTCAATCAGCCCTTTGTTTCTCTGGACACTGTTTATAATTTTCCCAGGCAGAGCGGATAGCAGAGCAGCAGTTCAAAGCCTCCTCCCGGACGGCTCCTGCCTCCGCGGTAGCATTGGAAAACAGGCCCTTATCTCCCCCCTCCTCCCCCCTCCTCCCCCGGCGCAGGGGACGGCCCGCGCTTATCTCCTCCACTCCTCTCCCTGCTAACGCGAGCGGGGCCGACGGTTCGCCCGAGCGCTGCTCCGGCCGTGACCCGCGTCCACTCGCGAGTTACGCAAACAGCACCGCAACTGTTGTGCCCGTCATCGACGGTCTTCGTGTGGCTGCTGCGACTGAGGGGATTTTCTTGTGAACGCTCTTCAGACAGCAATATTTTTCCCATGCACATCGGCGCTGGCTAGAGGGCGACGCCGAGCCACTGTGGTGGCGTTGAGGCGGCGTTGGGTCACGTCGACTTGCGTCACTTTCACAGACACACTTTCACTCTGGATTGTAAATGCGTTTTTTTGTCCTGACGCTCGTTATGATTCCAATCTTTGTCCCACAACTTGTCTTCAGGCCTTTTTTCTTCACTGTCACATGATTATACACATATGAAAGCTGTGAAAAACATTGATTAGATCAAAATTGAAAAATTCAGTTCTCTACATTTTCCTGTTATTATCTTTTTGTTGATTATATTTAGAGACTGGGTTTGATTATGATTTATAGGCTAAATTCAGGAAGAATGATAAAGCAACAATTGGCTTAAAAATCTTTATTTAGAATACGTTTCAGGACCTGCATTAACACCAAGAACAAGGAAAATTAGTGTTGTTTTTTTATTTTTATGGGACATAATTGGTTGCTGTGAGTTGTGAGATAAGTCTGTTATGTTTACATTTACACTGTTTTCTATATCACAAACGCAAATGGTGCCATGAGCAAGGATAAGTGTCTTACTTTTGGAGACATAATTTTAATTAATTTTTTTCTTGTTTTCTGTATTCTCCAGCTGACACCAACGGTTTCTATGTTATTTTTCTCCCAGTGGGATTGCTGACAGACCACAGGGCTTCAAAGCTGCTTGTAAACAAACAGGTTTTGTTGCTCAGTTATCAGCGCTCAACGTGCACCGAGCTGAGAGCTCTTTGTTGTGTAATCATTTCAGAATAATGACCACAATGAGCGGCTTCATTCTGTCGGCCATAGTTGGCTGAACTTTGAAAATTCAAACCACGTTGTTGGACCGCAGCGCTCGCTGCGCGCACGTACGCACACACACACACGTACAAACATGGAACCACATGTGCAAAACGCTGAGGTGTTACCTGAGTTTGAGGTGTCACCAGGAAATTGCTTTTCTTCAGGTGCTTTATTTGTTGATTTAAGTGTTTTCTTTCTCAGGAAAGCACCTTCTTTTTGCCATAATCAGCCACAAATAACAGCCTCATAAGGTGAGCAACTTGGAGCTGTTAATGGAGGTTCAGCAGCACGTTATTATTCCTGCATGAGCTTGTTGGCCAAGTGGACAGAAATGCTTTTGTGCTGGCAGGAGATTTTAAGAGCAGTCATGCCCCCTTAGTACCTCCCAATGACAAATTCCTTATTGTTAATTGTTTTCTGTTAGCACACCTACTGAATTATTAAAATATTAATGGGGCCTCATTTCTGGATTGAAATAGATTCGTGGTCTGAATATGAACAAAATAATTATTAAGAGGCTTTTTTATTGGAGGGCAAGTAGGGACAAGAAAATATTGAAATTTCCCCACAAAAATGACTCTTTCCAGCAAGAAAAACTCTCAAGTGGGTTAAAAGATGGACTTTCCTCACGGATCCATGCAAGCCGCCTCGTTAGGGTCTCAGATGACGGCGTGAATGCTGCTCAGCCCCTCATCACCAATAATTCTCACGCCAAAAGTATTTTTTATCATTACCACATTAGTAGTTTGATTAATGTGTTCAGTCTACTGGAAACAGAAAAACAAAATGTTATCTTTATTTTATGGATAAAATACATTTGTGAGTGTTTGTCGTCCTTCCGTCTGTTCCCACACTCTGGTTTCTCTGGTTTCTCTCTGTCCAGTCCAGCAGCTCCTCTCTGTTCAGAACAAGTGGGAGAAATGGTTAAAAAAAAAAAAAATGCGGGGGAACATCTGTCAACATTAACCTGCTTCCTATCAACAATCCTCGGCTCCTACATGTTTACATTGTATGCACGCACACACACACATCTACTATAGTCGTGCGTATGTTGTGCTTGCAGAGAGTCAATGAACTCTCTTTGTCTTATTGACGAAACTAAAGCGCGCTGGTTTTCAGTGGGTCTGCAGCCGGCCCTGCACTCCCATGATTTACTGCCAGCAGTCTCCTGTTTATGATTTGCGCCTTTTCAATCGATAATGATCTTTTTTCAATGTATAGTTCTTGATAAATGAAGTGAGACCACCTAACAGTGAGTGTGAAATGAAGGTAGAAAACTGTCTTTGTGTTGCTGCAGTGACGGAAGAGACACAGAGGAAACACCGCAAATGAGTTGTTAGATACCAAAAAGCTCTCTGAAACTTCACGTCTTTTGGCATTTTTAGCTTTGTTTCTTACATGTATATCAGGCAGCGTGCGCGTTTGCCAACTTTCTACCCAAACTTCTTTCCTTTTGGCCGAAATTCCACTGAGAAAAACAAGAAAATGTCAAGCTGTAAACACAAACTCAACCTTGAGATCCTCGAAACACAAACATATTAAAGTCTTAGAAGATGTGATGAGGAATATTATTACATTTTCTTCCGACTTCTTTTTTTTCTTCTTTTTTACACTTGCCAGACATTTTTTTTAGCTCCTCTTGTGTAATTCTGTGCGCTCCAGTGCAGCAGATCTGCCATAAATGTGCTCTTTACCAAGGTGAAAATGTTCAGTTTTTCATGAGATCATTAGAGAGGTTTTAATTTAACTACCTGTTTATTATTTAGGTTGGAGGTGGCTGTGACATTGAGCTGGACGGCAGTGTATATGGAGGCTTTTCTAATACCTGGACTTCCAGATTACCTTACTTGAAAGGTGCAGAATATTAGGTACACAGTTCATTTCATGCATTCCACTTAACCACCTAATAAAAGCACAGGTTTGATCACAAGTTTGAATTATCACCTCAAATTCCTCTGACTGGAATTATTGGAGGATTTGTTGAGCTGGATCAGAAATAAACTGCGAGTTTTCTGAATGAAGTGACCAGTAAACACTGCTGGGCTCCTTGGATTTTTAAGTTTTATAGATTCAGAGTTTATCTGGATCTCGTCTGCGATGACTGACCGGTGGGTGAGTCAGCGGGCCGGCAGCTTGATGTGATAACTCTTCTTCAGCTGTTCCGTCTGCAGCAGCAACAGGTGACGATGTGGAGACACCAGGAGACAGTTGAATTACTTACACATAAGCTTTGGCTAAAATTTCTCGATCCAGGTAGAGAGCAAGTAAAATAATTGTATTTTCAGGGAGTAAAAAAATATATTCACTGTTTTGGACTTTATGATGCTGTTTCTATTTTTTGAGTGTGACTCTTCTCCAAATCATATATCACTGCTTTTGTTTTTAGGGACTTTTTTCTAACAGTCATTCTTTTAAATTAAAAAGAAAAAGAAATGCTCCTCGTTAATGTGCTTGTGCATGTGCTCATGTACCCAAGTGAGTATTTTTTTTTTTTTTTAAGTGTGGTGTGGTGATCACAGCCTGCTATTGTTGAGTAATTTCTAATTAGGGCCCACAGTGAGGCAGGTAATCTGGCCGGGGTTGGGGCTGGGCTGGGCTGGGGTGGGGTGGGCTGGGGTGGGCTGGGGTGGGGGTAGAAGTGGCGGCTTTGGCTGGGTGATGATTTGGGTTGATTATCCTCACTAATTGGGCCAGCCATGTAGCAGAGCAGCGGTTGGAACCTGCAGTCTCACCTCTCATTAAAATGATCTAATGATGAGTTTCCAGCTCTTCTGACCAGAGGAGCGGATGGCCGTGTCGGTCGCTAGTTAGCAGGCTGTCCCCCGAGGACGCGCACCTCAGAACAACCTATATTATTGTTGCACTTTGGACACGCTCGCGGGGGCGGGTGGAAGACTGGAGCATTTGTGTCTGAGGGTGTGTTTTCTGGCCAGTTTTTTTGTTTTGCATTTTTAAAAAAAAAAGAAAAAAATGCGACCAAACTGTAAGATTTGCTTTTATTTAAATTCTAAATGGATGTTTGAAAGGTAGGAGGTGTTGATCACTAATTAATGGAAGCAGTCAAACAAAATCAGTCTTAAATGCAGATGCTTCATTTGTTTATATTGTCAATATTTTGAATGTCGTGGTTGAGAATCGCTGCGTTCTTTTCCCTCCTACATTCACACAGAAACTTTGAATTGGAAGAAAAAAATTGTAGGTTGGAAAAAAAAGTTGGAAATCATTACACAAGATAACTACTTTGTAGAAAGTTAACTTTTCTGCATTCTGTCACTTGATTATTAGGAATTCACAGTGGGTGTTTTATAAACGAATAATAAAAAGAACAGTGTTGTCACCGCATTAGTTTTTTTAGTTGCACACCAAAAACTTGCCATGTCTGACATATTGCTGCACGATGCACCGATCTGCCCTCATTATGGACAGTGTGACGGGAGACTAACAGCAACTTGCGGTCATTGTGGTTAAATGTAGGTAATGAAACACAGTTGTGTGTGACCGAGTGATCTTCACTCACATATTAGTTTTAGTGAAATATGAAGATTTCTTTTGTGATTCATATTTTCAAAAGATGATTGATTGGGATTTTTTAATCACGTGGTTTAACAACTAAACTTTTCATAACGACTCATAAGAGGAAGACATAATGTGTCTTGACTGTTTGCAGCTTTTCAATAGATATTATTTCCCAATCTGCTTTTACTGGTGTTTCATTTGGTTGTGTCCTTTAAAGTCTCTGGGCATAATTAGTTGGCTTCTTTCTTTTTTTTTTTAAACCTAAACAATGCGGTTCACTTACTTGGTTAATCTCAGCAGCTGAGTTATGTTTGTCTCAGTGTTTGTGTTTGCTTATGGCCGTGTAGCATATTTATGTCTGCACTCATGAAATGTGTAGCTGTCCTGCCTGTTTGGTCCATATTTATGGGCCGGGGGTTTTATGCGCTCTGCGTTACAAAGGGAGGAAATGAAACTTCCTCATGTCTCAGACAGTGTGCAGCATGTCGTCTGCTGCTCTAATCCCTCACCTGCTCCGCATTACCAAATCCCTATTACCTGCAGCCCACCTAATCTTGGGATGTAGTTTCCGTCAGGTTGGATTAATAACACCCCTCTGCGGCTGGAGCGCTTGAATGCGCGCACGCGTGTGTGTGTGTGTGTGTGTGTGTGTGTGTGTGTGTGTGTGTGTGTGTGTGTGTGTGTGTGTGTGTGTGTG